>VXBX01005325.1:225452-402069 GCA_013400415.1 Scytalopus superciliaris
CGGGCCGGGGGGCTCCGGGGGGCTCGGGGGGCGGTGGGTTTGCCCTCCCGAGCAGCATCTCCTGCCGGGGAGTTTGTGCTTCAGGCGGTGTGTGAGGGAGCCGGGTGAAGGGGAGGCTCTGCTGGCTGCGAAAACAGGCTTACCCGGGCGTGGGGACGCGCGTATGGGGGTGAGAGCGGCGGGGGAGGCGAGGATTTTTTTGTTGGTGTTGTTTGGAGAAATCGGCGAGATTTCTCCTCCTCAGACGCTTTAGCACTTAGAAAATTGCGAGGCGCAGCTCGGTCACTGCGTGGCAGAAGATGAAGAGGATGCCACGGGAGCTGTCACTTGGATCATGTGCTTGGGGGGAAGCGGTGGGAGTGATGCTTTGACAGCATCCTGAAACTTTGGCCCCTATGAGTACTGGGGTTGAGAAGATAAACTTTATGGTTTTCAGCTCCTCTTGCTTCCTGCACTGGGCTTGCATCCCTTCAGAAACTGATCTCTGTTTACACGTAACTTTCTGTACATCTCAGAGATGGAAATACGATTCAGTGTCACAAATGCTGTGTTTAAAGGCACAAAGGCAGCAAGCGATATATCCTTTTTTCTGTTTTTACATTTTAATTAAATATTTAACTAATTAATTAATAAAGCATTTTTTTTTGAATGGAGAAAAGTCAGAGGTATGTCTGTAGAGCAAACTGGTCATGTGGATTTACCTTTTCCTTGTAATTCCAGCTAATTGCATTTAATTTTGTTTCTGTGCGCATAGGAGGCTAATGCTGCTAAGCATTTGCCCTATCTGTTTTTGTTTTGTTTTAGAGGAGGAGAAGACCCATTTGCTTTTGAGAGGAAATTGGGCAATTTCAACATTTAGTCTTTTGAAGGCTGCTGCTGGGTGAGTCAGGCAGCAGCAAGGTGTTACTTCATGCTGTAGGAGCATCACACTCCAAATACTTGTGGTGGCCTGACATTTGTCTGACCTTTTGGCAAGCAGACTGACTTTGTTATTCTAGGAGAAAACTGAAATAACTGTGGGGGTAGGGAAGAGTCATAATTTTCCTCGAAATGGTTGAGTGGAATTGGCTCTGTGAGTGGTCAGAGGTGTCTTAGAGGGGGAGGGACCATGCAGCAAGAAGTGGCCCTGCATGGAGACCAGGCTTTTAGGTATGTGTGTCACTTTGTCTTTCCGTACTTTGAGAGAGTGCTGAAGAGCTCCTACTCAGAATTTCAGTTTACAGTGCCCGTCTTGTTACTGCCTAACATTTGCACAGAAATCTTGCTTTTGAGCAGAAGGGGAACCTCTTTGACAAGCTTCATTTTATTTGGTATCAAAAAGCAGAGCTTATTTTAAGGCTAGGGTCTCTGGTGTTGTCAAATACAGTGCTTCATTATGACAAGCTCTTGGAGCCTCTAAGAAAAGTTCTGCCTGTGAGGGACTGTTTCCTTGCCAAAATATTTTCATTTATCTTATTCCAGTGAAGGTTGGGAGCCCATATCCTGTATCTTGAAATGCTGCGTAGTTCTCGTTTGGGTAGGGACTCCCATACAGAAATGAAACTGCTGCCTTGCTTGTGAAGGGTCTGCACAAAGCTATTACTCAATTAGGGTATTAAATACATGCACAGGCTTCTAAGATATTATGTTGATTGACAATGAAAGTAACCAGGACTTAGGAAATGCCACAGTTAAAGTTGCTTTTAAATGCTTTTATAAAAGTACAACGAGTGATGCTATTTAGGAATTTCATTATGTTAGGGTGACTGATCCTCTGTTAATAAGCAACTATTGATTTTCTTTTCTACCATTCAGCAGCTCTAAGCTGCACATACTACATGGTATTTAAATTTCTGAAGATGGAGTGTTTTTATTTCTCACATGCTTTTCTGTAGAGCCTTTCCCTGATATGAACTGGTTTAAGGATATGGTTTTGGTCAATGTGAAGATTGCTTTTAACATTGGGTAAAATGTTCTCCTCTCCTTCCAGACAGCAACAACCTGAGAAATGAGAAAGTGCAGATATTGTTATGGTGAATATGTTTTTCACTTAGTAGCCCACAGTATTATCTTATAGGACTGGAGTGGGATTTTTTTCAGTCTATCATATTTTAAATCATTCATTGTATGTAATTCAGCATTCCTTGGTAAAGGGTTTGAACTTGAGTGTCTTGCTGTCTTGCAAAATTCTGTACATTTTGTATTAGCTCAAACACCTTCAGAAGTTCTCTGTGCTGTGTTTCATAGTTTCATGCACTGGGGACTGTCCAGCTGATGGATGTGCAAGTCAGCTCTTGAGATTTTTGAGACAGTTCTGTAGTGACTCTAGCTCCTGGTTTCAAGGAAATTGATATTTGAAAAATACTTAAAGTGTTTTATTTGTTTTTCGTGTAATTAAGCAGGTGTGAATGAAAGCAAGCCAGCACCATGTAAGCTTCCTGCTCTTTGTGGATTGTGATTTGAGAAACAGTACTCTTAGCAGATGTTTAGCCATTGACATAAATTTGGTACAGCCTGTTCATTAGCTAAGTTTAACCTCCTTTTTTTTTATTTAGAAAAAGTCCAGCTACGCGAGGAGTGGTTGCTTAGCTTTCATCAAAGTAAAAGTTGAATAATGTCTCGGTTATTCTGGAGGTATGAAGCTTGTAGGGTCTGTGGAGCAAGCACTTTGTCATCACACATGTAGTTTGGTAGCCATTTGTCAGGATTCCTAGTGGATACTGGTACACATATAACATTGGGAAAAAAAGTCTAAAGTTAAAAATAACCTTTGATTTTGAAGTTGATTCCCAAGTGACTTGAAACAGATTTGTTTGGAATCTAATTTAAAGAAATTAATGCTGGATGCTTGCCTTGGAATACAATTCTCATATTTTTTTCTAAACAGATAGCACCCCATCAAGATATTATTATATCCTCAAATGTTGTTGAAGAAAATGCAAGAAAGTGATTCAGGACTGTAGCTTAAAAATGTTTGCTTTAGTGTAGAAGAGAAAAAGAATTTTTTAATGTATGCTGCTGAGTTACCATGATCTGAAAAGCCAAGTGAAAGAGCTAATGACTCTATGCACATTGAGCCTAATGAAATGGCCTTATGTTTTGTGATTGAACTTCAGTATTTGTGGATCCTTTGCATGTTCCCTGTTCCTCTTCAACTCCTCTATTTTCTCCACAGTGCTCCTGGTCTCATCTCTACTTGTCCATCTGGAGAGGCAGTAGACAGTGGTGACTTTGACTGGGACCAGTCCAGAATTAGGCATGTGCTGACCTGTCAGCCGTAATTTGGGGAGTAGGAATGAGGCAAAGAGAAGATGGCTCTAGCTACATATCCATCAGCTGGGCAAGAGGGAGGGAGAGGCTGTAGCTTCCCTTTGATGTCCTGGAAGCCATGATTTTTTTCTAGACCAGGAGACTGACAAGGGTTCCAGCTGCCAGGGTAGCCCATTGCAGGTGTCTTTTTCCTGCTGCAGAGAGCTCCGGGCATGTAAATATAAAGCACTACCACGAAACATGAGCAATTCTCCTGTGTTGTCCTTCATACGAGTGCCATTTTCTTTCTATTCTTGCTAAATTAGATTGGGTGGTGTCTCATTGCCCCTCCTATCCATTTTCCTCTCTGAGAGGGAGTCACAGCCAAGCCCGTAAGGAATTATTTTCATTAAAAGGACCCCCGGATTTTTGGATGAAGAGGGCAGAGCTCTAACGAGCTGTTTGGCTTTGCTAATGGGACAGTTTTACTTAATGCAGAGTGTTCTGAACATGCGGTTGTGCAAGTAGAGACCCTTGAGGATTCAGGGTCTGGTACCATGTAGGCAGGAGTGCTGAGGAAAATCCCTTCCATCCTTGTGTTGAGAAGTATGGAAGAATTTTTCAAGACCAAGGCTTAAAGTTTTGCCAGGCTTATTCAGTTGTTATGATGATCTTTTTCACTTCCCAGCACTGGCCTTGAAGATATGTTGAGGAGGAGGAAGAGCAGTGCTCAAGAGGGTTGTGTGGAGGAATGCTGGTCCTTGGGGGAAGTGAGCTGGTTTATTGGAAGTATAGACCTAAAAAAGGGTGAACAGTCTTTGCTTTTGAAAAAACCAATCTCTGAAAAGTTATTTTTTCTCCTCCATTTATTGAGCCTTATTTGAAGTGGTTAAGTGGGTCTGGTGGGCAGAAGGTACATACATGTGTTCTGCAGAGCCATCCTTTCTGGGAAGTTGCCTCACAGGACTGGTTTGTTCAGCCCAGCTCATCTTCAAGAGTCTGTTGAGCTTGTGCTGCTCTGCTCCTGTAAAGCAAGCAGGAATCACTGTTTTGTGTAAATACTCTTAGAGTTCTCATGCTTGATCCCACAATGTACTGCATTTGGGATTTAAGCAGTACAATATATATTGCTCTTACATATGTGTGTGTGTGTACGTAACTATAAAAATAAAGCACCCGAGCTACTGTTTAAAGGGTAATGTAAATGTTCGTTTGGAAGCATCTATGCTGTTACTGTGTGCATCTCAAGCCAGTGACCTTCTAGCATGTTAATGCAGTCTTTAGGAAAATTATTTTCCTGCTCCTGAGTGGAGATGTTCAGCTTTCAAGATTTGCAGGAGTGTTTTCTTATGTGATTCATGTAAGAGAAAAATAATGTGCCTCTGTTTTCTACAGTTCTGCCACCTGCTTTATACTCTGGAAAATGATGCATTAGGTTTTTAATGTGATCACTGCTGTTCTGTGTAGTTTCAGTCATCAGCTAGTTAAGCGCTGCCTTGAATGCATCAGCTTTCATAGCTCAGATAGTCATCAGTTCAAATGCAATCCTTGTTGGAATTGCTGCTCAGCATACTGTGAAATGTTTCTGTGTTGGTTATTTTATCCATGTTTTAAAAGCCTTTTAAATAAGCTGTTCTGTGGCACCCCCACGTTCGTAGCTGCATTCTGTACTTTGGGGAAAGCACTTAGGATTTTTTTTAGCACCTGGAATTTGTTATGTAGTTAAAGGATTCCCTTCTGCATTTTCTGATTGAGTTGCTTTTAGATTAATTTATTTAAATCAAATATTAGGGAACATCTGTAGTGCTTTTATTTACAGTAGTGGTATAGTTGAAACCATTGTCCGAGCATAGAGTGTGGATTTGTTAATAAACTGAGATTAGGGCATGTGGGGAGGGTAGTAAGTAGTAAGGTTAAGGTAAGAGGTCATATAGTAACTTGCATTAGAATAGGATCTATAAAATTTTCAATGCTGGTTTTTTTTATACCAAGTGGTGGATTGTTGTTTGTGAAGCTTGTTCATTAATGTGACAAGACTATGAAAAAAACAGTTTATGCTAAGCTCCGTTGTTTGCCTTCCTTTAGTGGAGGCAAGCAGTTTGAGCTGTGCTATTCATATTCAATTTCAGCTTGTTGTTTGATAATTGGACAGTTTTTATGTTGTTTGAGTTAAAAATTGTACTTGAAAACGTAATAGCGATTTGACATTTGGACCACAGAATAACACTGATTTTGAAAATGGCTTCTGTTTGATGAATTCTTTGTCTAGTGCTTGAAAAAGAAAACAAACCCAAGCCTTTGGATAGCTAAGAAGTATTTAACCTGTGCTGTTTCTTATTGTGCATGTAATTTCTGCTGTTGCCCCGCATGACCACTTAGTTTCTCTTGGTAAAGAGTTGTAAAAGAAAGAAGTGTAAAAGCATTGCTTTATGTTGCTATAGTCTTCAAAAATGAAATAAAAGCAGATAGCTCATGCCTGATTAGCCGTCTCAGTTATTTTAATCAGTTGGACTTTGGAGTTGGAACACAGTCACTTGGTACTGCTTATGGCATTTGGATGCTTTCTGTTGGCATTTCTGGCAAAATCTCTGCCTGTAGTTGCCCCTTCTGTTTGGGTTGGATTCTTTTTTTTCTCTGCAGATACTGTGGGGTAGTCTGTAAGGTTTAGCCAGCAAACAGCTGATGGGTACTAAAGCTCAGTGGTTAGCTATCTTTTTGACTTGGGTGAGATTAATTGCGTCCTGAAAATCAAACTCAGCAATGTTTATCTTTGCAATAAATGACAACTCATACTTCTAAATGTTTTATTGCAAGTTTTCAGCGAGACTGTGATTTGAGTTTACCTACCTAGCTATAAAACAATTGAAATACATTTAGAGTAGCAACATATAATATAAAATATAAGTGCATGAACCATTAGAAGGATTCTTAGCAGCTACAGGCAGTTGTTTTAAAAAGGCAAATTGTTTTGAAGAGAAAGGGTTCCTGGAAGCAGAATATGTGTAAATGAGGGCAGAATATGTGTGTGCGTGTCGGATGCTTGCTTTTAATGTTTGCTGACATGAAGAGGATGTTTTGGCCTGTTCACTGGTCTCTGTCTGGTAGGTGTTCTGCATTGTGACTCAGGTAATCCTTATTTTCTTATACTTAGCTGACTGCTGATCTTAACAACCTCTGATCTTAGTATCTTACTGAAAATACTGATTCTGTCCTAGTAATAGGAATTCCATGCATCTTGTTTTTGAATGGTATCACAGTTGGGAACGTTCCAGTTCTGCACTGTGCATAGCTATTGCATTAGTGAATGTTGTTGTGTAAGATGAATCAAGTTTATGAACTTAGTGGTGTCATCCTTGGCAATACTAGTAGGTGTATTTTTAAGAATGTCTGAGAAACAGATGGTGTAGTGGTGGTGGTTTGGTTTTGCGTTTTGTTTATTTGTTTTCCCCTCCAGTTGTTTAAAGCATGCTAGCTTTAGAAATAGTTAAAAATTCTCTCTTTCAAGGTACCTTCACTCTGACATTTAACGCAAATTCTAAATTCCCTTTGGTTAGGATAGAGACTAGCCAACTGTAAGTAGTTATGGTATACAAGAAATCATACTTAAAAGGGCCCTTCTGGTCTTTGGTATTGTGAATCCATATTTCTGTAAAATAACTTATAAATTAGGATCAGAGAAGTTCAAATTTGACACTTTTTTCTCTCTGAGAGATAGAATCTGGAGGTTTTTTATTGTGTAGTTTTGTTTTGAGTTTTTCTTTTCTTTTTTTTTTTTTAATGGAAATATTTCTCTGGTACTTTCTTTACACCAGACTTTGTCTTTCATTTGCATGTCTGTATTATAGCAGTTTTGTTAATTGTAGTATTAAAGAAAAAATCAGACAGCTATTTTAAGATTTTTTTGCTTCTGTTCTGTGTGGAAATCTGGTTTTGTTAACATTTTTCATTGTTCAGTAAAAGTTTCAAGTAAATATATTACGTTTTAACATGGCTGCATTCTTTATTGTGTGAAAACTCAATTCATCTCCAGCAAAATCACTTAAGATTGCCTTATTAGCCATATTCCAGAGATCATGAATCATTTACATACTGAAAAATGAAAACAGAATCAATGGTCAGATCATCTATCTGCTTTATTAAACAATTCCCTTTCCACTTTATAACTTCCCCTGTTAATCCCACCTCTAAACCTTCCTCCCAGGTTTTTGAAGTTCCTTCCAATTTTACTTTCAGCTCAAGGAAGAGATTTTGTCATCCAGGACTGGAATAGTATCCTTCAGAATGACAGTCCTTGCCAGCTCCTTATCTTTGGATTGTCAGTCTTGCTGTAATTCTCTGTATTGTGCGTGAGACCACATGGATTCTCTTCCTAAACGTTTTCCTTCACAATGGTTCTTTTGAAAATATGCTAATTTTCTTAGTTCTTCACTTGAAGTGCTGTCAGAGGTAATAATTTGATACATCCTTGAGGAATATTATTAATGGTGGAAAAGGGAACTTGAAAAGCTTGGTATGCTTCTGAAAATGGTTGTGAGCTGATAACTCTTTTGTCACAGTTTCTAAAAAGGATGATAGTGGGAGAGCTTCCCAGAGTGATGCTGTCAGTCACATTACACTAGTACTGTTTGTGTATGAATTAGGAAAGCAATGGAAACACAAGGTGAATTACAATGGTGCGATTTTACTTGATTTCTTCTAAAAGTTCATAGCTTTTGACTCTGAAAGGATAGTTTACTGCAGATTTAGCATGTGTGTGGAGTATATTGTGCATGTATGTTTGCTAGCAAGTCCACAAAGGTTTTTGTAGCTGGCAGCTGCTGCATGTTTAACAGGACTGTGGCCAGTTAAATCTGTTCATTTTAACTTTGCTCCAAAATGGTTAAGATATGGGGAAAGACACTGTTCATTGTGGTGGAATGAAGGTATCGGTGCTTAATTTTTATTTTACAAATCCCTGAGTTTTGTGGTGAAACAAGAAGCCCTGAACCACGTTATCTGATAAATTCTATTTTAGTAGAATTGTGTACAGGTGTCAAAATACATCTCATTATCATAGGGATGGAAAGAGGAGTACATTAAATTTAGTGCTTTTGAACACTTACATGCAAAGCTTATCTTTCTCTCAAGTATATTTGAAAACATTAAATAAAGCATCTACATTCCTTTATCTCTCGTTTTTAAAGAGCTGTTTTCAAGTTCTCCAGTTCCATTACACAAGGCATCATCTTCTTGCTACAAAGAAGGTACAGCAAAGCTGATTGGCAGGTTTAAAGTTTACAGATAGTTTTTACTGAAGCTTCACAGACTACTGACTTCCTATATGCTCTTGCTATACTTTTTGTGTTAATTTTTGCACTTAAAGTTTAAACTTACTGCCATCTTCCTAGTTAATAGTTCTATTATTCAGCAGTACATAGTGTTTTATTGATTGTATTCATAGAGGGTCAGAAGTGTGAAAATATCTTCGTTTTAAGGGAACATCTACAAGGCAAAACTAGGAATTAATTGCCTCTTAGAACAAACTGTGTATTAAATTTTATGATACTAGAATTAAGCCAAGTTATTCAAAATAGGAAGACTCCAAACAGGCACCATTGTAATTATCAGAAAATGAGTGTTAGAAATGAGGATGATACTGTATGTCACCTACTCTGGGAGAAGGAAATACTGGTGTAGAGATGTGGAGCATTACTCTTTTATCAATTGGACAACAAACTTTAAAGAGGATTAGAAGCTGATATTTAAAGCCACTGTTCTTGGTGCAGTTACAGGGTGCAAATAATTACAACTGGTTTTTGAGGTTGTATTTTTGAAAGCACCCACATGCCCCACTGTTTGGGTTTTTTTGTTGTTCAGGTACTCAAACCATCAGCGTCCTTCCTGCCAGCTTCTGTTGATTCCGTGGTAGCCATAAACGATCTTTACCTCTGGCTGCTGCCATCTCACCCTCTCCTCCCTGTCCCTGCCTTGCATCCCCTGAGTTGTGCAGGCTCCAGGGACTGTTCAGCCATGGCCATGCCCTTACACTGCAAAAGGCAGGTGGGATGGTCACCTGGGCATGGAACTGTGGAGCAGCTCATCAAGGGGATGAGGAGCAGCGGGCAGGGGGGAAATGGTAGGTGCTCCTGAAAGGCACGGTGGTGCTGCAGCATCTGGTGTTTGGATCAATGTGTGCCACCATGGATCGGCAGTGTAGGCTGTCCGGTCTCAGTTACAAACTGAAAATGAGAGGAAATGATAGCTGTAATGTTAATTTAGCAAGTGAATTCTTGGTATGATTGGAGAACATTTTGCCTCTTTGTTGACATATGTAAGGCTTGTGAAATTTCATGTGGTCCTGGTGTGGTGAGGAGTTTGAAGAACTTAAAACAGAGTTGAAGCCCATTCTGACCATGACTGCTGTTTATTGCCATAGCATTTTGCATGACCATCTGTGTGTTATTTTTCATTTCCTTCATCATCTGTGTTTCTGCTGTGTAGCACTTAAAGCACTGAAGCACGACAGTGTTTATTTTTATGAAAGTGTTGGTGCAGATTGCAAAGTAAATGCTATGTCTTGGGAAGCCAGCAAGCTGCATGTGCCAGACAAATGACAACATACAACACGAGCTGTCCCTGTGATTCAGCATGGGCAGAAGATCAGAAGGGCTTCTGCATTATGTATCATTGGGCACAGAGTCCTCTTGCAGAATCCTCATGTAAATCACTTCTCACCATGGCTAGTCTGTCTTTGCAGGCTACTTTTGCCAGCATACTATTTAAACAAGTCATAACTGTCCCTGGGGACTTACATCGTTTCCCTGACATCAGTAAGTACAACTTTGCAACACTGTCTTATACAACTGGTCTTTTTTTTTCTGTTCTTTTGAAGCAGTCGGTTTGATTAGTATACTATAGCAGAGGAAGCACGTCTTACCTGCTCTGACAACTTAATAATTTAAGATATTTTCTTTTAAAATGCTACTGAATTCTGTATGCTAAGTCTAGGAGGGCTTAAGTGTTCCTCTTTCATGTAAAATTCAGTGGCTGAAAGCTAAGATTGCATTTCCAGAGATGGTGATTGTAACTGTGTATACAGATGAAAATAATAAAGTGCCAATTATCACTAGCCCAGCACGTGGCTAGTGTTGTAAATGAAAACAGTAAAATTTTGTTGTAATAGCATCTTAAATTTTGTACTTGTGCTGTAAGAGCAGGAATCAGCCTCTGTCTCCTCTCACCCCCTGCTGCCTCCTCACTGAGCTGCCAACATTTTCAAAGGCAATGTGCTTATTGTGCTTTGCCTTTTGTTGTGTTCCTGTCTCTGTTAAACCTCAACCCATAATTTCATTACCCTTCTGAGGGCGCTCCACAGCAGGTAAATCAGTCCAGGCTGAGACAGCTGTAATCCCACCTGCCCTCTGTTCCTTGCCCTGCCACTGTGCACATGAGCTGCCTCAGAGGGCTGAGTTGGTGAGATCTAACCCTGTGTGGTGGGAATGGGTCGGACACTGTGTGGAGCTAGCTCAGTTCCTCAGGCCAGGGCACCACTCCTGTGTGGCTGCTCTTCCCAGGGGAGGGATGGTTTCTGCGTTTCTGGATGGGATTGGAGGTTGTTTAAAATGCAAACAGGGGCTGGCAGTATTGGTGAAAGGAGCAGTTGTGTTGGTGTTTTCCTTACTCTCACACTGTCCTAGCCCTCTGTCAAGGAAGGTGCTGCTGCATGTGCACACTAAAATGGATTAGGGAGTTGCTCTAGGTTAAAACTAACAGCTCTTTTTATGCCAAGTCCCTGCTCTGGTTATCCATGTGGCCGCAGAAGGGTTTACCTCCAGTACCAGGAAGGGTGTGGCTAAAAGTGAGAGGCAGACAAGGCTTGCTTTCATTTGTGGCTGTGCTAATTTGAAGTGCCTTCAAGTGTTTATTGAGCTGTGGCCTCTCTTGTGGAAGTGTGGGGTATTTTATGTTGTGAAACATCTGTAATGCAATGAAATGCCTAAACCAGTGTGTTACTGAGGCAAATAAATGGCATAGAGATGAAAGTGAACTGTGTGCTTGTGTTGGCTTGTTAAGAAAATTAATTCTGGCAGAGGAACAGATTCCTTCCTGAAGAACATCATTCTGTGGATTTTGGTGGCAACAGTGCTGAGTTTGGAGGACACAAATAAGGGTGTTTAAAAATACATTAAAAAATTATTTAGAAGTTGATGTCTCTGTGGTCTTAATTCCTCAGTGTTTCTTATTCATGAAACTGTTTTGTTCGTTGTGTAAACTTTCTTGCCTACACTGAGAAAAGTAAAAAGTAGTTTCTTTTAGCAGCATGCTGATAAAAACCAGGGAAATGCAGAGCACAGGAGCTAAGCAGAAGAGGAGAAATTATAGTAGTGTATTGAATAAGAAAGAGTTGTGCATTTGGAGTTAAAATGAATGCTTTAAAATACCCTTTATTGCTTACTTTAATAGATTTGTTTCTACTTTTGATTAATGAGGATGTTCTAATTACATCCTCTGTGTAGTAAAATCTCAGGAAACTCTCTGGTTAAATTAAGTCTGTTCAAAAGGCAGTGCCATGTTTTAAAATTGAGATCAGTTTTGATATGCATCAGTTATCCCTTGTAGATTATAATATGGCACTGTCTAATGTCTTTATTTTATCAATTCACTCTTTTCCAAGTGAGAAATAAGAAAGTATTCACTAGTCTTAAAAACTAATTTTTGACGTGTTTTGGTAGTGAGAACAAGATTAGCAGTCACTAACAGCAACCAGTCTCAGAGGGGGAAAGTTCTGATTAATTGACTTCCACAACTATAAATGATTAATTTTCTTTTTGTGGGTGTTAATAGGGAACTTAGCACCCACTGCTGCACATTTCATTTTATTAAATTCCGTATTTTCTTAATGTACCAAAACACGGGATATTTTGGTATGTTTGTGTTGGTTCAAGTCCTGTATTTTGTTGATGTAAAGAAGTTGGGTATAAGCAATAGTCTTAAATCATCTGCATGATTGCATCAGACATCAGTGTGCCATAGCCCGGGGGTCGTATGTAATCTGTCAGGGTAATTCATCCAGCCTGCGTTCAAAGGTGCCTGCAGAAGAGACGGATGATTGTCCTGATGGCAGCAGTCTGCTTTCCTCTGCCGGCTCCTTAGCGGGTGGCCATGCTTCTAACACACGTTTTGGTGAGGAGACAAGCTCCTTCCTGTTTGCAGTGAGACATGGTCCTCAGGACACGTGGAATTTGATGCACGCCTGCAGAACCACCAGCACGTGTGCGTGTGCACAAGTGATTTGGTGCTTCTGCGAAGGGTGTCATCTGTCCTGCAGGTGCAGTGGGTCTGCTGTGTGACAGACAGGGCTGAAAGAAAGCAGGAGGCTCGCTCAGCCGTGTACTGACAACACAGGTTGTCAGCCCATCCAGGAATAATTGATTTAGGAATTGATTCTGTCTCTTCTGTGTGTTCTCAGATACTCCACTCTCATGCACACAGATTGACAGAAGCAAAAGATTCTGTGGCACTTAATGCCTTCCGAATGAATGAAGTAGCCAGTGCTCCTTTATGTGTGGCTGTAGTGCAAAGAACTGGATTTTCTCTTTTTCTTGGAGAAACTGCTGAGTATTGCAGATTGCTCCCCTGATACAGGGTGTGTATATTTGTCTCTGGAGTTCCTCGGTGGTATTTATACAACTTTGGCAGAAATGATGAAGCACCACTTTACATGGAGAGGCTCAAGAACTACCCTCCTAAAGTATCAGTAAAACAAAATGTAGTTTCATTGTTCTGCAATTTTCACTGGAAGTCTGATTTTTAGAAATTTAAAAATAGCTCCTGAATGGTGCTGCTGCCCTTGGCAGACTGTGTATGCAGTGGTAATCTTCAGATTCTTCAGACACGAAGGGTCTGGCATTTCTGTTATCAGAAACATGCAACAAAATGTGATATAAAATGTCCTTTCAGAATGAGCTACTTCTAAAAATTGGCTTCGTAGTAAGATGATGCTCTAGATGCAATTCAGCACAACTGTTTTTCCTTTTCATTCCTTTCTAGTATGATTTGACAGCAGGCTCTTCAATATGGATAGAGCAGAGGAGTGTTTTTCCCCTCATGTTTTCAACAAAAAGGAAATTTGTGATTGGCATTTCCATTATACTGTGTGAGACAGATTAAGAAGTTTTTCTCTCTAGCCACTGGAAACAAGACATTGTTCCAAGCTACAAGTGGAAGTGTTGACATTTTTAAGTGATATATCTTTAAAAATCAAGTCTCAGTGTCTTTTTAAAATTTATAGTCTTTTATTTGCATTTTATCACCTACATGTGTAAGGGTATTTTTGGAGTTCTTTTGCTTTTCTCATCAGAAAGGTGTGCCCTGTTCATCATGCAAATGCAATGCAGGTATTGTTTCATGTTTGAGACAGCTGAACAATAAGCTACTGGGAAGAATGGTCTAAATGAATAGTAGGCATGATTTTTTTTCTACTTTTAACTAGAGAAGTTTACAGTTTAAATACAGTTTGGGTCAAAGAAGAGACCCAAGCTCTCCCTTGACTTCCTGCAGCATAGGCTTAGGATGCAAAAATGCAGGGAAGAATCAAAGATGTAGAATTGTGCATTATTGCTATTCCTCGATGTAAGAACTAGCATTTGGGTTGTTACAGCATTGCAGTGAAAAGACCACCGAGAAACAATTAACTACCAAGCGTTGTAATTGTACAAGCATTTTTACTTTCCTTCAAATGCACTCAGAGCAGTGGATCTGCACATAAGGGTGGAAACTGCTGTGTTTCATGTTCAAAAGGCTACTCTGTTAGTGCATCTGCATAATATTTTGAATCTGTGAGTAAATAAGCAATTGTTTACCCCATCAAAGGATTGGTAAAGCACAGAACTGGTTAACTGGCTCATTGCTTTTATTTAGGACATATCTTAATACTGACTGCTCTGTGTGTTGAAAATTATTTTTATGTGTCTGCAGTATGAAGAGTTTTGAAATACTAGCCATGAATATCACTATGAATATATTTGAGTTTGTTACTGTTGTTAATAAGTTTCATGTATTTTGTAATGTGTGTGAGTACTTGACATGTGAAAAAACAGTTTGCTAGCAAAGGAATCAATTTTTCTTGTCTGTTAAGGATATTGTGACTAATAAGGAATCTGACATTTAAATGTTTACTAACTAATAAACCAAGGCCATGCAGGTTTTGAATCATAAAGCTTTCACTTTGTTTAGATTTATAATACGCCCTTGGAAAGGAACCAGAATTGCAATGATACAAAAAACATGCAATTTAAGTTACCTCTTTGTAACATTGGATGATTGTGTCTCATGTTTTCGAACAGTGGTAATTTAGAAAAGTAATTTATCAGTGTCACCCAGATGGAAATAATGTTTGTCATAGGATAGAACAAAATGTTTTAAACAAAATTGCATTAGTGAAAACATGACTGAACAACATCTTTACAAATAGAAATTTTGATTTTACTGGAGCAGGTATTCCAGTTAACTTTTCCAAAGATGCATCATTTTGATTCAAGACTGCTCTCAAGAAAAAATGCAGCTTGCATCTGCATCTGTGCATGAATCTGTGTGTGTCAGCAGCACTTTAGCTTTTAGAACGCACAGCTCTTTCAGTGTGCTCAGATTATATAGAAAATAGGTTTTGTTACTAGAAATTAGGTGTGTTTTTGTCTTGGTTTAAAGACAAATATTGGAGTGGGAACTAGTTTGCAAGCAGAGTAAGCTAGTTAAGTTAATCATAGTTTTTTCTCCACATCACTGAAGTGCACTGACTTGTCCATTCAGTCTTACATGACATGCCTTTAAGAATTTTGAAATATAGTTGAAATTCTTAAGTATGTGTACAATCTTTGTTTCTAAAGCTTAGCTTACCTTTTGTTGAGGGTCTGAACATACTGTGTAGTATGAAACACTTTCAGACTGAGACTTTAAACTGTCAAAATCAACTTCTGTCAATACAAGTCATGTTGATCATTGTGAATGTTACTTTAAGAACATTCTTGTTTCCAAACCAACACCTAAATTCTTACACTTTTTGTTCCATGCAGTAGGGAAAATTCACATGTAGCTGTTGAGTAATTAGATTTATGTTTGCTCTCTATCAGTTGATGTTGAGAGTACACAATTGGTACTGTTTTTTCCACTTGTTAAACAAGTCTTTAGTATTGTTATTGCTGTTTAAAATCAGTACTCAAATGTTACGTAGAGAGCTCCAGGTTGGAGTTATAATTTAATTTGTTGTACAACTCCAGAAAAATTGAGTGAGTTCTCTAAATATGAATGAATTGCAGCATTGGAATTGTGGTGCAGTAGAAAACAACGTATGAGTGGTTTGGTAATCATCAGGGCTGTGTTCAGTACTGTTTGATGTTCATTGGCTTCCCACTTCTTTTTCATTGTGCAGTAACCACAGTAGAACTCATGTGCTCTTGTTCTACTGCAGATTCCTTCTTGCTTTTCAGAATTTATTTCCCTCTGTACTGAGGCATAGAGGGAATGTGAAATAGCAGGGACACTTTCTGTACTGTTGGTGCAATTTCTTAAGCCATTATGGATGAATTTGTATCTCAGTGAGGAAATTGTAGCAGCTTTCTGGTCATCTGTGATGAGAAGCCAAACATAAGGCAACATTAGTTGCCTTAATTGCTGTTTCATCTGTATTTGCCTTAGCTTGAAGTTTTCATGGTTAGTATGGTTTGATTAAATCACCAGTGAAGCTTTGAAGATGAATGTGTGAGCTGATTTGTACCTGTTCTCTTGCAGGTGATGGATGTGGACACACTGTTCTGGGCCCTGAGAGTGGAACTCTTGCCTCCATAAACTACCCACGGACCTCTCCCAATAGCACAGTTTGTGAATGGGAAATTCGGGTAAAGCCTGGGCAGCGAGTCCAGCTCAAATTCGGCGATTTTGATATTGATGACTCAGATTCTTGTCATTCCAGTTACTTAAGAGTCCACAATGGAATTGGCCCCAACAGGACAGAGATAGGTAAGAACTTTTATTATTGGTATTTGAAGACTATTGTCTTTATAAAACTTGGATATACTGTTGGTACATTTGTTACTCTTTAACCACCACTAGATGTTAAATGCGACACAGACCCTATAATAATCTTTGATTCTTGAGATTCTCAAAGGAAACCCCACTGTAATGTGGGGTTTTTTTTCCTCAGACATTTCCCAATAGCTTGCAAATTTCTTGTAAGCAGTGGAGAGGAAATTGTAAAACTATAAAGATCTGCATTTAAAAAAAGTAGTATACATACATCTTACCTGAAATGCCTTTCTTTTTATATGGATTCACTCTGATTTGAACTGTTCATCTTGTTGCTGTTAAAGCATGTCAGACTTCAAAAGCTGTGCAGTTCAAATATCCTCTATCTTCTGATAATGTTCTTAGTTTAATTTTTACTCTCTTCAGTAGAACAAATTGAATTTCATGATCAGAAGCCAGTGTTTTGTTTGTTTTTTTTTTCAGATAGCAGTGTGACATTACTGTCTGTGTCAAGGTATATGTAGGGTGTTAAGACCCTTGTGGTTACTTTGCACAAAACTCAAAATTAATTGTTCTTCCTTCTCTAAAATTAGTTGTTATTATGCAGATTAATTTTATTTTCTGTCCTAAGACTTTATTTAGAGAAAGAGAGATTAACCACAATGAGATTGTTTTTTTGCAGCTCAAAATGACGATCCCAGTGGACTGAGCTTTTTATAAAGAGACTAGTGGAGTGTTAGCTTTGTTAACCCTCTTTTCCAACTGTTACCTATGTAAGTGTGTGTGAAAATAAGTATGTGCTTGGAGCTGTTGAGCCAGACTTGGTCTAAAATAGGAAACACTGAATACCTTAAATGGCAAGGAACGTCAAGTTCTGATAAGTCTATTACTCACTTTTACAAGTGACTTAATGGGTTCAAGTAAATTTTCTATTTCATTCGTTTCTCTTGACTTTGAGCTGTTCCCCACTGGGGCAGTAGCACAGTATGTTGAACAAATGTGTGTGTTGTTCTGCTCTTAATAAATTAAATGACAGCACAAACAGTAATATTAACAGTGGCAGATACAGATGATGCAGGTTCCTGAATGGTCATGTTTGAAGCAAGAAACACATGAGAGATTAAACAGTGACCTGAATTTTCTTGGAAGAAATCTGGATTTCTCCTAATTTTTTCCATTCGAGAGTCCTGACATGATCTAATACCTGTTTTACATGAAGTCTTAAATTCAATCATATGTATTTTAACCCCAAATGACTTAAAAATTGTCTGATTAGATTAAAAATAAATTGTTAGTGGGTTAGTTTATAGAGAGGGTTTCTGATGAAGTTTTTAAGGGCTAGTGCTTATTCCAAGCCTCTTGAATATTTGTCAAGAAATCAAATGAAAATTCAAATACTTGGTGGTAAGTTTATCTCTAGTGTGAGATTTAGAGGTGTTTTTTATTAGATTTCATTACAGTCCAATCCCTGTGCATCTGCAGTCAGATGTACTTAAGACACAGGAATTCCCCCTCCTGCTGGGATGTTGCTGTACAAAAACACTGGGATCCTTCAATGCATAATTACATCTTGTGCTCATACAGTTGACAGAAGCATATTGCAGTCATATTTCGTCCATTTTTTGTGCCTACTTTTTAAAAAGATTGCTAAAAATCTGGCAAGAGGCAGGGAAGAGTTAGACTAATGATTTATAGTCTCAAAACTATGTACTGCCATGAGTCATGAGGTGCATCAGTCTAGTTTGTCAAGCAGCACTGGATAGTTTATCCAAGCTGGATTTAGATGTCTCGCACTGTGTATTTGCCTGAAGAAGGGAATAAGGGATGTTTTGGGGACAGTCTGACCTACACTTAGAGGAGTCTTATGCTGGTCAATCATGTAACAAGGTCCAGTGGCTCAAAACAAAACTTAAAAAAAGGAAAAGAAAAGTGATAGTTGGAAAAATGATGCAATTCATCATAATGAATGCCGTTAATCATTGAAATGTGACTTAGAGCAAGGAGTTGATGTGGAGCCTTGGTAAAAGGAAACTTCTTTGTAACTCTTGCTGATTGCCAGTTTAAGTAGTGAGTTAAGGTTCTATTTGTATAACATTATAAACTGCATTTAAGTATTGTAAAATCTATTTTCTGTTTTCTATTAGAAAATACCCTTGATTTGTTTAAAAAATACCTGAATAATCAACATTTGGAAAGCTCTGAATAATGATAGTAATCTGTATTTTAACTTTTATGATTTTTTAAAGTTATATTATTAGTGTTTGAAAGTGCAGTGCAATTTTTAAGAAAAATTGAGATACATTGTATTTGGTTTTTATTATATGTATTAAAAGCTATTCCTGCAGGACAGTGCTACTCTGCTCCTTCTAGTATTGTAATCTGCCTTTAGTTGAGGAAGGACCCTTGCTTCTTTTTTTGCTATTTTACAATATGACAACATACGTCTTAGGAGGAAAGCAAATGGAATGATAAGCTGAAACATACTATCCACTTTGATTATGCTAATGAACTGATCAGTATCTTTATTAAATCTCTTTAGTTAGTGGGGCTGGAGAATTCTGTATTGACTTGAGCGTGTTTAACAGCCATTCTCCCGTAATGTGGTTTGGTAGCAATTCTAGAACGTCATAGGGCAAATATTGTCAATATCTGTGGATTCCAGCATCTCAATTTAAATTGTGTTATTTTTGTTCATTTTGTATGGCAAGAGAAGTACTCAGATCCAGAACCTCTGTTAGGTTTTTTGGGTGCAGCTAAACAGAAAGTGAACCAATTAGCAGTTTATATTAATGGTGCTCAGATATGCTTGTGTGCCTGCTGTTACCCAAAACTAAGCAAAGGAGTTGACAGAAACCATTGAAGAGTTGACAAGGAAGAAGTGACCCAGCAACTGAGGGAAGGGGAAGGCTATTTTCTCATTTGCCTCATTGCCCTAACTTGATCCTTTTCCTTGTCAGATTTCTCCTGTTCTTTGGAGTAGTGACTGCACAGGTTATGTGTGGCTAGAGATGAACGGGATAAGGGCACTTTTATCTGCAAATGTTAAGGGTAGGAAAGACTCACTTGCTGACAATGGCAAAATAAATGTGGTACTCATAGTCTGTCATCAGATGGACGCTAATGACATTTTTCAGTGTCATGCACATGTATTGTTTTTGAATATATGCCAGAAGTAAGATGCTTATTATGTATGTTGGGTTGGGTCAATCTTTGTTCTCCCTCTTCTCTCTGTAGGAAAATTCTGTGGGTTTGGCTTTCAAATGGATGGTTTAATTACTTCAAAGAGTAATGAGGTCACAGTACAATTCATGAGTGGAATTCACATTTCTGGACGTGGATTTCTTGCAGCTTATTCAACCACTGACAAATCAGGTATTTGCAATTATTTGATAATTTTTCTTTGCTGGTAAGATTAGAGCTGTCTAGTAAAAACACAGAACTAATTTATTTATTCCCACATTCCCTCAAATTAATTTCTAAAAATCTAGCACACTCTTCCTGATACTTCCATGTAGGAAATTGGACTGCCAGCTACTTACAGGTTACTTTAGTTTCAAAGAAATTGTATCATAGCTTACCTTCAATAGCAGAGGAAGTATGTCAGTTGTCTGTTATGAATGAAAGAACTGCTTCAGATTGAGGATGAAATGCATTTTTTCAGCTGGTAGTCAAGGTGGCAGATAACTAACAAGTTTTCTTATCAAACTATGTATATTTTATAGAGACTAACCTCATGGCAAATTTAATTTCAGTAGCAGTATCCTGTACTCCCTCAGGTCTTTAATTACATATTCTGCTGACTACTTTTTAGTCTTTTTGCCATTTCTGGGGTTTTTGCCATGTTTTTGGTTACTCCAAGCCTCCAAAGAGGTTGCTGTATTTGTTTTGCATCTCCTTCCACTCATTGTAAAGGTGAGTGACCTGCATGTCTGTGAGGAGACAAAGGATCGTGAGCAACTGCTCCAGGAGGCAAAAGGCTTGAGAAAAGCCTACCTGGAAGTAATTCTAAAAAGAGCAGATAAAGAGTTTCAGTTTTTAATTTTGTGGGGTTCTTGATGCTTTTCTGTCTGTATTTTCATTGTATGTGCTGATGCACAGTAGACACAAACATAAAATTTCATGTATCTATCATGGATGCCAATAACATGGCACTCTAATATTTGTTCCTGTAGTGCCTGGGTTCAGCACTGCAGAACTGTTAAATGCTGAAAACACAGGCCTCTTTAGCTGGGTTATTAATTTAATTTTGTGACAGGAGCATATGTTTGTGTCTCTGAATTATCTTGGGTTCTCTGAACTATAGCTATAAATGAAAATTAAGCTGTACAGAAAATGAGTTTTTGTAATATGTCTCATGTCACATTCTCAGTAGATTTCCCAGTTAACTCAGACAAATTAGCAAGGTTCTACTGTAATACGAAACTGTTGCAAGAAAATGTAGCAGGAATGTGGTTTTTTCATTCTGAGACTTGGTGAAGCCTCAGAGCCTCAAATGTATATTTTCATGCCCTTTAAAAAGCATACTCAAACTTACTGTCTTTATTATCCTCTTGACCTAACATTTTTTCTTTCCAGACTTAATTACCTGTTTAGACAATGCAAGTCACTTTTCCGAACCAGAATTCAAGTAAGACTGATTTTTACCTGTTTCCCCCCAATCTCTTTAATAAAGTAATTTTAGTGTTTCTACTTCACTGTTACTTTTATCTCAATGCAGCTTGAAAATTGGCCGTCCAGAGAACTTGAGAAACAAACAGTTGGGGTTAGAGCTGAACAGTTTTAACATTTGCACTCCTCCCTCTCTCTCCTATTTTTGTTATTACATGCAGTATACAGTAGAACCTCGTTAATTTGCACTAATGCATAGAAGCTAATACCTAATTCCCATAGAAAGAACATTGCTTTTATAAACACATTACAGCAAGTATATACCTTAAATACTGAAATTCATATTATAGTTACCTAAGGAGCACTAAATGATGAAATGTGCTAAAAATGACAAACCCATTTCACAGTTTGGTGTGCATTAATGAGGTTCTGTGGAGACATAGAGTGCTCCACTTTCTGATGGGGGAAACATACTTTATTGCCCTGTTTTCTACTTTTCCATTTCCACTAAAGCAAGGACAGTGTTTAGAGCTGCAGACTGTTGTGAAGTACCTGAGCTTACTTTTTTGAGAACTTAAGCCCTGGCATCATGAAACATTTCAAAGTGCAACCTTTCCATTTCTCTTTCATCTTCCATTTCCAGAACAGGGCTCTAGTTGTGGGTTCTGGCCTTACCCAACATGTGCCAAAGTCTCTGAATCCCACTGTTTCCATGGAACCTGCAGCGTTGCTTCAGTGTTGTTGAACTGTGGTGAAAATGTTAATAAGTGTACCCCAGTTCACTTTTAAATCCTACAGATGTAACAGTTTTCATTTTGCAGTTTGAGGTGGCCTAGAACATGAACAGGGACTTGCTCCAGAGGCACAGGTGTCTTGCCTCTTGCTTTTTATGAGTAAGTTTTAATTTGACCAGTCTTTTATGATCAAAGCATTGCCAAAAGCTGATACGAAGTAGCATTACTTTTCAGATGTATTATTTAAAGATGCCAACCAAATAGATATGCAGCTCTCTGATTTATAAAATAAAATTAATTAATATTGGTACTTACATGATGGTCAATTTACAGGAGCCATGCAGTATTTATGTTATAAAATGCCAGCTTTATTAGTTTATCATATTAAGATGGGAACTGTGCTTTCAGCTGACACTTTTTAAAACTTTTTCAAATGTTTAGTCTCCTGTTGTGTACTTCTGAGTAATTTTTTGTCTAATTTGATAGGTCTTCAATTACGATATATCCTTACATAGTGATATATAAGTAACAGTGTAGATTAAAAACATAGTGACTATTTTATGACATTAAGGGAGTTGTACTTGCATGTATATCTTTCCTTGATATTTTGTTCTCTTCCAGTAAGTATTGTCCAGCTGGATGTGTGATTCCTTTTGCTGATATTTCAGGCACTATTCCCCATGGATACCGAGATGTAAGTAAAAATAGTATGGGCTCAAGTGGGTTTTGGTAAAACACACAGTGTATGATACAAGTCAGCTAAAGTTGTTTACATTAGTTCTGCTTCCTGGATGCTGGAATTTGTACCTCCTAAAAGTGAAGAATCTGGCATTCAGGTTTTGGCAGTGCTGCTAAATGACAGGTGCTTCAGATTCTGCCATTTCCCAGAAGTTCAATAGTGTATTAGAGTCTCTATCGTTTTTGAAAGGTCTGCAGAGAAGGGTGGAGCAATCAAAATACTATTTTCTACTTCCTGTTTTGTTTTTGTTGGCTTTTTCAGTTTGGGAAAGTCAAATTTATAAAGAAAGAACCAGTTAATGATGTCCTCTTGTTTTTGACGCTTTAGTGCCACTCTCAACAGGGTCTCAGCGGTTATCTTAGTTTTTTATTGCAACTTGAGAGGTGAAATACTGTTTAAGCTCTGTAGCTATAAAATAATTTGCAAAACAAAGTCAATACTGTAACATTAGTAGCTCTATGAATTGGAAATGAAAAACCTTTAATAATGTACTGTTTACTTAAACCACTACAAAAACCTATATAATGTTTTCCTAACATATGGTTTTGCAGCTAAATTAATGAACTTGCCATAGGATTAGAGGATGTTTGCTTTGTTTGTTTTTAAGTGATTATAATTTTGGTAGCAATCTAGTAAAAATTACATTAAATCTCTGTTTATTTTAAAATACTCATTTAATAAACCATTAGATCTAGCACAGAGGAAAGACAATTTAAAAATGTTAGCAATCAAATGTTTTGGAATTAAGTACAAGCGTGAAGTGTACCTGTCTGATTTTCTTTTCTCAAGTATCTGCAAATCCTAGGCTACATGCTTAAACAATCACCCACATGTAAAAATGTCACCATAAGGTAACTGTGTTATATGCTTTGCTCCACAATAAATCCTCACTAAATGGCTGCAAGGTGATTTTTTAGATGGTGACAACGTGAAGTTGATCCTCTGCCTAATACATTTGCAGCATCTGTAGGAGTCCTGCTTTTTGGGAAGTTTTTTGCCGAAAATTTGGAAAAATTGTTTTCTATCTAGGAAAAAGGAAACTTTAGGAAATAAATGCCCTGTGACTTTTCTTTTTGTATACTTTACTGCACTGAATAAAAAGGCAGATAATTTTCCAGAAGTCAAGCTATATGGAAAGAAATAAAATTGTCCAGCCCTTTAGACCAAGTTTTGGGTAGAGGTTTCTCATGCATCTCTTTCAAACGTGCAGCAACTGCTTGTTCCTTTAAAAAATACACTAAATGTTCATTCTTTTCTGTGTCACCCTGATGTGGACAGTCCTCGGGAGCTTGGAGCTCTCATTGCTGACATCTTCTGGTGGGCAGGGAGGAGAGAGCTGCATCTGCTGCAAAATCCCGTGTTCATACTTTGAGTGGAAAGGGGAGCTGTGCTGATCCCAGTCTTGTTGGATGAGAGGGGCTGCAGAACTACACTGTGTCTGTGCATACCCCCATGCTGCACATGACAGGAGTGCCTGAGAATGTTTGTGCATGTTGCACTGTGTGTAGCCAATAATCCTCCAGAAACCTTGGTGCATGTGGTGGATGAGTACAAAGCCACTGCTGCTAAGCCATTTTTGGAACGGGACTGTCTCTCTTCTACTGAGCCCAAGGATATGTCTTGGTCAAACCCTGCTGGCCTGGCAGGATTTGCTTCTCAGCTCAGCTAGTTTTGGTCCAGGAGACAGAGGCACCTTTCTGTGCTCACTCTGTGCAGTGCCTGAAGGACTTAGTGTAATGAGTCCTGCTCACTGTGGCACAGCCAGCCTTCAAGCCAGGGAGGTGTCACTGGGACATTTCTTAGTAGATCCAGTCATCCAGGGAGAGAAGGCAAGGACATGATGTCCTGCAAAAACACTTTGTGTGACTGATCTCCTGTACAATGCAGGTAATTGACTTCTTCAGGATGAGTTGTATTCATGTATTACTGTGGGTTTACATGGATCAGAGTGCTGGATGGTTAAACTATGTTTAATCATGAGTCAGAAAATATAACTCCTTGGAGGAAAAGCTACAAAATCTGCAGTGCATCATTCCTTAATTGTGAGAAAATAAACAAACTTACTTTCAATGTGCTTTCTATTGAAAGGTTTTCTGTGTATTTACATCTTCATCTTATGTTCTCTAACGTAATTTATTGTAGGCTGAAAGTCTGGTTGTCTGGCTTTTTCAGACTGATTCACCTTGTTGGTGTTGGTTTGAGGTTATTTAATTACAGGAGTTACATTCCAAATGCATCTGGTGGAGGACACAGTGGAATGCAGGATCTTCTTTTTGTGGTTTTGTAAGTTTCATAATAAACTGAAGATGAATAGTTTCTAAATAACAGAGATAACAGTTAAATAAGAACAGTAACTCAATGTAATAGTAACAAATACTATAACTGGATAGTGTAGGATTTACAATATATGGTGTGGTATTTAATTTATCTTTTTTGTAGTATTAAATTTTTCTTTCCTCCCTCTTCAAGTCGTCATCACTTTGTATGGCTGGTGTTCACGCAGGCGTTGTGTCAAACACTCTGGGTGGCCAAATTAACGTTGTGATCAGCAAGGGCATCCCGTACTATGAAGGCTCCTTGGCTAACAATGTCACCTCCAAGGTGTAAGTATATTTCCTATCTTTTCCTTATCTTTGGCATGTTAATCTTGGCAGTGTCTCACTGTGAGATTAATTTCAGCCTGTGAACCCTGAACAGGTTCTCTAAGGTTCTCAAAGTGCACTTTTGCTACAGTGTAATTGTTTACCAGATATTTTTAACCTCTAGACCATAAAAATTAATATTTCAAACTCCTCAAGGTGTCTTTACCTTCTTGACCATAAATTCCTAATGGTCTGTGGAAAAATTAATAATTGAACGGCAACTTTTTAGTTGCAGGGAAAAGAGTATAGCTTGTCATTGTATCTCAGAAGTCCCAGGAATGAAAGCAACCAGAGGAGACTGATTCTTGTTGTTATGATTAGCTTTATTATGGAAGGGAAGGATTTTACTGAAGTCATGCATTTTGCCTGCTATGTTCATTTGAAAGCCTCTAACTCAGTATCTCTGGACAGGATTTCAGTTGAAAAGGTGTTTTACTGGCAGCATTGCAACTTGGTGACAGAAAGTGTTACTGTAATCATTGTTTGTCTAGGCACGTGTGCATGGGTTTCAGGGGCAAGCAGTCAGACAGGAAAAATAAATTGAAGACAGTTTGTTTCAGTTTACCTCAGTACTGAAAAACATCTTTTGTTCTCTGTAGGGGACCTTTGTCTACAAGTCTCTTCACCTTTAAGACAAGCGGTAAGTGTTACTTTGTGAGTAGAAATTAGTGTGCAGGTATTTTATTTCTTAACTTTTGTTCTAGTTTATGAGATTTTTTTTATTGTATTCCTCAGTAATGTGTATTTTTAATTGTTTTAGTATCGCAATTTGATGATTAATCCATTTGTAGGTAAGACTTGCTTATCTACAGAAAGAAATTCTTTCAGGTTACATTCCTCTGTTGTGGTCTGGTTTAAAGTGACTTGACTCTCATGCATTAAACATACTGCTAAAGGAGAGCTGGGCCCTTGAGTTGCTCTTTAATTGTAACAACTGTGCATTCTAGTTTTCTTCCAGGTTTACTCCTTAGACTTTTCTGGTTGTCTGTTAAGAAAGCTAGAAGAAATCTGAAAATGATTCCTCACCTTGCTCCACCCCCTTTTATTTTTTTGCCCCCCCTCCTCTTTTCTTGCAGCTGAATGCTGCATGATAAATTACTGTGTCTCTTGCTCTGGAAGGTCATCTGGGACCTTGCTCTGTCTCTGAGATGTGTCCCTTCTTGGCTGTTAAGTTTTGCTTTGTTCATGTGTGCCAGGTTGATGATGGGTGTAACAAGTGTTGCCCCGTTTTGAAGTGTTACTGCTTTGTGTGCTTTTACTTTCTCTTACCAGTTTTTCAAATAAATTAGTTGTAGTATTCTAAATGAAGTTAGTTTTTCTGTAAATGACTTTAAATGCTGCTTTTGAGTGGATGTTGGAAGTACTGTGAAGACTGGCCTTTCCTTAGTGTCTTTGACTGTTTTAATAACAATATAAAAAGCATAAAACCACCACCACCACATCTGTTTTTCTTAAGGTTATAATTTTAAAAAAAAAAAGGCGGGGGGGGGTGAATCATGCCCATATTCCTCAAAAGTAAACAAATACTTTTCCCAATATATAAATAAAAGGGATATAACAGGGGTATAAAGACAGGAATCTGATGGGCAGGAGTGTTTGGAGATGGAAATGTATACAAACAAACAAACATTAGAAAATATAATGCACATAATAGTGAAATAATTTCTCTCCCAGACCTCTGCAAGAACTGAAAGAAGGAATTGCATGTCTGGTGTCCTTATGCATGAAGACTATTAAACACAGTGATCTGGGTGGGGTTTGCTGGGGTTTTTTTTTGTGTTTCAAAATGTGATCTGGTAGTGGATATGAAAGTAATTAAATGGCCTGGAAATATTAAGAGATAGGACAAATGCTGATCTATATTCTCTGGATTTCAGTGGCATGTGAGAAATTATTGAATAAGATAGAGATGAGATGCCGGTCTTGATTAAAATGTCTTAAGTTGGGTGGCCTAGGAGTTTGCTGAAGGAAAAAGAAAACTCCTGTAGTATGTTCAAATGAGGTTTATCAGACTGTGCTGAAGGTCCTACTGTGTTTCTTCTGTAGTAGTTTCATTACTTGGTACAAAGTAGAGGAGTGTGTTATTAATGCCAGAGATGTGGTCAGTACAGAGGAAGATGAAACTATTTGTAGAGGAACACCTGGCTGACTTTGGGGCCTGAAGGATAGAAATGAACAGAAGAATCACAGAGAAAAAGGTAGAACGTTGGGTAGGTAGACTCAGGCACTTCTGCTTCAAACTGGCAGCATGTTAGATGGAAATGAGACATGAGGGAAGAGATTCTGTTGGTAAAGTGCTAACATGATCCTGTGCTTGGATCTACCTGGATCTACTGGATCTACCTCCAGCAGAGACAATAAACTATTAATGCCATCTCACAGGACATGGCCAAGGCCTTCTATGGGATCCAGTCACACATGGGCTCTGCCACCTGGACCTCCCTTGAGGAGAGGGAGAGGGGATTCTCACGTGAGAAGGGAACCTAGGCTGGGTTGCTCAGCCTGCCTAACTGAAGGCAAGGATTGCTCTGTGCTGCTATATATGGGGAGTACACATGTGAGAGGGGAAAACTCTTGGCATTACAGAACAAGATTTAAGCAAACAGCAAATGGATATCAATTAGCTGCAAGGAAATTTAGCCCTGAATTTAGATGTTTCTTAGCCATCAGCAGAATACAACGTGGCAAGAAACTAAGTGTAAGAATGGTGCCCAAAAAAATGCAACTAATTTCAGGGATATGTTCAAGCTCAAGGCCAGGATTCCAACATGACTTCCTACATGCTTTGGTGTTTTGTTCAAATTAAATTGTGATACTGAGTTGGGTTTAAAAAACAAGAAGTTATATAGACACAAAAAAGGAACAAATGATCACATAGTCTGTTTCCCATTCTTTCATCAACCATATATACTCTTCAACCATGACAGTTCCCCCAAAGCTTCTTGTCTAGTGCTCTGTGTGAGTGGTGATGGAGAGAATATCCACATTACTCTTGGAGTGGGCATAAATTCTGGCAATCTCATGACTACAAAGCTGGGTTTCAGCATCACTGTTAGAAAGCAGAAGACAGTGTGTTTTGTTGATAGTGTTGTGGAATAAATTTAGATGACACTTTAATATTTGTATGTGAAGTCATAAAATCCGTGCAGCATAACTTCAGTTTTCATTTTCAATCCTAACCTTTTCTGTTGTTCAGGTTGTTATGGGACACTGGGGATGGAATCTGGGGTAATTCCTGATTCCCAGATCACATCATCATCTATTCTTGAGTGGCCTAACCAAACAGGAGAAGTAAACATTTGGAAACCTGAAAATGCCAGACTAAAAAGGGTTGGTCCTCCTTGGGCTGCTCTTATCAGTGATGAACATCAGTGGTTGCAGATTGACTTGAATAAAGAAAAGAAAATAACAGGTAAGTGAATCTGATGTGGCATTTCAACAGCATTCAAAAAGTTTGGTTAGTGACATCCTATTTTCCAGTGCTGCGTCTTAGATAAAGTCCAGGTGACGCTTAATTACCATTGCAGCAAATTTGGAAGAGCCTGGAGCTGAAGAGGTGTAGTTTCATAGTAGAAGACAGCTCTTCCATCAGAATTTGTTGAAGTGCTTCCTGTGGTTTTATTGGATCTTTGATGCTTCCCTTTTCCTGCTCGTTGTCTCCATGGAGGTGCAAATTGAAATCCAGTGAGCTCAGCCCACTGGTCCCTCTGATGCAGATGTACTGACTAACATTTCTAGGTCTTCCATACTGCCCATAAGGGCCCTAATGAATCCAACAGCAGAGACAGGAGCAGTTGCAGTGCAGTGTGAGATAAGCAGCAAAGTAAACCAGCTGGCAGCTTCCCTTTCACCTCCCCACCTCACATGGAATTTGGGCTGGGAGTTGGGAGTTACTGCCCCTCAGCAAACGGACCAGACTGCAGGCTGATGCATCCCAGCTCTGGGTTAGTCTGGCTCTGCTCCTTCACAGACACGGTGATTTTAGTAGGTGTTTATTTGGACAGACAGCTGGAGGAGCTGTTTCCCAGCCTGCTCTGGATCGTTTGCTTCACATTCTGTGAGCTGAGCTGGCTTTCTCCCAGTTACTGATTCCCACTCATTCTGGGTGAGCACTGAGGCTTTGGCATTTTGGGTTTAACCTCTGGGCTGACACTTCACCTGTTGTATCTTAAGTGCCGATGTTAGTGTTTTCTGGTTTGATTTAATTGTTCAGAGGTGACCAGCGTTGATAATGGGCATGTTTGTCATCTGATTTAAATAAAAAATAAATTGGTTTTAGGTAGAGCGTCTAGTACAGTCCTGGGCTTTAAGACTATTGTGAAACACCCCCCTTTGATCAGTTTGGGTTTGTCTCTTTTCAAATGCATGAGCTGGGCTCTGTAACCTCAGCTGCACACCCTGCTATCAGCAGCTTGCCTTCCTGTCATTAAACAGCTTGGCTTTACCAGCAGCCTTTGTTATTACCTCCCTGGGGACAATTTGGATGTTACATGACTCCACTAATTCCTGTGCTAATAAGCTTTTACAAAACAGCTTTCCTATGTGAAGGTCAGCTGTAGGAAGCTACAGTTCTTTCAATGGTGCTTTTGGATTGGCAGTACAAGAGCAGGGGAAGAGCAGTGCTGTCCCAGCAGCTGGAGACAGCAGTGGGCTGTGGGCAGATGAATGGGCCGTTTCCATCAAGAAATGGTGGGAAAATGCTTAGCTAGGTTGTGTTATGAAAATTAAAATACAAAAGTAAGTAAAATTATTACAAAGTTTCAGTCACTGTGGAAGTTTCAGACCCTGGCACCTTGGATAAACTTCCTGAAATTAACTGGACCAGTGGAGACTCTCAACTATGTAACTCTGGATTCAAAAGCTGATAGGTTAATTTTCACAAACAGGTACCAGTTTTCTTGTCTTCACTGGGCACCTTCATTTTCACAGGCATTATAACTACTGGATCAACTTTAGCAGAGTACTATTATTATGTCTCAGCCTACAGAATTTTATACAGTGATGATGCACAGAAGTGGACAGTGTACAGAGAACCTGGCATGGATAAAGATAAGGTAAAAATACCACACACTTTCTAGATATGTTCTATGAAAATCTCACAACTGTAAATACAAGTAATATTGGTAAGGTGAGGAAATACTAACTTTCCTTTTCAGTCTTATTTTGAATTATAAACAGTATATATTCAGACAAAAGCACGACAATATGCAAATATTTAAGGATTTGAACTGTTCTGAAATTTAGATACTGTTTTTATTACTTTTTGGGGTGTGAATATTCTATACAAGAAACTTCCTTTGCCAGTGGTAGGCTGTTTGGTACTGATGTTGCTTCAACAGTAATCATAAGTCTTTCAAAATAGGTTGTGTGTTTCAAAATTAAGGTTTACTTTCTTACCTTCTTCTGCTTACAGAGTAAGTGTTAGAGGTTGTATAGTTTTTCATCTTTTACAATGTTTCTGTCTATCTTACTTTTTTGCCAAATACTGTTAAATTTCTTGTATAAGAGAACAGCCCTTGCAGAGGGGTGTTTTCTTAAAAAATTAAATTGTATGTTCAGACTGCAAATGCTTTGCCACACAGATAAAGTACCTAACCTTAGTGGCAAGATAATCTTACAGCATTGCAGTATTTAACAGACAATAAAAATGAGAAGATTCATGTCCTACATAGTTTTCCCAGTAGTTCAGATTAGATTTTCTCAAGTGACAGGATTCTTGGTAACCTGAGTGGAACTAGAATTTCCTTCTTTTTCTTAAAATCCTTGGATGTAATTTACCTTACTTCTCTAGACTCATGGTATTACATACATGTAACTGTAACTAGTAACCTAGTAACTTTCTAGAAACAGGCTTTTAGAATGGTCACTCTTTAGTTGTACCTGGTTTTTTTTTCTGTTTATTGTTAAGTAAGAATGTTTCAAAGTAGGATGTAGCATCCTGTTGATGAAGTGAAAGGTTGAAGCTTGTTAAATTAAGAGAGTTTTGAACTTTTCTGAAAGAAAGGAGAAGAATTTACTGTCAGGGCTGGTCCATCTCCTTGAACCTACATGTGAACTGACATGACTGTTGGTATGAAGTACTCGAGAAAAATAAAAATCCAGCATATTTTGCTAGTTTTGATTGCCCTCTTCTGGCCATAAAATAAAATCTCAGCTAGTGAGCTGCCTGGATTTCAGGGTTAGTTTGATAATTTTCTTAGAAAACCTTTGCAGCTGTTGCCTTGTAATTTGAGCATATTGTTCCTCCTGCATGTTCCTGAAATGAAACAAATTGTTGGCTTGAAATTACAGGCACCATATCTTTCTTTGCACTGTTAGTGTCATTAGGGACAGCGCATGAAGAACCGGATATACCCCAGCAGTGCCAGCTGTGGTTAAATGACAGAAAAAATGGTTCAGTATGGTTCAAAATAGCAGATTTGCCCTCTGTTTGCCATCACCTCATTTGATTCCAACTCAGCATATTCTGTTCTCTGATAGAGCTTTGCTTTTGGATGCTTATGCTTGCAGGCTTCTCCCTTTGATTGAGCCTTCCATAAGTGCAGACCAGACTGACTGGGAGGTGCTATTGCCCATTTATTTGAAAGCTGTTTGAAATTCCTAGCATTTTTCAGGAGACTAGAAGCTTTTCCAAGGCTTTCTTCTAGTCGTCTTTGCAAATAGCTGCTAGAGATTTGGCAGTACTAAAGAAAAACTTCTCCTAAACTCTTTATCTATGAAAGAGTAAAATGCTAAAAAATGCTGGAATTGGGCAAAATGACAAATCAGAGTTGCAGTATTCGAAAATTTTGTTTGTCAGCACAAAGGAAAATGAAGAGAGTTTGATAATGAATGGAATATGAAAGTGATTTCTCATCAAAAACTTGCACTGTATTGAGCTCAGACCAGTTTTGGGTTTTTTTCTGCAAAAATTAGAGTAACAAAAAAAGCAGAGCTGCAGGTAAAGTTAAGTTACTCTCATAACACTGGACATCAAAATCTTGGCTAATAAAAACCTGGAGTAAAGAACTACTTTACAGTTAATCTTTCTTGAAGGTAATGATTGCTATGGATTCTTCTTGCTTTTGCTGTTACATGCTCAGCCTTAGAAACCTGATGTGAGACTTAACTTTCAGTGTTGGGCATGTGTGTCCCTAATCTGTAACTTCTCCATGTGTTCCTTGGGTAGCCAGATGGAGCATGTGCCTTCTTTTAAGTGGACACTGGCAGGCACAGCCCAAGCAAGGACAGTACAGCAATTTGGACTGGGCACATCCCCTCAAGAAGTCACCTCTGTACTTTGCTTCTCATTTGCAACTTTACCAAAACAAGTAATTCTTTGGTGAGATCTATAGCTAGAAGCCTGTCAGCTTTTAAAAAAAAAAAAAAAAAAAAAAAAAAGGAAAAAAAAATTGCCCTTTTTTGGGGAAAAAGTGGCTGTAAATTGGAACAGTTTTCTGTGGACACATGGACTCTGACTCCTTTGTATTATCCATTAATTTCCAAAGTAACACAATAAACTTAGCCCCTCATTTAATCTGTCTTCATTCGTTGCCAATAAACATATTTAAGAACAATAAGCTTAAATTCAGAGCAGGGCAAATACCAATGCCTGTCCACCTGCACTACAGGGAAGTCCAGAGACTGCACTCTCAAGGGAAATACCTTGTGTTTGCCTCCCTTGTGTCATGAATGGGATAGCAGTTAGTCTGTTAGTGTCACTTGGATATGTAAAAATGAAAATGCTGGTTATTAATTTAAGATGTAGAATCAACAGGGCACTCAAACATGAAGTAGTGCATTTAAATTACCAAGTGATTTATTTTTCCATAGCTAACTGAATTGACTCATGTCTATTGATCAGTCAGTTCTTTCAAACCTGAAGACAGAGATTGCCTGTGTAGGGACAAGCCAAAATTCTGATATGTAAGTAATAGTAATGGGGCTTGTGTGTCTTTTGAGAGTGCAAACACGTTATATACATCAGGGAGTTCAGGAGTGAGTCCCTTGAAGGTTCCTGGGGTTGTAAAGGGAGTTTCATTGTCCTTTGAATGGATATTTTCCTGGAATAATTGTTGTATTTCAAACCTTCAGGGATATTCTGGTAATTTTGTTACAAAAACTTAAACACAGCAGTGCATACAAAAAATCTTGTGTATCAAGGTTGAAACAACAGCAATTTGGGTTGATCAGAAATGAGCTAAAAGCACTTTACTGCTCCATTTTATGCAGACACATGAGCTGTTCCACAGTGCAGCACTAGTCCTTAAGCATGGCACGTTACCAAGGGGTGAGTGAACAGATAACTCCCTGTAATAGTTGTTCTTTCAGGCAAGTGCCAAAATTCTGTTCTGCACTATCTCCAATGTGATTTGCAGTATCTGTGTCAGTGCTTTAAAACTAAAGATTTCATTTACTGTCGCCTCTGTGGTGATCTGTGTTGCAGCATCACCACAGAGAGGCATGTGCAGAGCCAAAGCCCATGGAGTAACATGGAGAGAGAGCTCCCTTCCTGCCCAAAGACATAGTGCCAAACAGTCCTCTTAAAGCAGAGGGAGGGTTGGAGTTCTGTTGTTTTAAGCAGCTCTGGGGGTGCCAAACCCACAGCTGGCTGAGAGTGTGTCAGTGTGTTTATACTGTATCGTGCAGTGACCGACTTACTTACCTCTTGTTGGTTTTGAATATCAACCAGACAGATTTGTTCTGTATTATTGTCACATTTTGAGAGTTCTTTGTGTGTGAGGATGGGCAGGGAAGGACCAGCTTGAGCTCATCCTTCATGCAGAGTCCATGCCCTTCTCTTCCACAACCCCATGGCTCAGTATGAGGCTGAGGAGAGCTTTCAAATTCTGAACCGAAACCCTTTCCTTTGCTTGTAGTTCAGCACTTGCAGGCAGCAGCCACGAGGGGACAATGTGGTTACATATGTGCCTGTGCCTCCTAATGCTTCTTAATAAATGCCAGCCCCAGATAGGCTGTGCTTTACTGTTAGGCTGTGTGAAGACACTGCTTCATTCACACTTGCATGGTCTCACAAGTCCGTGCTGTGTTTGAAGAGTAAGTTCAGAATACCAAAGGGGACCGAGTTAGTTATTCAGTGCCATAAACATGTGAGATGCCTTGAACAGCAGGCACTGCCAGGGGAGAATCAGTAGGATATTACATGCTACCTTTATTCTGATCTAGGTAGCTGCATGCATACACGTGCACACACCTTTTTGTTTTATTGAGTTATATCTGTAATTTAGTTTTTATATATATGTAGATGTATGTTATATATTTATTTAGTTAGAAATGTGAGTGGCGATGTGCAGCAGGCTGTTCTGGGTGAGTTGTCAGGATCCTGTACTGCTAATTTTTCCTAAATAAAACATCAAAATTGGTTGTAGCTACTTAGTTTCTATTGCATTTTTGTGATAATAATGTTTCTCTCTCTCTCTCTTTTTTTTCTTTTTTTTTTTTAATTTTCTAGATATTTCAAGGGAATACTGAATTGTACCAGGAAGTTCGCAATAATTTCATTCCACCTATTATTGCACGCTTTTTTAGGATTAACCCCTTAAAATGGCACCAGAAAATTGCAATGAAAGTAGAACTGCTAGGATGCCAGTTCAGTATAGGTAAGGCAACTGCAAACGTTCAACTGTGCAAGACAAGCAGTAAAATGACAAAGGTTACAAGTGAAATTATAAAGTTAAAGGTTACATTGTAGGTATATTTTCAGTGAGATAAAAAAAGTACTTTTTGGCTGCATAATCTTTCTGTAACTGATACTTCTGAATTTCTCCAGAAGTTGTTACACTTAACTGGAAAATACTGAATTTAGGTGTACATAAGATAATTTAGAAAATAACTGTTTCAAAGGACACCAATCACTTGCTTTCCATGTTAATGATTCATGGGGAGTTTTTCCTTGTTATATAACATGAACAAAAACTTTATAGCAAACTGTTCCAACTCTCTTCTCCTGAAAAGGAGCCATGGAAAACTAGCACTTCAAAAAACTGTTCTTGCAAATTCTCTTCTTCTGAAGGTCGTGCTCCCAAAATCACCTTGCCACCACCACCACTACCTCCTCAGAACAAGAATGATGAGAAGAATGCTGACTTCATTGATGACTTCATTAATTCAGTGAAGACTTCATTGCAGACAGATAAAACAACTTTCACACCTGAAATAAAAAACACTACAGTGACTCCAAGTGTAACCAAAGGTATCCACAGTTCAGCAGTAGAAGTGTTTGGGAACTCCTTATAGTGCTTCAGCATATATTAAGTGTGCTTTCCAAATTTAAATTTTCTCAATGCTCAAAATATTATAGCAAATTATATTTTCTTTTTAATATTTACCAGTTATTAATTACACATATGCTGAAAGATGTACAGTTGCATACTGTGTGCAGACACATACCCAATCTTTCAAGTCAGATGTATAATATGTATGTATATACAATATATATATAAAATAGTTCTGTCTTCCAAAACTTGTTCAAACTGAGTCCAGCTTTTAATCACTGAAAAAATTCTGTCAGAGGGAGAAATTGCAACATGGACTTCCCTTCTGAATTAATCAGGTGTAACTGCTTTGTTATTGAATTTTATGGTTTCTTAGAACAAAACACTTTTGACATAGCAATTCTTTCATGGATCAGTCTTGTTGACATGGAAGTAAAACATCATCTGCATAATCAAAGAAAATGCTCAGAAAAGGGAGCATGGTCACTGCAGACTGAGGCACTGCTGAAGTGTCCTTTGGATTGCAGGGACAGGATAGTCTCATGTCACACACAGACCCAGCACAGGCTGCTTGTGATTAACTGTTAAGGTACTGTGGTACTCACTTTTTAAAGGAGGTTCAAACCTAAGTGGTTGCACCAGTGGATTTTCTGTGTAAATAATAAAATACATTGTTCTAACAGAAAAATCTTACATTAAAACAAATTGGTTGATTTTGATGAAAAACCTTGCAAAAACACCAGCTGTGCATGCATGTAGAGGAGCCAGATGTTAATTGAAATTTACACTGTGGGAGCATCCAGCAGGGTAATTTAGCTGGGGGAATCTGGTGTGATAGACACTCCATGTGGAAACTATGTGCTTTACCCAAGTAATTTTCATGATTTATGAGAAGCTCTTCTGTCTGACACCACTTAATTTAATGGTTTTCAGATGTGGCATTGGCAGCAGTTCTGGTTCCAGTGCTGGTGATGGTCTTCACTACTCTGATTCTTATCTTAGTCTGTGCGTGGCATTGGAGAAACCGGTAAATGAACAGATGAATGGAAGTGCTTTAAATGAATGTCAGCCTGGTGTGTGGGAATGAGATGCTGCATGTGTCACTGTGGGAACTATGTGGTCTGCACTTGTGGAAGGAATTGGATTCTCTCTGAGAAAATACTCATGTGAGCAAGGACAGCAAAATCAGCTTTTTGTAACTGTTTTCATTAGAAATGCTTTACTAAAAACTGGTTTCTCCAGTAGCAGCAGACTGGTGATGGCAAGCCAGGTACTTATGCATTAAATGTGAGGACCAGTTACAGCCAACGTGATAGTTGCTGAGCATTAATTAATGCATCTTTTAATAAGCAGGCTAGCTAAAATACCCCTTTTTTTTATTTACAGCAAGAAAAAATCTGAGGGCACATATGATCTGCCTTATTGGGATCGTGCAGGTAACAAAATGGCTTTATGAAATTCTTTACTTGGCATTTTTTGTTTGATGTATATTTCAGATTGCACACAGTTTCTGCTAGTAGAAGCCTCTCTAATGCTAACTGATGGAGGCATAGTGAACACTGAACTTGTTTTCTGGACAAAATTAACTGTTTCTTCCTCTGATTTTTTTTTTTTTAATCAGAACTAGAAAATGTCATGTCTCCTGTTAGAGCTGGCAGCTTCAGATTTCTTTTTTTCAGTGAAGAGAGTACAAAACCTCTTAGTTATACAAGAGGGAAAAATATTTTATAAGGCATGTCTTTATACATTTATAATAATCTATTTTTTTGTCCTGGAAAAAAGCGTTTCATCTTAATGTACAAGGTCTGTCAAAAGTTTTGCCTTTCAATTGTCCTGGAAATGCTTGTGCCACAGGGCAAAGGGCAGCTGCAGCAATTGGGTTTGTACTGTTGTAGGACTGTTTTTCACTTCTCTGTCCTCATGTTGAAAACTTCCACATCTGTGTGTTTGCTCACTGCCAGTTTTAAGTACGCCTTATCCTTTAGACAAGAAACTTTTTAATTACTATTTTTATTTATTGCATGTCTGTTTCTGATAGGTCTTAGAATATTACTCAAAACATTCTGTATTTAAACTTCAGTGATGACAGGGGTTTTTTTTCTGTTTGCTTAATTTTAAGAGTTCAGTGTGCAGGTCTGTTTTATAAGAAAACGTGGCCAAATGCAGCATCAAAATAATATTGCTGCCCTTCTCTGTGGAACCTCTGTATCCTCCCACAGGCTACCTCAGATTTTGTTAAATATTCTATGGTTTTGAATCTCCTGCCTCTTGGGCTTTACTTACAGGATAGTTTCTGTATGGCAGGAGCCTAACAATAACCAACCCTCCCTACTTTCTCTCAAGAAAGCATTCATGGCCACAGTCACTCCTTTTCATTTCCCCTGAAGCTAAAACCCTCTATATTCATGTTGTTGCAAGCATTTGTTTTCTTTTTTAATCCATGTGAAGGATGGTGGAAGGGAATGAAGCAATTTCTCCCAACCAAATCAGCAGAACATGAAGAAACTCCTGTACGCTACAGCAGCAGTGAAATTAGTCACCTAAGACCAAGAGAAGTCCCAACAATGTTGCAATCAGAGTCTGCAGGTACATTTCACTGGTTTTGTGGGCCATGTAATATATATATCTATATATATAGATATATATAGATATATATATGTATATATGATATGCCAAGAAATGTCAGGAATTTGGCTACATTTAGTTATTTCCTGTTTTTTGGGGTGAATAGAGGAGAAGTGGATAGTTCTGTGGGTAAGCACATTTCTCAAAATGCAGGCTTTTTCAGATCTCTGAGTATGTATTGACTTGATGTGCTGTAGAGAGACACTTGCCTAAGTCAATGCAGAAATTGAAAGTTTCTTTACTTGTTCTTAAACCCCATAAAGGGTTGAAGAATTGGTTATATTTTCATGCACTGGAAATAATGTCATTGCAGTATGTTTATGCACAAATCTGAAATGTGGCACTTGGTTCCCTACACTCACTATATGGATTAAATCATCCTTGTGACATGGAAAAGGAGGAGTTACTGTAAGGGTACATGCCCTTTTCCTGGTGGCCCAGGCATGAGAGGGAGATGTCTGACTGTTCCTTTGTGCTTACATGCTGATGGCACTTAGGCAGATGTGCAGAATTACAACTTCACTGCAGGAAGAATTGCTTTTCTCTTTTTGGCTGCTTGACTGTTTTCACCCAGCTAGCCAGATTTCTCACTCCAGCTTTTGTAACTTGGACGGTCTGTTGGGCTAAAACATCTCAGCTGACCATATGCAGGTTTCCCCCCTTCAGAGAACAAAACCTGCACCCCAAGGACCATTTTTGTTCAAAGCCAGGCAGGATAATTTCATTTAAGTCTAATTTTGCAGGGAAGAACATTTCAATAAGCTTTGTTTTCAGGCAGATTTGCAGCATGGGAAGTTTCAGCTCACCAGGAACGTACAAACCTGAGAAATGGGGATGTTGTGGCTCTCCCAATGGCTTTAACTATTGGGTGGAAAGGAGTCCATTTCAAAAGTGATTGGCACTGGTGGACAGAGATGGACCACTGGTTTGATCTAGGATAATAATAATCTCTGTGAGACTGTTGATAGATTGTATTTAATGTGATGGTGCTGTAAAAACATTCCATTAAGTGTGTTTTGTTGGGGCTTGCAACACAGAATATGCTCAGCCCCTGGTAGGGGGAATTGTTGGCACGCTCCATCAGAGATCAACCTTCAAACCAGAGGAAGGCAAAGAAGCAAGTTACGCTGATTTGGACCCTTACAATTCCCCCATACAAGAAGTTTACCACGCCTACGCCGAACCACTGCCTATAACTGGACCAGAGTACGCAACTCCCATCATCATGGACATGTCCAGCCATCCCAGCACACCTCTCGGCGTTCCTTCCATTTCCACCTTCAAAGCTGCAGGGAATCAAGCTCCTCCACTGGTTGGAACTTGCAGTAAACTGTTATCTAGGACAGACAGTGCCTCATCAGCACAGGCACTGTATGATATACCAAAGGGGCAGCTGGGGCCGGGCAGCGCCGACGAACTGGTGTATCAGGTACCACAGAGCCTGGCCCTGTCCACTGGGAGTAAGGATGAACTCAGCTCATGAGTAAGAGAGAATGATGGCTTGTTTTTAAAAGCCAGTTCCATAAAGCTGACAGTTTCATTTTTTAAATTCCACTGTTTTGATATTGTTAGTCTTAAATAATACAATGTTGAACCAAAAGATGTGGTATTGGAGGTTGGGGAAGACAGTAATTCTGCCTTTCCTAAAAGCTGTATGTACAGTTAACAGCTTGTCTCCTGCAAAACCATGGATTTTTTTATTACTACTGTACAATTGTCTGTCAGACATGAGAGAAGAACTCTTCATGATTAGCATCAGTAATTCATAGATGTGAATGATAAATGGGGAGAAAGAGTTTAAAATACGAAAGCCAGTCCTTTCTTCCCAATGGTACTATTTCTTGGGGGAAAAAAGTCCACCCCAAAACCAAAAGCTCCTAACTTTCTAAGATCTATATGTAAGCACTGCAGCTTCTAAAATTCCTTTTTCCTTATCAAATGTCTGCACAACTTTGGACTTTACCCATCAGGACTGATTGCAAAATTTCCATTAACTTCATGGAGTAAAATAGTTTTGTTTCTGAATTACATTATTTCAGCTTTTGTTCACAGGATTAGGAATCATCAGCTGTGTGTTGCTCAGAAGATTCCTGCCTTTTTGGTTAGCCTCCAAAACTCGAAGCTGCTGTCTGTACAGTCTCTTTCTGCCTCATCTCCTTAAGCCTTGTTCCTTTCTAGGGATTCAGGAGCCATAAATTCACACAAGAAAACTACATGGCATCTGCTTTTTCATTTTTCCCTACCAAGTGAAGGCTACTCTGAATAGTGTCTGCCTCCAAGTCACACTTCCCTGATAGTGTGCAAGAAGCATCCCTGTGTTGGAGGTGACTGAATTCAGGAAGGCCCTGCCCTGCCCTCCCCCAGAGTATCTATTGTTGTGTGTTCAGGTGTGAGCTTATATGAAGAAAGATCTGTATATACTTTTGTGAGTGCTTAAGGAAGCACACAAATACTCTTACGGTGCACAGTTTGTGTTAGACATTAATTTAGCACATATGGTACGTTTTAGCACAACTGACAAACTTCAGCCTTAGGGCTTTTCTTATGATTGTTCTTACTAAAAGTATAAAAGATTCCAAAACCTTTGCAAAAGAACCAGTACTGTTCCAAAGAGTGTCCATTTCAGAAGTACTTAATGGAGTTTGTAGCCTTTGAATGTTCCAGTGTTCTCTACTATGAAAACATTGCAGTCAGTCTTCTGCTGGGGAAATGTAGACTAGTTTTAGCTAGGTAATCACAAAATGAAAACAGGTTGGGTGCTATATTTGCCATTTTTTATCTTGTTAGAAAAAAAAAAAAGCACAGCTTTCTTACCTAAATAGTAGGGGGGGAAAAAAACCCACAAAAATGCTTTATTTTTATTCTAGCCAGCACTGTTGGGAGAATGCTGAATTAATTCATACACATGAGACCCCCCCCCCCCTCCTACCTACACAGTAGCCCAGTTTTATGGACTTCAGTGGTTACTGTTTGTAACTGTTTGCCCAGGTCCTTAAGTAAGGTTGAGAATATTAAATTGAAATTAAAATACTGTTCAAGGGGGCTGCCACCATGCCTTAATTACCAGTATGGTATCCTCACTTCCCACTTGAAAATTTGGTTGCAGAGGGGCTATATATAGACTCTGTAATCAAAAATCACTTGTGGCCTGTTCAACATCTAAAACATGTTATTACATAGAATCACAGAATGGCCTGGGTTGGATGGGACCTTAAAGATCATTTCATTCTAACCCTCCTGCCATGGGTACCTCCCAAAGCCCCATCCGACTTTCAGGAAATGGCCTTCCACAACTTCTTTGGGGAACCTGTTCCAGCTCCTGACCACCCTCACACTAAAGAATTTCTTGTGTATATCTAACCTACATTTCCCCTCTTTGTACCCATTCTCCCTTGTCCTGTCACTGCAGTTCCTGACAAAGAGTCCCTCTCCAGCTTCCCTTTTAGGGCTACACAACCTTCTCTTCTCCAGGCTGAACAGCCCCAATTTTCTCAGCCTGTCTTTGTAGGGAAGGTGCTCCAGTCCCCTGATCAACTTTTGGATGCCTCTGGAGTTGCTCCAGCAGTTCCATGTCCTTCTTACGTTGGGGGCACCAGAGCTGGACACAGTATTCCAGGAGGGGTCTCATAAGAGCAGAGCAGAGAGGGAGAATCACCTCTCTCGTCCTGCTGCCTGTGCTCCTTCTGATGCAGCCCAGGATGTGTTTGGCTTTCTGGGCTGTGAGTGCACAGGGATGGGTCATGTGGAGTTTTTCAGTAACCATCACCCCCAAGTCCTCCTCAGGGCTGCTCCCAGTCACTTCTCTGCTCAACCTGTACATGTGTCTGGGATTGCCCCAGCCCAGGTGTAGGACCTTGCTCTGTTGAACTTCATGAGGTCAGTCTCAGTTTAAAAACACTGAGACGTGTATCAAGTAACCCTTCTGGACTAGGAAGGGGGCCTATTCCCAAAACCCACCACAGCCTTTGAAATTAAGAGACTTTAATAAGAAAATGTATAGAAGAAGGATTACAGTTCTTTACTACAAATACATATAGGTATAACCAAAACCAGTGCTTCCACCAGCCCAGCAAACGGCAGCTGGCACCCAAGAGGAGAGAAGTGTGCCAAACCCCAGGAAACCTCTGTCTCCCCCCACCTCCCCCCGTCCTTTCCCTAGCCATCACATTGGAAAGCAAAGCTATCAGCCATCCCTTGCTTTAGATAGTTAGCTGGCCCTGAGAGCAGGTAGTGGGGGCCTGGACCCCAACAAGCCATCCCATCCTGGCCTCCAACTCCCAAACCATGGTGCTGGTAAAGGGATAGGGAGAAAAATAAATTCCATGAAAGATTTTGGAACTATAGCAAGGTCCCACCTCTCAAGCCAGCCAGGGTCCCTCTGGATGGCATCCCTGCCCTCCAGCATGTTGTGACTGAACCACATAGCTTGGTGTTAGCAGCAAACTTGCTGAGGGTGCACTTCAGTCCCACTGTCCATGTCACCAACAAAGATGTTGAACATACTCTGTGCTACCTTGAAGCCCAATTCTACAATTTCTGATCATTCACTGAGAATGATTTTTTAAAAAATTATTTTTATAGAGTTGGGTATCTAAGCCTAAATGTGAATGTAAGTAAGGATTGTGTATAAGACCCATTTGTGACAAATTCCTGCCTATAATTGTACTTTTGATGTTATTGCAACTTTTTCTGCCTGACAAGTTAGTCTGCAGTCTTTGTAGTTTTGCTTAAGCAGGTAAGTGTTCTTACCTATCAGCAGTAACTATGACTTTGAAATTATCTGAACTGATTTTATTTGAAAGGGGTGGGAAGTTATTAGTTTCCACAAGATGATACATACTTGCTCCAGCCAAGTTAAGAAGCTTAGGCTTAGAAAAAATAATCTACCATAACAATAAATGGATATGCTCAAGTCATTAAAAGTAACACACCTGGATTGAATTTTTACTGCTGGCCAGGTGTGGCAGAACAGTGGATAGCTGTAGGCTAAGGTGGTGTAAGAATTAAACAGTTTCTCTACAGTGGGTTATTTTTTAAGCAACCGTAATGCACCTTCATTATCTAAACAGCATTAGCTGTTACAGGAATGGATGTTTTTAAGAATTTATGCCCCGTTCCTGAAAGAATTTGGTCCCAAGCTTTGCTCCCTGCTTCAGACTTCAAACATGTTACCTGCTAGGTAGGGCTAAGAAGATAAGTTTGAATATATAACAGTTGGGTTTAAAATGTATTCTACAAAGTGTTAAACATTGGTTTCCAAATGTAAGTTGCATGAGACACGTAATACTAGAATTCACCTGTGTACAATAAAGCAAAGGTACATTTCATGGGTCTCTCTTACATGTGAAGACATATGGATATAAAATGTATTTCAGTCTTGTTTGGCTTGAGTATTCTCCCAGAATGTATGTTCTTACCTCAGCATGTATTGTAGTTGCTCAGTATTTGTATATGTTGCTAGAATTTAGACTGTATAAATAGTGAGGGGTTTTTATACGTATGCTAAAAAATATTTTAAATAAATTGTACATACGTATCACTCAGTATGTTTGCAATTAACACCCACTTTATATCTTAATTCACTTGCAGTTTGGAAATGCCAGGGTTATTTATGATTTACCACACTCCATGAGGGGGTCATGCCCTGCCTCCAAGAGTTTCCTGGCAGTAGGGATAGGCAGCAACCATCCACAGCAGGTCCTGGTCCCTGCCAAACTCAGCACTTGCAGTTTATGGCCTGTCATTATTAGGAGGCTACCAGAATGTAGGACTGGGTAATGAAGTTCAGCTAAAGCTCTTGTAAGGAAGAATGGCCAGACCTTCAGTGTCTGACATGGAAAGCAGGATGTCCAGCAGTACGACTGCCTACTGCCTCTGAGGGCTCTTGGTGCTTCCACAGTTAGCAATGACCCACTCTCTGCACTTGCTTTCTCAAATTTGGCCAACAGACTGCACAGACAGCCCCAATTCCTTGAAGGAGTAATAATAAACAAGATTTGTTAAAACTTAATCATCAAGAATTTCCATCACTGCCAGCGAAGCCTAAAAGTGCAGCCTCTGTCAAGGCTTTCTCATGAACCTGCTCAGGAAAGGAGCAGGTGGGGGCAGGCAGCGAAAAAGGGAAGTGCAACAAATGTCCAAACACACACTTCCTGACCTGTCAATGACTGCAAAATTCTGCTGTCCTGTTTTCAGTGGAGGTTGTAATATCAAATTAGATGGAATAGTTTAAAAGGTAAACCTTGTTTCAACAGTTAAGTAACACTCCTTAGCTGCCAAAGTCATGGAAAGCTTTTCATGAACTAAAGAGACAAGAAAAAGAGACTTTCATAGCAATTATTAGCAGCAAATGAGGAATGTCTACAAGGAGAACAGAGCAGAGGGAATTTTAAATGATGAGGACCTTTCAGTGTTTTTTGTAGTTTAAGATCAAAAGGCACATAAATTTCACGCATACCTCTAACAGGCAATAAAGAAAGTAATTAACAGCCTCATGCAAGTAAACCAAAAAGGCCAGTGATACTTTGTACTGCTTCACACTTCAAAGGGACAGAAAACAGAACCTCACTTTTAACAGTCACCTCTGCTCTTCCACACTAAACTCAATTTAAGGGAGAGATGAAAATCAGGCAAACACTACTGGAAGACTCAGTACAAGTAAAAGATTTGAAAACCAGTGTGGACGGTCATAGAAAATACACTAAAAAGAAACTGACCAGAAAAAGACTAAGAACAAAGGTTTTTGACAATTATCTACTGCTGTCTGCATTTCAAATTCTACCTTCAGGGTGTTGTACAGATGGGAGACCGGGAGAGGAGCAGGGAAGCACCACCACAGCACGAGCAGTAGGAAAAAGGGTGCAAGACCCAGGCAGCACTGAAACCAAACCTAAAAACCAAATTGAAGGCTCACCCAGGCTGACACAAAAAGCTGGCACCCACAACACAGGAACACGGGATTTATGATGACTTTATTTGTTTTGCCTTAACTTTGTTTGTCTCCTTTCTAAGTTGCTCCATTGTTGTTTTTTTTTAAATTGAGAAGTCCTTCTGTTCTTTAGAGTATAACTGTAAATTGAGGTCCAGGGAAACCTATGTCAAAGCTCCACCTCACAAAGTCCAGAATTTGCATGGGAACCAAAAGAGGAATGTGTCATTTACATCCACTGCAGTCTCGGAGGTAACAGTACCTTAAACAGGAGCAAATCCAGACAGGAAACAGCACCTTGTCTTTTACTGGCATGTGATGTATTGTTCAGTCTCGTGACACAGCAGTGAAAATTCCTGATTCACAGGAACCTTGCTGGGATTCAAGATTTGGTTTTAGCTCCGTGAACACAAAATAATATTCCATATCACAGAAATCACCACTGTAACACACACAAATGTATGTAAGGCAGCTATCACAGAATATACTTGGAATTCATTCAGGATTGCAATTGCAGAACAAAAGTTTGAACAGTCCCCAGACACTGAGACAAAATACTCCAAACAGGCCTCTGCTTTTTTCTTCAGGTTTTACAATGACAATTTTTGAGCAAAAAACAGAAAAAAAAATCCCAAAGTTGCTAAGCCATCTATACTAAAAGGTAACTTAGTCTGACATCTCCTGCCCTGTCATCCCCTCCAGTCTGACTCACTGGGAGCAAAAATTCGCATTTTTCAGTAAAGCTCACGTTTTGCAACTTTAAGAGATTTCCCAGCTGTGGCTTCATTCAGCAACAAAACCCAAAAACCTCATTAATATAAAACAGTGACAGAACAGGGCTTCTAGTTCTCATCCCACAAAAGAACATTCTAGCTGCAATCCTGGGAAGTCATCTTCCTTCAGACAAGTGGGTAAAAAGAGCTCATGATGCGTCCTCACAGAATTACTCAGCATCTTGTCTGTGGATCTAGCACAATATGCACCAAATAAATGAGCACACACCACAATCAATATATAGTATCTGATCCTGCTGGATAAATCCCACTATCCTAAATTACTCAAGACACAAAACTATTTTAGAGATTCAAACACTAATTATAGTTCATTAATCAGCACTGAAGAGCAACTTTCCAAAATGGACAAGCTTCAGGTAGAACACACTCAAAAGGCAGTTCCCCCCTCCTTTGCTCTCATCCACAGTTTCTAAGGCTTTGAAGATGAGACACTTCTGAGGGGGACATCCTCCCTCCCAGCAGCAGCCAGACATGCAGGGTAATGTTAGGTCCCAGTTTTGCAACCAGGACAGCTTCCATGCACACGTGGATGGGGCAAGGTCCTGCTGGAATAATTAGGTTTCAGAACCTGCCCAGGGAATGTTCAGCAGGAGCTGGACACTCAGCAGGCTCCAGGAAGCTCTGCTGTCACTTCCTAAAGGGATTTTTTTTTTTGGTGAGTGCTTGCTAAGTCCTAGTTGTTTTTTATTATGACAGCCATAATACAGTGTTACTTGGACAGTTACCTTTGTTTCCCAAAATTGAATGGAGTCAAAATCCAGTACTGTAAAGGGAAAAAAACAATTCCAGTTCCTAACAGCAGATTACAGCCAATGATATTTCAATTATGTCTGCACAGCAAAATAAAAATAATTCATGCTCCTCTGCATACTTTATAGCATTTTTCCCAGTACAGTAGAGGAAGATGAAACCATACACACAAAGCACTGATTTGCATAAAGCAAACAAACCAAAATGAGTGCTGATTATTAAACCAAACTTCTCTCATGAAAGTAGACTCCCACTGGCAGCATTCCCAATCCAAACAGTGACAGATACTAAATCTGTCAGTATGAAGAGACTGAAACCATTATTCACTGTTTCAAAAATTTAAATTTCTTTGCATCTATCATATTTTAAACTTACACAATAATAAGACAGCCACATGACATCCAGTACTAATAAAACTGCCTGCAAGAATGAGTGGACCAAAAAGAGAGCTTGAGATACAGCCACATCCCTGTTTTCAAAACCTGTATTTCCAAATTTGACTTTTTATAAGGCACATGTATGACTAAGTTTGCATTAAATAATTCCAAGAACCTTTTTCCATAAGTCATGATACCAGCCCTCTAATAAATTCATTAAAGATATTCTCCCTTACTCCCAGCTGCAGATGATGCTGTTTTGCTGATATCCCAGCAGAATTTGGACACCAAGGGACTCTAAAACTGGTATAACAAATCTCTTGTTGGTACAGCTGATCTTTTCCCTTAATATATATCTGCATTGGAGATGCTTATTTTCCTGTAGGTCTCTATCACCAGTGACCTCTCTGATTTATAAGTCTGCCAGAGGTGCCCAGCAGTTCAAATGACAGGGTCCCACTACACACCAGTTGAATCCTCTTCCATAAATGACAGTTTAAAAACTCCCTCTAGTGATGACTTAATTTATTGGTACAGAGAGGGAGGGGTAGAAGGAAGCTGCTTTCCCAAGGGAATGCTATTGTTAGACTTGCCTTTTCCATCAGTTTCTAGGGAAATCACGCTCTGCCTACCTGTATCCCCCAAAATAACTTTAGAGCAACCTGCCACCTTGTTGATGACATTATGGTTGTCAGGAGTTTTCTGAAATCATTACTGACCAAGAGAAAGTGCAGATGATGTTACAAATGCCCAGCTCTGGTGACCTCTGTAGAAGCCTCCTTGCTTAAGAGCTACTGCTGCACCTCTTGCACCCAGGATCCAAAACAGGGACAACTCAGTTAACCCTGGCATGCTCCTGAGACTTTAAAATTGTACCCCCACTGTATGAGAACATATTTTGCCCCAAAACTCAGCATTACCAAACTGAAGTAATTATGGAAAATAACCTTTCAACAGCTGAGAACACTTAAAATTACACTTCACGCATTCATACTTCATTTGTAACTGTGACATGATCACTATCACCTGTTAGATGGATACCAGAATTGCTGACAAAAAAAGTAAGTTTCAGGGCAAATCCCAAATTAAAAAGACGTAGCCTATTTACTTACACTGTGTGAGACATTCCATTTCAATCAAGACCCTGAAAAAGCAAAAAATATGTGAAAATGCCCAGCAGGCTTGTGCTCTGTGCTTGTGCTCCATTTGAAAAGCAACTCTTGACCTTTTTAGTTCAGACTTGGCTTTCTACTTGGTTGCCTGAGGTGAAGTTATGAACTTAGAAATTGGAATGATAAATTCCTCAAGCTACAGCCTGAACCCCATCGTCAGAATTACAGTTTATACATCTGTTAAGCAGCTCTTGCATTTAATTCATTTTATTGGTAGCAAAAATATGCAGAGATAGAATCTTATTGTCCTGAGCTGTGGTGAAGCCTCTCTGCACTGTCAAATAAGTGCCGTGTTTTACCTCAGAGGTGTAACCTCTGCACCCTTTCCCCACATAGTAACTCATGCCCACTGGGGCTGTGGGCAGATATGACTTTCTTCCTTTTTTTATTTCAACCATTCCAGTTTTTTGGACACTTTATTCAGCGTTTCCAGGTTCGCTGTCATTAATAACAGAGTCCAGAGAAAGCCCAGGGAGTCACATAAGTTATCTGAGAAATCCCAAGAACTTTTAACCTAGTCTTAAACCCTGAATCCTCCACTATTATAAGTGGGTTAACAGAGCTGTTAATGGAACAGTTTCTCATTACAGACAGGAATCATCCTGGGGAAAAAGGCAAACAACTTTGGGTAGCTGGGTTTGACACACTAGAAAACATCATTTTTTCACAAGCTTTTTTAATTGTTTCAGTTTGAAAGGGATCATTTTAGGCACTTTAATGCAAAGTGACAATGGCTGCAATTGAGTAGGAGTACAACCAAGCGGCCTTTTTTCACCTTGTTTCATGCTGTGTGTTTGTCCACAGAGTGCATCCTACATGCTCAGGACATACACAGATATTTTGGTTAGAGCTCTCTGAAGTACAGGCTTTCTGGGGTATGAGCTATTTTGGTATCTTTACCTATGGCAATTACCATTTGATTTCATCTCAATATTGCCTCTGCTTCCACTGGGCCAGAGTCAGCCCTATATCCTTTTCCTCTCCCAGGCAGCTCTACTGCAAAACAGAGAAAACATTTTTCACCCACTCACAAATGTGAGCAAAAGCAAAACAAGCCCCACTCTTCCTCTGCCTGGCTCCCATAACCTGGGGAAAAACCAGGACCCAGAATGAGTAAGACTTGCTCCACAATCCGTCTTTTGGAAACAAGAGGCCACCAAAGGAAAGGCAGCTGCCCAAGGCACTCCCAGCTCATAACAAAGCTGTTCTTGGAATTGGAGAGAATAATGCAATTACAGGGAACCCAGTCAAAACACTACACATTGTAGTTCAGAGGGCACTGAAAACAGAGAAAATTTTTTACTTAACTTGGCTGCTTCCCAAAATCATATCAGCATTCCAGATCACATGTCAGGGTACACTACCACCTTTATCATCTCAGCCAAATTTCATGCCTCCATACCCAAGAGCAGATAAAGTACTTTTCCCCCTTCCACCAGTCCCCTTCTTGTGCAGATACAGGTATTTGTCAGATCAGCTGTCTCACGCCCTCCCACTCCCAAGGAGGACAGCACCTTTCCATCATGTAACAAGCAAATGCTTTCCCCTATTTCAGATCTAAGCTCACGTCCAAACTAGTATGCAATCTCTATATTATCCAAACTTACAAAGCCCTCTGCTCTTACCTGAACTTTGACTTTACTGCTGTATTAGTTACATTTCTCAGAGGAAAGAAAGTTTTTACACTGCAATGCATCACTAAAAGACACCACCCAAACACCAATACTAAAAATCTCCATGCAACACAGCTGTTAACATAAAATAGATGCAGCATGTAACTAACATTCCAGATTCTACAGCTGTGATCATGCTAATGTGTGCCACATGAAAGACTCGTTCCTTTATTTTTAGATGAAATGAGTTCAGCAAATGTCTGTGATTATAAAAACCAACCATGGCAGACAAATACTGGACATGAGTATGTCCAACATGAGACTAAAGCCTGAAAAACACTTGGTGCTACTGACATATTCTGTAACACCTGATTCACTTTTATCTCTCTCTCTGTGAATACAGAATTATATCCATTACTGAAATTTAACCCTAAAAGGAGCTGGCATCCAAAACCTAAAACAGTTTTTGACACTAAAATACAATTCTCTTCTATATCTTCTTGTAATTTAGAAATGAGATGTAAATTGCATCTAAGTTTTTCATAATAATGGGATCTTCCAATATTTTTGCCACTTTTAAAAACTGAACTCCAGAAGATGGAATGCTCCCATGTGTAACTCTCCTTTTCAGAATCATAAAAAACCACAGAAAATTACATTCCATATAAATCACATAATCCATATAGATAATATAAATTTAGATTACATCTGTTAATAGAAATCTTTTGTCCAGTTTTCCATTTACTAAATATCCATTTCTCAAAGAAAAAAAAATCTAATAAATTATGTCCTCATTTATTTATCTGTTCTAGAAAAATAAAAATGGGGAAAAGAAAAAGAAGCACTATCTAGTACCTTAAGCATCTATGATATTACTAATTTCAGTCCACCAAATTTAACCCCATTTCTGACATGCACCTTTCTTTTGTTGAGAGTGAAGGAAACAGCCAAGTTTCATTAGCTCAGAGCAACTGAATGTACAGCAGTGATGCAAAATAAGGCTTTAAGTAGCAGTAACAAAGGAACCAAATAATTTTGATGTGCCAAGATATTACAAATAATGACAGTAAGCCTTTTATGGCTTAGAGGGGTAGCACTCGCAGTGGTGCTGTAGACTTACACTCTTCAGGCACAGCTCTTAATGTCCTTCAGCCATCCTAAACTTGGACACCTTTGCCCTGAGTTGCCAAGTCTACATGCATTAATCTCTCAAAGAAAACAGCCCACTTACTATGGGGAGAAGTATATTTGATAGATAAGCTAATTAAAATTCCATTTTGAAAAGTTTTTACCAAGGCATTTTTTTCCCCCCTCTTTACTCAAGACACATAATCTTAATTCATAAAATCAAATGTGCAAGGCAAGAGCAGTGCTGTGCCAAAGACACAGGACTGGCCATGGCTCTCCAGCTATTTTGGAAGCAATTTGTACCTCAGTAAAAGAGCAACATCTCCTGCTCCTTCACACCTCTGCTCTCCAAATCTCAGTGTTGCTTTCCCTGGCCAAACTGACCTAATAATCTCTTTAGAGCCATAATTAATGAACCCAGAATCCCACAGCATATTTGCCTGGGATCATGCCTCCTGCTGGTATCAGGAGCTGGCAAAGCAGGTGATATGGCACAATGAGGAGAGTTAGTGATGGCTTTTACCACCCTTCTGTTATGTTAGGCCAGTCCTTCAGCCAAGGCTCTCACTTCTACTCCAGCCCCTGCACTACAGGGAATAAGGCATAAAACAACTCAATAAAGAGGAGCATTGCCAGTGTAGACACTGAGGAACACATCTACAAAATTTCCTTGAGAAGGCCCATTTGTGCAAGCTCTGGCACAAAAGGCAGTGCAAGGAGCTTGCTACAACTTATTTTCCACCCTTTGGAGCAAGGCAAGGTCCATCTGCTGGGGATAAGTAATCCAAACTGCCATTCCTGTTGCTCTGGTCTGGGCAGTGCAGTCCCAAAGGAGACAGACACTGCAGAGCTTCTCAGAGTTACCAACAGCAATGGTGGGAGCTCAAGCAGCAGCTTCCACTGCTCAGAGGTCACAAGAAGGATCTAAGATATTTTAAATGCTGTAGTAAGATGGAAAATGAGATTTTGGGTTTATAAACAAAGACTTAGACAACTTCTAGAAAACCAGAAAGACTGGTTTGAAGACAGTTTTCCCTGTGGAGTGGTTTGAAGACAATGTACATTTCAAGAGATGAGGTTCTTGCACAGACCTCTGGGAGATAATGGGCAAACAGTACTTGGTAGATTGTGTTTTCTAGATAACTGTTGTTTCCTGGTAGACACTGACTCATTGAAATACTCACCTTCTTATTCAGTCTCCTTTTACTAACATTTTTACCAGATACTTCATGAAGAAATAAAATAAGCAACAACTGCACGGTGACTTAACCACCCATATCACTTCCTGGAAGTCAGTTTCTCAGAGAAAAATAAAGAAGCTCCCGTGGTCTGTTAGGAGCCAGAAAATATAAGTTCAGCTTTGGCAGGAACTCCCATCAGGGTTCCCAGAGAGCTTACAAAGCAGAGCCTCAGGCACCAGTGCCTTCTGTGGCTGCAAACACCTTCAGCAGAGGCTGTCAGGGGTCACGAGCTCCTCAGGCACTTTGGAGAGCAGATGTGGGTGCCCTGGCAGTGGCACACAAGCCTCCCTGTGCTGCAGTCCCTTCTGCTTTGGCCTGTTTGCTGTGAAGTTTGAGTTCCTTGCTTGTTTGTGTGTGAAGCTTTTCTAGGAGGAGGCAAGTCACGCTAAATACTTCTCAAAGAAATCGAAGTGTTTTATTCAATTTGCACTTTTGCAACAGAAAAATTGTTTTACAAAACTCGATGTATGATGGCATGCTTGACCTAAATTCTCCAGTGCTGCTCCTTCAGTTTGTGAGAGGCTAGAAATAACTCCTTAAATGTGTAAAATTCTGAACATGAAACATGAAAATTGACAAGCCTATTCATGAGCTGCAGTGTTTATTTTCTCAAAATGGAGAGATTTTTCTGGTGTTGTTTTCTATTGACAATAAGTGACTATTCTATGTCAGGTAAGAATCTGTGAACTTTCACATGGAAGGGGGTAGGAGTGTAACCGTGGCCTAATAGTTATATTAGGTAGATGTTTCTGCTAAAATATATAGAATTAAAGGAGTTTTTAATTTAAGCTTTCTATTGAACCATAATTAAAAAAATTATGAATCAGTTTTGATGCCCTCCAGCTCTCAGTACCTAGATAAAACCAATAAATTTGGTTTAAACAGGCTCCAAACCCCTAATAAATGCGCTGTATTCAATAATAAATTCAGCATCAAGCTTAATTCAATCATAAATTGAGTATCAAGCTCAATTCAATCATAAATTCAGTGTCAATGAATACACTGTGCTAAATTGGTCACTTTTTCGGGATCGCTGAGAAAGGTGTATAAAACCTAAGCCACTCAGCACATGTATGCAGCTCACAAACAGATTTTAGCAGTAAGTTCTACCTGCTCAAGCTTTTTGTTGGATCAAGTCTTCACTTCTTACTCATCCAAAGCTCCATTTAAGTCAGGAGAAATGTCTGAATTACGGGCTGAAAAAGAAATTAGTACAGACCTTTACTTCTGGCCATATAATTTCCTTGCCATTGCAATTCTAATCCACGATGCTCTCTGTTGTTTGAGGCTCATCTCACTGTAAGTGTCCTAGGAAACAGATTTAGGAGCACACATACATTAGTAAGAGTCCTGCTTCCGGGAAGTCTGGTTGCAGATGATGGAATAGCACTGCTCCTCAGCTTGCTCACATTCACCCCAACCCGATGCTCAAACAGGTCCAGACTCAGGGCAAAGAACAAAAGGTCTGTGCTGCACATCCTCCATTCATGTTCAGAGAGACAGGGGACCTTACTGCCTCTGAAAGTATGTCTTCTTTTTTCTGAGCTTCAGGTGGATGGCTGCTATGACAAAACCTGCCAGGGTTGCTGCTGTGCCAGAAACCACGTAGGCAATTCCCAGGAAGGGGTTACTTCCTCCACTCCATACCACGGTTGAAAGGATCACGTGCTTCCTGCCCTTGAACCTGCTAACAGGGAAATCTAATAGAAGGCTGTTAAGATTTTATAACAAAGTTTATATTATTTCCAGGAGAAGAGAAAGTAGTGGTTGAATGCGCAAAACCTTTCCAAGGCATAAAGTCTGGAGGTTCTGCATTTGCTGCCAAAATTCCTTTAACTGATCTGTGATGGCTCTGCTTGGATTCTGGATCCAAAGTAGCAGCTGATGGTAAGAAATCCAGTTATTTTGGATACAGTCTTTGTGTGCACATAGAAATACTTTCTTTTTTAAAACTTTATAAATTTCAGATTCATAACTTATATAACTTCTACTGCATTAATTTGCTATGAAAACTCAGTTGAAAATGAGCGTTTTGGACAGCTTATCATGATGTTCCACACAGTCTCAGTGAGGGTAAGTGCTCACCTCTACCTAATACACTGTCCCTAGAATGTTATTAGCTTTCATTTCTCTCATGGAAGCTTTCAGAATAGAACTGTGACATAACACTGAAAACCATAGCTCTATCAGCTGAGAGAGAAGAGAAATTTACAGTCATCCTGATGTAACTCCTGCTGACAATAGGGGTGCTTTAGTCAGCAAAGTTCCTGCTGGGTGTGAGAGGGCTTTTGCACCAGCACAAAGGCTCCTGTCAGTCAGCACGTGGCCCAAATCCATCAGAGGGCTCTGCTGACACAGGCTCTGAGCATCAGGGACACCTCTGCATGTTGTGCACCCCCACAAGGGGTTCCAAACACCTGGTTAGGCCATTATTAAGTATTTCAGCTAAAACAGCATCTTCAACCATTCCTTTAGGTTCCCACTCTTCAGTTTTACCCTTTGTGTAATGCAGCCAAAAGCTGAAGTCAGGGCCAAAGTCAGGTGCTGCTGTTTGAGTAACAAGCCTTTGGACCACCTGCAGGGGCTACAGGGAATCCATTATCCCTGACTGCCTCATCCTTCATGGGGATTCAGTGTGGGCTGTCCTGGCAGTTTCATCACCAGTTTCCTCCCCAGATCCTACCCCCTTGCCTCTCAGTGTAACTCCCCAGCAGCCTTAGACCATATGGAAGGATACTATAGGAAATACGGAAGGTGTAATTCCCGGCTGGCAGCCCGGCCGCAAAGTGCCTGACCCGCCTGACCCGGCGGTAAAGGTTCCTGAAGGTGGCAAAGGCTGACACTCGCATCCAGATGATGAAGTCATCATTGACATAACCATTGTTCCTGTCATCTTCCTCATCTAACAAATACACTGGTTTCTGCCAGTAAGGAGGTCTTGCTGTCCCTGATGAGAAAGGAAAAAAGAGGAAAGACATCCTGTCAGTGCAAACAGTGATGCTGACTAAATCCTACTCACAACCAACACAGATATGGAAGAGACACAGGACACTCTCTAATATTCAAAAATTAGATATGCCAGATAACAGTTTTGTCCCAAACATCTCCACTCCCCTCAAACATGAATAAACAGTTTAACAGTACCCAGGGGCTGGGCAGATGAGAAACTTCAAGGACAGGGAAAACAAAGTGACTTGCACAGATGAAAATACTGTTTATTCTGAACTCTTCCCTCTTCAAAAAGCAACATGCTCTCTATGATGAGGAGCTTGCCTTCATTTTTATACATTAATTTATTCCTGTACAACCAGAAAGGCACCTTTTTGCAGTCTAGTGGCACAGCCTATGATATTTAGAATCTGTCTCATGAAAACTACTTGGCTAATTAACTCTTGCATTTTGCATCCAGCACAGCAATGCCCTGATCCAGAACAGGAGCTTTTAGTCCCACTTCAGTATAGATCAACCAGAACAAGGAAACAGCCCTAGGAAACAGGTCTGAAAGAACCAGTGATGAAAGCAGCCCTGCTTGTCCCACAACTGCGTAAGAATCTGCAAAGGCACAAAGGAAAGATGTGACATGCAATTCTCCTTTACAGATGTTTCCAATAGGAAAAATAGGCAAACCAACTACATCCTTGCCTTCTCTGGCCAGATTTAGCATTACAAGAAGCTACAAAAAAGGGTGTTGATGTGGGCAAACTTCAGTTCTCCAAACCCATTTTCTCCCAATTTCTATATCCACTGATGGAAAAAAAGAAAAAAGAAAAAGTAGTATTTTGGCTAAATGTGTCTTCTGCCCTTTAAAGCTGCTTCTCCAATCTGCTTTGGGAGGTATTTCTCCCAAAGGGATTTTTCTCAATGGGAGACACACAAGCAGGGAGGTGGAGAAGTCACTGCAAAACAAGGAATAGCAGCAGAACCATTCTTACCTGCAAATGCAGAAGAGAGATTGTATGATTCAGGATTGCGAAATTTCACATTTTTATCTGTCCACCAACTGTTTCCAGTCTTCAGCAGTGGCACTTGAATCACAGATGAGTTACGGTTGTAAAAAAGATCAATAGTATCTGCAGGGAATGCAACAAGCAACACCCAGGAGTAAAAGACAGTCATTCTAATGGCCAGCATGACTAACAAAATAATGTCACGTTGAAGCATCTTTCAAGTGAATAGAAAACAGAAAAGGTCCTGGGAAAGTTTTCATCAGGACTGTGTACACAACACTCTACACTCCAATAGAAGAATTAAGGGTTCCAGAATCTTAGAACTCCTGAAGTTTTAGACTGAACACATTCCTACCAATAATCTTATTGAAGAAATAATGCCTGTGTAGAAACATGGGCACGTATCTCATGTCCATCAGCTCCAGTGGGATACCTTCATTACAAATCACTTTTGGAGCTCTCTAGTCAGTTACATAAATGACTCTCCTAGTTAGTTTCCCTGGTATTTCTTTGACAGTTGTCCTGATTGCTTTGCTATATATAACATTGTTTTCAGGGAACAGGGGAGAGGTGAAAGCACAATCAAAGGCATTGGAATCCACAGTCCTCTGGAGAAAATTCTGCTTTAGTTTTATACCAATTACAGCTTGTCTACTAACTTGAGCATAAACACTCTGTTCAATCAAAAGACATTTAATTAAAACTGTGCTTAACATGCCATTTCAGTAGATGAAGAGTACTTGGTTTTATGCATTGTATTTTCCTACCCAGATTAGTTTGACAAAAGGCAGGAACAATAGAGGTCTCACTAACATCTCAGCAGACACCTCGGCAGCCCATGGGATGATGGGCAGGGATAGTTAAATAATATAGATGGGGAGGGGCTGCTTTTTAAGAGACATGAAAAACACAACTCAGCAGTATGACATCAGTAAAAACGTACCTTTTTTTATCCTGCTACAAAACTTGTGTTAGCACTCCCTAAAGCTCAGACACACACTCCTGAGGAAGTAATCACTCTGTGTCCCACCACCTTCCCATCTGATTGTCACTAGTTCATTAACAAGAATTGCAATTCTCTGAGCTCTGCCACCTTAAATACTTGTCTTGACTGCTCCCTCACATGCTGCTTTGGGTTACAAACCTTTCCCGTGGCAGGAATTTGGCCACCTTCCTCATGTGTAAAGCAAGATCAGAGAGCAGTTAAGACAACCAGCTGAACTGTGAAAAGCAAAAGGGAAGCACCCTCTCTCACAAGAGAGGGTCAGAAATGAGCTACCAGAGGGAGGATTCAGGGATCTCCTCCTTCCCCCACATCACCAGCAGATGGAACTTTTCACCACACTGTGCACTAAGGACAGACGCAAAGGCAGATACTGAGGGGTTCACCCTCAGCATTTTGAAACTGTAGCATTCTGTGCTGTGGCCAGAGCTCCAGAATAGTGTGTGCTGACACAGGTAGCTCTGCTGGCCTAGGTCTGAGCCCAATTCAGCAACTCAGACTTCCAGGGGAGCAGGTGGCTGCACAGGCAGATGAAAATCAAATGGATCTAAAAGTTAGTGAATGCAGCTGGCCTTCACAAATCTCCTGGCTTGGGTGGCTCAGCTGCTTGAAAACAGCTGCTGCCTTGCCAAAACCTGCTGTGTGGAACAGGTTAAAAACAGGTGGGGGGGACAGGAGGACAGATATTGGCAGACACAAAAAATGGAGTAGGGGAGAAAAGTCTATACAGGTTTTTTGCCTCCTTTCTTTCCCAATAAATACATTCTGAAATCTCCTGAACTCACAGGCAGATTATGCCCACTAGGTTTCTACAAAGAAGATCAAACCCTGGATCAAATTTATACTATATATGCTTCCAGCATTCACAGACCAAAAATGAAACCCCATAGGTTTCCAAAGGTCCAAACCAATGTGGAGAATACGTCAACTCCTTCTAACAATACCACTGTGGAAAGGCACAATCTGTGCCCCCCCATCCCTTCTAGCAAGGAAGTACATTAAATCTGTTGCATCACTGTTCCTTATTTCAACAGGGATGCAATTCCTCAGTCCTGCTGTATATTCACATTGAAGAGGGCCTTAAAAATGAAAACTCTCCCTCAGTTTCAAAACAAGGGGCAAGTTACTAAAACAGTAGGAAGCAGAGCAGCACCTCCAAACAAAACCTTCTGTGGGAGTAACACAGAGACCTCGAAACAACAGGGCTCATCGGACTGGGGTCATGGAATAGTTCCAAGGGGGAATGAGTAAGGTGGGTGTGGAAGGTGCCCACATACCATTGAACATGCTGTTGGCAATGGCCCCGCACGGCGCCATGGGGGTCCCGTTTCCGTAGGTGGTGAAGGGCACACAGTAGCTCCTCTGAATCTGCATTCAAGGTCACAGAACAGTCAGGCACAGACCTGGGGGTTTCTTTTAATTTGCTGCTGTCCTCCCATTCATTCTTCTGAAAAGCCACTGATCAATTACGCCTCCAATACCTTTTGGTCACATCAGAGAAACATCCAAATGGACGGGTCTGTAGCTGAGGAACACCTTCCATACCATGGTACGTAAACTTAAGGTCTTCAACAAATTGTGCTGTGGACTGGCCAGCTCCAGACTACAAAAAGGGATTTGGGAATCTGCTATTGTAACATGGCTAAAACTGAAAATGTTCCAGTGAAGTCCTGGCTTACCCTAGAACATCTTATTTTTCTTTCTTTATAGTTTTGCCCTGGACTGCCTCAGTGCTGGAGAAGAGCAGATATAGTTAGCCACATTACTGCAGCTCAACATGCGGTAATCTATTGTAAGAACTGAAAAACAAAAGTCTACCTCAAATTTATCACATCTCTCCTATCCCAGTTCATGGGAAACTATAAAGCTTCAGGTTTCAGCACAGGAACATTTTTAAGTAACTCCAGCGAGCTGTGGATCTGATAGGCACAAAAGCCAAAAGCAGCTGCATCTGGATGCAAACAAACAAGCTGACAGGACACTTGGAGAAGCAGATGTATGAAGACCATGTCCTGAATGTTACAAGAAACGTTTTATAGAAACAACAGATTATTATGGCACAACCATCATACATACTGAAAGGACAGCATGTGGATTGTCTATTAAGAAATGCTATTTTTAAGCCAAAGAAAATACGTTTTACATTTGTAAGTAAAAAAACCTGAATGCCACGACTGCATTCTCCAATTTTCTGATGCAGGGCTCCTACAGATGATGCTGTCTAGCTCCCTCTTTAGAGCTCTAAATTGCATTAGAATGCTACATGCTCACTTATTTCACCATAAACCTTTTCCTCCTCCTTATCTGCTTCCAAAGCCAGATGGCAAACAGAAAGACTTAAAATAATTTAGTTCCCCTAACTCTATAATAAAAGCACAGCTTAAAACATTTCTGGCTCAGAAGACTGCAAACACGAGAAGGAAAAGCTTTCTGTAAATTTATTTGAAAAAGACAATGTATTTTTGATCAGCACTCCTACAAGGTGCAGGTTTGAGAACTGCAACACTGGACTGACAGCTTTTATTTATTCCCTCAATCTTCCTCTCTCATTAACTTGTTAGACATAATGGCCCTCGCAATCATAAAAGCAGAGACCAGGCACTGAAAATCTGTACTTTATCATTCCCTAGAGCCACCTAAACACAGTTATGCCTAGTTAGCTCTCCATGTGGTAAAAATGCACCTGCTGGTGATCTCATAACCCAAAAAGCAAACTTACATTTACATTCCGACCCAACAATTGTGCGTCACTTCTGGATATCATGTATCGGCGATGGTTTTGATAGAAGTTCTGCAGACCGTAGTACATAAAAACATCACCCTGGAATTCAAAGACAAATCCCTTCAGTAAGGTGGGTTCATGAAGACACTGAGAAATCCTATTGCTTGCTAAAAAAGAGGGGAAGACAGTACTCGATTTGTATTTAAGTGTTGGTAACTACACTCGAAGCAACTCGGCAGACAGGGGCTAGAATCTTTTATTTACCCCAAGTGAAAGTTTAAGTATTTTGGCACAAAATTAAACATAAATTATTGAATGAAACATAAAATAAAAATGTCTGATAATTATTTTGCTCAAGATGGCATGCTGGCCTTGAACATGCAATGAATAATTTCAGACACTCATTTTCCACAAAAGAAGGTGCACAAACCCCTTCAAATTAAAAGGAGAATGCTTGGCAGCCAAATCAAGCATGAAAGATAACTATTTAACTATAAACCCCTCCATTATTCCGTTAAATTAACTTCTCATGTCAAACATCACTGTAATCTGAAGAATTACAAAGTATTTTAACAGCCTCTTCAATACTGAAGAATCCTAAAGTGACTTTATAATTTAAATTAAGGGATCACTTACTCAGAACTAAGTGTAAGATCTCTTTGGCAGAACACGAAGCATTTTAACAATCTCAACAGCATGACCTGGTAAGTTCGGACAGGAAATGAAGGATCCTTTTTCCAAATAAAACTGCAAAATCACATTGCTAGACGAACTATTTCAAGGGGATTAACAGCATAACCCTTGTAAAAAAGACTCCAGGGGTTTACTTATGTAAAGTGGTCAGAGCTTCAGGTTTCCTTCTCAAGAGCTTAGCAGTGCAGTAACAACTAATGCCAGGCCAAGGGCAAAGGGTTGCTACTGACTCAGAGAGAGATACAGAGAGAAGTCACCTCTACAATCAAATTCCATCTCCTCCACCCTCATCTTCTCCTTGGATGACTCTCAAACAAGGACAGAGGTAGTCTGGTCTTGATTAATTTTAACAAACACCAAAACGAACAATGAAGGCAACCCTGTTAAAATTCTGAGCATTTTGTGCTTTGAAAAAGTACAAAGAAAACTCAGTGAGGAGCTCTACAGAACAGTGTATTTTATCATACAGGATATAAGTAACAGGTGGTACTAAGCAACTTGAGTTGCTTCTTGCATCTACTTACCAATATATCTTCCTTTAGCGTGAAATCAACAGAACAGTGGCATTCCTTATTCCAGTTAGAGGAATTTTCACGAAATTTTGAACAATCTGAGCATTTATCTGAATAATCTATCTGTCAGAAGTGCACAAGTAGAGATATTGTAATAAAGGACATGTGCATAGGAAAAGGTTAGTGTTTTAGCTCCAAGACTTCTCAGAGCAATTTCTAAGCGACTCTGCACTGCCAAAAGCATTGTTAAAAATGGAGAGGTAGAGAATGGGGACCTGGCCTCAATGAACATTCACAAAATTTATCCCTGGTTTAAAGCTTCTTTAGAGCCTTTTGATTACTGTTGCAGAACCTTCACATCTGCTCCTTGGCAAAGGGGTGCTGAGGGAAGGACACTTCTGCACCTTCTGCTCTTCTGGCTGACCAAGCACTGCTCGACAAATCCCCACATGCACCATGGCCCACCCTTGCTGCACAGCCTGGATGTAGTACTGAGTGTTGGCCACAACCAGGGGTCTATTAACAACACCACAGATCTAAACAACTTTGCCTCCAGGAGGGATTTAGACAGTAGTGTTCCCTGTATTTTAAGATTTTACCCTGGCAAACATGTAAATTCTTCTAGTACCAAACACTATCAAAGGGATTTAACTTTCTTTCGAAAACCCAGGAAACAGAGACACCATTTCAGTTCTTACCAGCCAGTAGCAGTAAGGACCACCCATATTTCAGACATTACCACCCAGTGCTTGGATTTTATTGGTGACTGACTATCTCTGAGGATTTTCACAGGACTACCAGCAGTTGGACATATGCCCAGGGCATGAAGCCATTCCTATCATCTTTATTCAGAAGCAAAAATTCAAAGCCTTTTCCCTCCAAAGCTAGCCCAGTTTCCACTTTACAGACCATGTAAGAACAGCAGCCCCAAACAAACCTGGATCTCTCTGACGCTGTTTGCAGCCTGTATGAGGCAGACTCCCACAGTCAGGCAGAAGGTGCCTATGAGAAAGAAGCTGCAGAGCACAGTCACAACGTTAAGCTGGGGCTTCCAAGCTGGCAGCCTCTGCTGTTTGAAGGCACTGTTATCCGGACACCGGGAAGGACGTGCTTCTCCTTCTTCTGGAAGAGAATTTGTCTTGTTTTTCATCTTCTTCTTGGTGAGAGGAAGGAATGATATACTTGTGCTGGAGCGTGTTTAAGCTGAGATACTGTCTTTACTGTTGGGAGACTGTATTGTTTGTTCAAACCTGCATTATGGCCGGGAATTACTTATTAACTACATCTCTCTCTTCCTCGTTCTCTGTATTCTCTGTATTTGTGCCTGGATCCCCAGTGATCGGCTTGTACCAATCATACCATTCTGTACTTTGATCAGAGTGTCCAGTTCCTGCCTCCTGGAAAAGCTTGAATATGTTCTTCCTGCCCCACAACCTAGTAGGATTTGTTATGGCTTATTCATTTGCAGGGATACTGTTGGCTATACTGAAATTTCTATGCAATTTCAGATGCATTGTTTCTTCTCCCTTCCCCCCCATAGCTGCCCAGCTAACAGGCAAGGCATACAACGAAAGGAGTTCTACTCCAAATGCACTGGATTCCACTGGGGAGGACTGCAAGGTGCTGAGACAGCACTGGACAGAAAACATTGCTTTGGAAGACCAAATCAATTTTCTTAATCTATTACATTCATTGCTATTGACTGAGATGCAATTAAAGGTTGTAAAAAAGTTTTGTGTCCTTTATTACGGAAGAACAACTAATTTTCAAAATACCTGATTTGGATCAATGGCTTTCCAAGATACTGATGATTCCTCACCTCTGTTCATTTTGTTTTCTGAAAAAGAATCCATCCATTCCCTACTATCCACAATGACAGAAGAATCACCCAGAGATAATCTCCTTTTAATTTCAATGGACAAACAGAATAATATTTTTTGCACATTTCAACAGTTTAACCAAAATAAAATCTCGATATAATACATAGATAATTTATCAAGTAAAAGCAAAAAACTGCATTTGACCAGCTCTAGAACAGTTAGGTGAAAAGTATATTTTTGAAATGCATACAACTTTTGCAAGGACCCTCCAGGGCAAGAACTAGATTACTGCTCCCATGAAATACATGTCTCCTTTGGGACAGCAGAAGAAAACAACACAAAATGGAGTTGTACAAGACTTTCACACTCAGGTTTGCTGATCTTCAAAGTCTTGATAGTGACATATAGTAGTAAATCTAGCAAGTGAAAGCAATAATGTAATTTTGATTTCTGCATGACATTGTTCCTGTAATAAAAATCACACTAGAACTACAAACTAAACTTCTGAACTTCTGTTTTATTATTAAAGGAAAACAAAAAAAAAGTTGCAATGTGCATTCTTGCTGTATTGACAGACCTCTGAAGAGTCAAAACTCTTGATTTCTTCACCAGTTCATCACTTGCCAATTATAGACAGGATAATAGCAAAATACAGCTGCAAATGACTTCCTTGTTGGTAAACTCATTAAAAAAGTCCCAGCTTCACAGACCCCTCTCTGCACAGCTTTATAATACTCGTCTCCAGTAGGTCAATTGTTTCTTTCTTTATCTGAAGAAAACAAAGAAAGTATAAAATGTTACTGATAATGACACTATTACTTATTTACTCGAGTACAGGACTAGAAATGCAAGCAGTTCCTATGCGAGGGCCTCCAGAATGTTTCCATTTTCTAAAACACCCAGCACTTGCTCTACAACCTCAAAGCACAACCATGAAGTCCCAAGTACCATGGCTACAGAAAAGCTGTCATTGGTAAGGAATTGATAAAGAATGTCACAGCCAAATGTCCCTCAGGGCTGCAAATTCCCTATGGGGCTTTACAGAGTGACAAGGAGATCAAGGGCAGTACCACAGGCACAGCACTGTCTGTGTCTGAGACACCTGAACCAAAGTGAGTGTGAAGGTCAGGTCTGTATGTGCTGCATGCAAAGCCCTTTGGCTCACAACAGATATGGCTGTAGCTTTTTGCTTATCTGCAGATAAAAGACATGTATTGCAGAGTAAATACTGGCTACATATTTCAAAGGGAACACAAGATTCTTTATCATCGTGGTTAGTCTGGAGTTTCCTTATAGCTCCCTCTTGCCACTTACAAACAATTTATTTAAAGTTTTCTCTCAGGATTATACCCTTCTGTGCCTCCACTTTGCACAGGAATAAATGATGTAAGGAAGCCTGGCCAATCCCTATTTCACACAGGATGTGCTACATGAAGGTGAAAACAGTGGTCTTTCTTTCACAAACCTTTTCCACTTCCTTTTCCATTTCTCACAAGCCTGTTTACTTTCATGAAGCCTGAAACTTCAACTTTCCATATTTTCAAATTTACTGAAGGCTCAGTCTGTGTATTGTTTGCAGACAATACAATATTGTTTTTTGTTGGGGAAAAAACTCCACTTGAATCTTACGAACAAGTGATTTGAGGAACTCAGACAGCTCAGATCAACCTCTGTACACAAAGCTTTCAAAGCAGGAAGCTTGTCCTTTGGTGAGATCAAAAAATGTACAATCAATTTTTATATTTAGACTTTATGCTTTACTACAAGCCCAGCATGCCAAGACCAAGTCTGATAAATTCATTCATCCCTCCTGTGGTTTCTTTGAGAGCTTTCTTTTTATCTCCTTCTCTCCATTGTTTGGGATGAAGGAAGCAGGAGACACAAAAATAGAGAACAAAAAAATCCACGAGCATTAACTAATGAGATCCTGAGGCAACTTACAGAGCAGTGGATGGGGGCACTATCCATTATGTGGGTGGGATGGGATACAGAACTGTCATGTGGGAAGATTCATGTGTTTTTAAATTCATCTGTTAATCAGAATATACCACTGTGCATACAGTTCTCTAGGTGAGCACAAGAACAGCCCATAGAATGGGTAGGTGCTTCCAGCTGTTCTTGTTTTCTGGTGTAATTGCAATGAAATTTAGCAACGTGGCACCTTAAATATACCAAGAAATTACTGACAATTGAGATTTGCACTGAAAACCGGCCAGTATGCTTCGTTTCTAATTTTAAGTTTACAGTTTTCCTTCCACAACTAACACAGGATGAAAAAAATAAGTACATCAAACTGCCAATTCACCAAATTATGTGTTTGGTACTGTATTTCCTCTCTGAGAAAACATAGCCATAGCATGTATTTGACAATTTTTATACAGTTAGAAAAGCTAAGATTGTATTCCATAATTCAAGTGTACAAGTTGCTAGAACATCCCATAAGTTGCTGTGCTAAGATGCCTTATCACCAAAACATTATTTGCTTATCCTTCATTGCTAAGATTCCGTATAAGTAACTTTCAGGACTCTGCCTGCTCTCTGCAGTGGGACAAATAGCTGCAAGGTACTCCACTTAGATAGCTCAAGATGTCAAAAACCTTTCTGTACTTTGTGTTACCTGAATCAAGTGCAGGTTTGAAGACTCTTCTGTAACTACATATTCACTATTCTGTAATCACACATAAATATCTATCACTTATGCTAACCCTATATATGAAGGTGTAACATTCTTGCTTACTTGGGTTTAACTTGAACTCAGCCTTAACTTTTTATGCTATGATAGCACTAAGACTTTGCCTTAATAAAACACACTTCTTATCACAATTTTTGGCCTATATTCCTAGACAGACACACAGAAATGGGCGATGCTACTCAGAGTGAGCTGAAGGGGATAGTTCAGGTTTGCAATAGCCCAGAATGAAGTAATAATTTTCATTTTTTGAGGTGGGTCTCTTATGTTCTACTGAATGTATATTTACTTCAGTTGACTTAAAAAAATCCATCCCACTACAATCAGCACTTTTTGTACTGCTGTGTCTGTGAATTCATGTTTTCTGTTCTTCCAAAAATTTAAAGAGATATGTGCCAACACCAATACAAAAAAGCCTTATACATTTACCACAAGAGGGAGCCTCCTTGCCTCCAAAAAGCAAAGCCAGGGTTTTTTTCTACATTATTTCTGCAATGTACTTTTTGTGGGGCACTTTATTTGAGATTATTAGAAACATCTATCTTTGTATATGTGTGACTGTAAAATGCAGCACATTCAAATACACAGAAGAGTACATAGATGGATTAATGGCTGATAATTTGTTTCACTTCAGCTTAATGTCCACATTCAAAAACAGTTCTCTTCCCTGGAGATTCTGCGCATAGGCCTACTCTAATGTGCAAAGAACTGAAAACACTGTACAGGAAACTGGAACTTTGTAACAACCACTAATGGAAGAAACTGCCTCTTCATCTGGCTAGGTACCAGGTGATGCCCCACAGCATACAGTAAACATACCTTGTCATAGCAACAAATATAAAAGCTGGCTTACAGAATTGAAAAGAATTTGGAATCACCCTAGAAGGAGTCTACAAATGATGGGTGGCTCTAAACAGTTTGCACATTCTCTTGTCAAAAAAAAAAAAACACAAAAAGAAAAAATCAGGATAATTTTCTGTAGATTTACTCAGAGGAATTTATCTTACTCTCGGATGGAGAAAAATAAATGCTTCTCCAAAGTTTTATTATTTTTTGAGGAAACTTTTCACAGAATCATGGAATATTGTGAGTTGGAGAGGACCCACAAAGACCATCAAGTCTAACTCATGGCCCTGCACAGGAGACACCATGTGCCTAACAGTGTTATCCAAACACTTCTTGAGCTCTGTCAGGCTTGGTGCTGTGACCACTTCCCTGGGGAGCCTCTCCCAGTGCCCAACCACCCTCTGGATGAAGAACTTTTTTTCTGATATTCAACTTAAATCTCCCCTAACACAACTTCAGGCCATTCCCTCGGGTCCTGTCACTGGTCACCACAGAGCAGAGATCAGTGCCCGTCCCTCCTCTTGCCCTCATGAGGAAGTTGGACCTGCAATGAGGTCTCCCCTCAGTCTCCTCCTCTCCAGGCTGAACAGACCAACTGACCTTCTCAAGGCTCCCTTCGTTTCCCCTCAAGGCCCTGCACCATCTCTCTTGCCCTCCTTTGGATGCTCTCTAATACCTTAATATCTTTCTTACACCGTGGCACCCCAAACTGCCCACAGTATCCCAGGTGAGGCCGCCCCAGCGCAGAGCAGAGCGGGACAATCCCCTGGCGATGCTGTGCCTGATGCCCCCCGGGGCAGGGTTGGCACTGCTGGCTCAGATTCACCTTCGCTGCTGACCAGGACCCCCGGGATCCCTGTCTGTGGCTCTGCTCTCCAGCACCTCATTCCCCAGTCTGTACATACATCCGGGATTGCCACATCCCAGGTACAGAATCCAGCGTTTCCCTTGATAAACTTCATACAGTTGGTGATTGCCCAGCCCTCTAATTTGTTGAGGTCTAGGACTGTGTACAAAGTCCTTTTACTGATTGAATTTCCTGGGAACAGGGAGAACAACTACCTAGCATAAGCAGGGGAAATTCACAGCAGAACTACAGAAGTCACAGCTCTGACTTGCAACAATAAAGGAAAAAAATCTTTCTCAGGAGGCAATTTGGAGACCCAAGAGCACAGACTTAACAGTTAATGCTGACTTCTTTGTGTGTTTGTACCACTGAAGACAGATTTATAGAAAGAAAACTTTACTGACCAAGATCTGAGAAACAGAATCAAAAGTAATGAATACTTTGCATACTAATGAATACACAGAATATGATATAAATAGGTGTTTATACAATACCTCAGGGATGTCCATCATTCTCCTTAGTTTCTGATCTCTCCAGTTCCAATCCAGAATCATATATTTTGTGGAGCTCAAGCACAGGCCATCTAAAAAGGCAACATAAATTTTACTATCAAGATAATATGACATGTGCTTATCAAAATGATTTTTGGCTTTTACATCTTTTGCTGTCTGTTTCCAAGGAAACTAATCTTTGAACACTTAAGTGCTACATTTGCTGGTTGAAAAACTAATGCACTGACACTGCAAACTCCCTTAGCCACATAATCCCATGCTTTTTGGAAGATAAACACAAAAGCAGAACAACTACTGTTGCCAGGCTTGTCAAGAGCTTAACATCCTGCCAAAAAATAATTCCTCAAGCTTCCTCTTGATGAAACCACAGGAGTTGAATTTCCACAGCTGATGTTGCAACTGGGAAGTTACAAGGACCCTAGCCTGAAAATTCACATTAATGGGAGCTGACAGTGTGCAGCCATTTACAGGACTGGGTGCTGTATGAATGTCAGTCAGGTCAGTAGTGCTGCTGAAGAATTCCTTTATCCTTCAAATAAATGGTGATGAGAAAAGAAAGGTCCTTTCTGAACCTATCTTTCAGTTGTTCTCTTAATTTTTCCCTGGTCTTCTACATGATGCCCAACAGTTTTTCCCAACAGGTGTGATTCCTCTCCATTCTCTAAGTGACCTGGCACTGCAACCCTGAGTGTCAAAAAAGAACTAGACCTTAGGATACGATGACACATCTTGTGTCCATGCCATAAGTTGCCTCCACCTAACACAGAATCAGAATGCTTTGGGTTGGAAGGAACCTTGAGGATCATTTAGTTCCAACCCCCCTGCCATGGACAGGGACACCTTCCACTAGACCAGGGTGCTTAAAGCCCCATCCAACCTGGCCTTGAACACTGCCAGGGATGGAGCATCCACAACTTCTCTGGGCAACCTGTGCCAGTGTCTCACCACCCTCATGGCAATGTGCTGACAAGCTGAGCATTACCAATTTAATCTTGGTGGATCACTCAGGAAACAACACAATTATGTTACTCCTGTGCTCATTTGGAAGGAGCAGCAGAGTCCCAGTGCATAGCCAGTCCCAGACCAAGAGACCACAGTCAGAGCAAGGCAGTGTTTACAAAGAAGAAAGAATTGCCTTGTCATCTTGTCATTTTTGTTGTTTGTTTTTCTTTGTGTACACACTGTCTACTGACTAGGTAAAAGTATTCAAAATTAGGAAAGAGAAAAGGAGATCTATATAGAAAAATTAATTTTATTACAGCTAAATCAGAAATAAAATCAAGTCAGCAAGCAAATATTTCATCCACCCCTCACAAAAGTTTACACTGAGATCAGAGTGACATATGATACAGTGACTTCTGCCATTATTTCCTTTTGATCCACTTGCAGTGTTTGGTTTCCTGGAGCTTTAAATCTTACACTATGGTTTTGCAATCACTTTCAAGTCAGCATAAGTCAGTGTTCCTGCCAAAAGAGGAAGTCCCCCACCTCTGCCTGCTCATTACCTGATTCTGTGTGCATACTGGTTTTGTTTTAATTGGGGTCAGTTCACTGTGAGCTGCCAAACACTCTCTTGGGCTCACACAAGAAGCAGGAAGGGGGAATAAGTGAGCACTGACTGGCAGAGGTGAGGAAGGATTACTCTGCCTTTCTCTGCTAATGCTGATTTATGCCATCTTAAAACCAACTAACAGAATCTTGACCTTATTTTGACCGACATAGTACCAGTGGAGAAACAGAACTGTACAGTTAAGCAACCAAATACACAGATTCATGTCAACCTAACCACTTCAAAACCAACTGAAATCTCACTTCTCTTGAAACCAAATACAAGATACTTATGGAGATCTTGTTCTCCTACCTTGCTCCACTAGCGCTTTTACTCTCCCAGGAGTTCCAACCCCAATGTGGAACACACCTTTCTCCAACATATTCATCTGTTCCTTTATCTAATTTGAAGAGAAAAAGAAAAACCACAGTAAGCCCACAATTGTTTTAAAATTTCTTCTCAAAGACTTGGATGTAAATAAATTCAAATTCACGTAGCATCTCTTTTTAGAATACCATCAAGTAATAAATCCTATTTGTCTTTCAAACTGTCAAACTGTTTTATCTGTAAGAAAGTTTAAGTATTATAACAAGCCAGCTGGGCCTCACACTCCTCTACAAGTTCAATGATTTTCAACTTCAAAAATCTGCTATTGCACCAACTATTTTTGGAGGTGAGAACAGTAAGATTCCTTCAGCATTTAAACAAATTCTCTGGAAAACTGACAAACTTGAATTAACTCTGAAGTCCTCTAAGATAACAGTACTGGAAAAAGGTGAAATAAAGCAAGTGACATTTGTGTGTTTGACAGCATTTATATCAAAGGCCAAGTGTTCACTCATTACTTCCAACATCCTCATTATTTATGCTTTCCAGCAGGTATGGATATTGGGTATTCAGGCATTCAATTGCCAGAATCCAAATGTGGGTGCTGGTAGCTTGTTTCCATGGACCTGCATGTGCAAGCCTTCTATTGCAACAGACAAAAGAACAAAAGGCATTTGAATAAGCACTTCATGGGAATGTGGAATATCTTTAAAACAGCATATTCATAAACATTTGCATTTTGCACAGGATTGCACCAGACTTAGATGGTGTTTGGCTGGATTCCTCATGCTGCAGCAATGGGTTACCAAAGGGAGCATTATCTAAAGGAAGGAACTTTATATAAACACTCTAGGAAAGGCACTACTGCTAAACGATTTTAAAAGAAAATGGTATGATACTATTTAGTTGCTTACTTGCTCTATTAAATTTCCTACCTTTATGTGCTTTGCAAACAACTTGAGGACTCTGCAGTCTCCTTTAAATGTTGTCATTGACCTAGCAATAAAAATATGAACAATGAAATGCAAGAATCAGGGCTGGGATTAAGACCACACATGAAGAAAGCAAAACTAAGTGGCATTTCTCAGTATGTTTGAGACACAGAGTCCCCCAGTGAACCCTGCTTGTACTCTGAACGCTGTGTACATGCTTGTTTGCTACTTATCAACTGATCAACAACTGGACAGACACAATAGAAGATGTCAGTAGGGGGCAATATTGTTTAGACAGCTTTTCAGATACTATTTAATAATTACAGCTTGTAATTTCATAGCTTAGTTCAAAGCTGATTAATCACCAAGTGCTAATTGAAAAATAACTCAGTTACTGAGATACAGGCATGAACGTTGATGTGTGTGCACAAAAGGAAGGATGTGTGTACGGACCACTCTACATTTTACAGTTCTCCTGCAGCATGGCTGCTGAAAAAACTTAGGCTGCCACAATCTTTACTGCAGAGATTGCCCAAACTCGTTAACCAAAACTCATTTATTGGAAATCCTTACTTCTTTTTCTGACATTCCACTTTGGCACACAGGAACAATGCTGTGTTACGTATCAATCAAGCAGGAGACAACATATTCAGTATTTACTGAATGTAATTTAAAACAGCTTTCTCTGCATGTTTTGTGCAGTGCACCAACTTTTCAATTTGCAAAGCTAAACGTTCCTATACCAGTATACATATAAACCACCTAAGTCTCAGTTTCTGTATGCAGGGACTAAGCACTCCTGGAACATCTGCCTTATCCATGTTTCTATCTGTGTCATGGAGTCAAACTTCCCAACAGGTAATCATAGGAAATCACAGGAAATGTGGTCAAGACAGAGAAGACAACCATGAAATTCGCAAGATATACATTAATTCACTGAAGCCATTCCATATGGAATGAGAAGGGAGAGGATAGAGAAGGGAAAAAAAATAAGACAGGGAACACTGAAAATTGTCACCTCTGCACAGGATTTTTCCCAGCCTGAGCCAGCTGAGAGCAGTGACACAGACCTGGAGGCTCTCAGGCCAGACACACACAGTGGCACTCCTGGCATGCCATGCCCTCATTGCCTTTGATGCAAAGTCATGACTGCTAGTGGTGGATCACAGTTTAGTCTGTTCCCAAGTATAACATGTGGCACGTTTCCCTCAAATTGGTTACACTTCAGGTTTGGTTTTTAACAAAAGTAACATTTCCAGGCAACTGAAGTACTGAGTGTTACTTCAGTCTAAAACCAAATACCACACTCCAAGAGTATAAGGAAGCAAGGGATGTTGCATCAGTTTGAGTCAGTGAATTTGCTGGCTAGCAGAGGCTGGTGTCCCAGTTTTGCCTTTGTGTCTGTTGGTTCCAAGACAAAACCTCTGAGTCACTGCCAACCTCAACATAACATTTGCTATCGACGTACTTGATGAGTTCCAAGGAGCGAAGGGCAGAACTGCAGATAACCAGCATCACCACTGACTTCTTCTCCTTGTGGTTCCTACGGAGCTTCGCCCACTTGGGACAGACTGCAAGGAAAAAGCCCTTGTACACACAGAGAAAGTGCTACAAGCCACAAGTTTAAATTACTAGAGTGCACCATGAACGGCAGCCAGCAGCAAGAACACACATGCTGACTCCTGCGAGGGCTGGATCTTTGGCAACCCTTTTACATTCAGTCATGGCTGAGAAACTGGAAAATGAAATGCCCAAAATAAATAAAACACAGGACTATCACATAACTGAACAAATTAGATATGCATTAATAATCAATACTTTGTAAGGTGACAAGCCAGTTGTCTTCATTTGCCTCGTATGGCAATTTGTATCAGAGAAAAGTAACTGAAAAGAAACACAGATCAGAAGTTCTACATAAACATAAAAGAGAATAAAACTTCTCTTTGGTTCATGTCAGCAGACAGCTTCAGGATTTTTATTGTAAGATAATACATACACCTACTTAAGAAGTCACAATAAATTACAGAAATAATCCCTAGCAATTAAAATTAGAAATCCTAGAACATTTTGATACAAAAAAAAAAAAAAAAAAGAAAGAAAAAGAGTAAAAAAGAGCAGAAAAACAAGACTTGTCTTAAAAAAAATACTAACAGCCCCTTAAAGTGATTAATATTTCATAATAAACAATATTTGGAGCTACAGATAAAAAATGCCATAATACTGCCGTAATAACATTTTTCATACAACTTTCATCTCACCCAGACCAACATTTTAACTCACTTTCCTTCAGGTATGAAGAAAAACTGTGGGTGAGATCATTGGCTGGCAAAAAACAGGAATCTGAAAACATAAAAGAAAAAGTATTTTTGTTGGTGTATTTTAACAACAAAGGGAGGATATATATTTGCAGCATAACCACTAGTTATACTGAGGAAAACCCAACTGTGTAAAATCCATCATCAATAAACTACTATTTCTGAAACAAAAACTCATGTGCACCTTATGTTGGTTAAATATATGAAGGGAACATCTCTCAACTCAATTGCAATTCCTCCCTTTTCTCTCATCATGAAACCATGAATACAGGGCTGCAGATGTGTGATCACATACTTTAAAATATGCTTTCATATGTCTTTGCCACAATGAATCAAAAGTCTTAGCCAAAAGCCTTACAGTGCTGGACTGCTCCTCCAGCGTACCTACGATGAAATACGTCTGTACATCCCCCAAACCTTTCATATGTGTAAATTCAAGAACTTACCCATAATCTGTCAGTAAAGTTGTTCCACTTTCTGGCCTTCCATATTGTGGTAAACTACCTAATCACATCAACCCTAACGGCAACACCTACACTGAATTTAATGCCTCCTTTCCTGCTGACTTCCTTTTGCCTGGACACTATGTCAACTAGTAAGTCTTTCAGAACACTCTGTGGCAAACATGCCATTTAACTTCAAGCTTCATAAAAGGGCAGTGAAGAAAGACAAGATCCTAACTGGTTCCTTGGAAGGCCTTTTCTGTCTATATAGAAAACATCAGTTCTTAAAGAGGTGGTTAAAATCAGATGGTTTGAAAACTTGCCATTGATGTATAGGGTTCTTTGCCTGATGGAACCAAATGCTCCTGCAGAGCATTAACAATTCTGCCTTCAAGGACCTACCTATTTGTCATCAATTTGCATGAAGCACAGCACCTCAGGGTGTCTGTCTATGGATGTTGCTGATACATTTTAACTAAATTAGGAAGATTTCCTTAAAGAGGTTATTCATGTTCATATGGATGGTGCATTGTGCTAGTGCTGACAGCTTCAATTCATGAACATTGGATTTCATTGGAACAGTGTGACAAACTTGGTTTGCAGCTAATGCCTGGCTGAAGTGCTGCCTGTGCACTTTCTTGAGCACAGCCACTCTCTGTTATTATAGATTTCATTTAATGGGTGTTGTCCTGCTAAAAACTTTTATTTTCCACCAATCCCTATTAAATCCAGAGCTTGATATTTACTGGGATTTGAGCTCCAAAGGAAAGGCATCTGTACACCTGAAGGATCAGCAGCTGATTTACTTTAAAAGTCATGTTTAAAAGATGCACTTGATGCTGGTGGGGAAGGGCAGGGCTGCTCTTCTGAATACATTGTCTCATTAATGACTGAACAATTCAAGAGGTGGTTTCTGAAGGACAGATTTCTCACCAACAGTCCAGCAACACTGGAGTATTTACAACAATTTTAAATTATAGTTTCAGAAAGGGGGGAAGAAACACATAGTTCCAGACTGCAGCAAGAGACCATGCTGACTACAAACCTGATTTTCTGCACTTTGTCAGCTAACAGGAACACACAACTTCAAAACAGTTGTTTGTTATTTGCTCAGTGCTTTGACATGAATGACTTGACAACTGTACAAGTTTGTGGACTCCTTGGCACTCTAAGCCTTCAAGTTCCAGCACAGAAATTAAGAAAAAATATCTCCATCCAACCCAAGATCCAAGCCATATGGAAATGGGTCACTTCACTAGCCCAAAGGGCTCTTTTAATAAGAAAGAACCCAAAGCAATTTATTATTTTCTAAAAACCTTACAGGTCCGAAAATACTTAACACAAGCTTTTCAAAGCAATGTATGGAAGTTCTCCAGGTTTTCTTGACTGAACAAGAAAGCTGAACCTGCCCCACATAAATAAAGGCGTGCCAACCTAGAATCATGGCTGTTAGGGAAGAGCATATCTATCTAGAAAGACAGGTTTAAGCACTAAAAGAGACAAGGTACTGCTGGGGTAGATGGCTTCTATATCTGGCACAGGTCACTGACAGTTCAAGAAGTACCAAAGGTGAAAGCAGGTTAGCTACCAGGCTGTCTGCTCTTCATGAGCACTTCCAGAAAATAATGGACACTGCCTCTACCTGCAGAGTAAGAGTTCAGTGTTGCCATCTCTAATGTAACCTCCAGCTGACAAAAGCTAATCCCTCTCTGTCCTGCTTTTTGCCTTTTCTATCCCTGACTTTTAACTGGAGGTAGAACACGGGGGACAAAGAGGGTCCTCATCATGGTTAAAACTTGGTCACTTCACAGGTGGACCAAAATTACCATCTCAATTCTTGCCACTCCCTGAAAAACCACTGTGTTCAACATCTCATAACCACGTTAGAATGATGTCTCATTATTTCTTTGTCTACTCCTGTCAGCTCTCCCATTATGCATCTCAACTGACTCAGATAATCCCAGAATTAAAATACATTTCCACTTTCTTAGCATCTTGGAAGTTACTATTAGGAATCATATAATATCTGTTAGAAAGTGAGCTACAGAAACTAATACTTTACAATAAAAGGACACATTTAAACAATGTTTCATTTCTGTAACTCCAAGAAACTTCACATTTATTCCAAAGAAACTAACATCTCTACATAAAAGTAAAATTAATACATAGTGTAATAAAATATTTCCATTAAGAAGTACAACTCAAGACCTGCTCCGAAAATATTCTTTCTTCTGCAGAAAAAGAACATAATAGTACCATGAAAAAACTATTACGTGTCTATTAAATTTAGGTTAAGTTACCTGACAGCTTTAATTCTTCTATTTCAATCACTGAACGGTTTCCAGCAAAATGCTGACTGAGCAGGTTTTGTAGATCTGCAGGGACACCAGGCTTTGGAGCAGATTTTTGCAGGATATCAGAAATTTTCTTCTAAAAAAACCAAATAAAATAGGTTAAATATGGTGTTTCTAGACTTTCTACTCTTTGTCTAGCTAACAACACTGTAAATATATGTTCCTTCATAACTTTATACAGTTATATTTGTTTAATTACAGCTTAAGTGGAAAAACATAATGGGAGAAGATTCCCTTTGTCTTTAATGGGAATGCAGACTTCAGATGCAAGCTGAAATACTTTGATGAGATGGTCTGTAAGCCTGAACACAAAAAGTCTTGTGCACTCACCTGAAATGCCACTGAACGTTGGTTTTTTTGAGTTTTGCTATTGCTAAGAACCACTTTAAAATTAATTATTTTCATAATTAGTTTAATTTATTATTCTTAAAGCATAACAAGAGGAATCAGGTGATTATATAAGACTTGGCTATATTTTTATTAAAACAGGGTAGCTATTTATCTTTTTTGGAAGGAATGATTAGCTTTACTTACAGAATACCATACTAGGGTGATGAAAACGAGTTAAAAGCTAATAACAAAACCAGAAGTCAAGCAGAAAGAATTCATCAGCTGCTTTGTTATTCCAAATTTTACAATTTTTAAACCAAACTGATAATTTTTAGAGCCTGAATATGTGTTCATAACGATTGTGTTTCACACCTTAGGAATGTTAGCAAACAGCAGGTTTTGAATTCTCACTGAAGTGAAAGTGTTGCTGTATCTCTTCCCACAGTTAAATGGATCATGGGGGTAGAATAGCCTAAGGGTCCTGTTATCTGAATGATCAGCCAGCATTTAAGCAAACAGCAAAGTTTCAAGGATAGAGGCAGGCTGGAGAGAATGACAAGAATGTGAAGCCTCTCTTGTTCTCGCTGAGATGTGACTAATTTTTGAAAGGCCAGCTTAACTTTTCTCAGCTGTGTAAGCTAAACTGAACTTGCCATGGTGAGGACACGTGGCAGCATAAGTCTAGAAGTGAAAAGCAGCAGAAGAGTGTGGTTAGGATGGAGCAATAGGGTACGTGTTTGTGACACAAAGTGAGATTTCATAGCGATGAGCTGGACCTGGAAGCATTTTTGGCAGCTTTGGAAGGCTGGTGGGTACCTTTAGTTTGGCAGGCTAAGGTCTGGGGCAGCAAGATCAAGGCAAATTTTAAGAGAGTTATGGCAGGAATTCTAATGTAGGGGACAGACCCTCTCTTTCCCTCACTCCATCTCAGCACCCACTCCCTCCTCTTTTCCATTCCCTACCACTCTGTCTCTCCTTCTTGCCCAACACACCCCAAATGCTCCTATAACGGCAGCATAAAAAGGCTGAACAGGGCAGGGCCATATGGGGGCTGCTGAAGCAGCAAAGGAAGCAGCTACCTCTTCCAGCCATCTGCCACTTTGGCCACTGCCTGTTTCACCTCATCTGAAAGCCACCTGTGTGTTTGCAAGGCCCCAACTGAACCTTTGACAGTGGGACACATGGAAATGAAGTGCTCGTGCCTTCTTCTCTGTCTACCCTTGTCCTGGCACAAAGCCCTCTGCAGTCCCTGGAAGATCTTCCAGAGGCCATCCGGCTCTTCAGCAGGTTTCTGCAGTGCTTGAGTCTGTAGCATTACTTCCCAAGATTCACCTGAATTTACCCCTGTTTTATTTTTCTGCCATACAACAACTGCCTTCCCAAGGAATGACCAGAGGCCACCTGTGGCACTGACAGCCCCTTTGCTGTTCCTCCTATCAACCACAAATGCTTTTCTCCAGCCCCTGTCCCAAACCTGCCTCTTTGGTGGCCCACATTTGTGAACCTCTGGTTTAGCAGGCAGCAAGGCAAAACTATCAGGCTCATTTTACTTGGTAATTCAGTGTTAGACGCTGTTCCACAGGACCATTACATCATTCATTGGACCACTTGGTTCCTTCAGGAAAATTATGGCCCTCTGAAGGGGAGAAGCCCGACACTCACGAGAAACTCTGCGAGAGCAGGAGCAAGGACACCTGAGCAAACTCTCATCCTTCAAGATGAGCTGTGGGGAAACGTTCCTCATGGAGACAGTTTTATTATTTGTCTTTCAATTCATTCCAGATGCTTAAAAGCAGAGGGGCTTTCCCCCCTTTTCCTTATTTTTGGAGAGAGCATTCTGTTTGGAACCCACAGATCAACCTAATAAATGTTTCCTAATGGGATTTTTTGACAGGCTGTGTGTGTCAGCTCAGTGGCCTGGCCCCACTGAAACCAAAGGTGTAACTAAGCACCTGTTGTTTGCCTGAGGACAGGGCCTTTTTGTTGGGTCAGATCACCAATCTCTGCCATGGGATGCCCTGGCTCTGGAAGCAGAGGAGTCAGTACTGCGGTCACTTCTGCCAGAGCCACACTTAAAGCAAAATCCCACTCTTCCTTCTTCCCATTCCCTAGATGATTGAGAGGCCTGACATAACATACAAAGGCCACCTCTCAGCCTTGTGAGGGAGCCAACTATTTACAGTCTGCCCCAAAGACAATTAACTTGCCTGGTGCCATATAATCTCCATTGAGGCTGCTGAGCGTTTGTTGTCGTGGGTGAGGATGGAGCATGGCCAGAGGCACAACACAGTATTTATTTATATACTTATGAGAAGAGTGAACAAGGACAGTTCTTGGCTCAAGAGATGTAACAGCAGCTGGAGCCCAACCATACAGCTGAAATGGGTCAGATTCTACAGCAACTGAAATGTCACCTTCCTTTGCCTCAGTCACACTTCCCTGGTGTGCCCAACACTTGCAAGTGGGGTGCAGGCAGATACAACCCCTGAGTGGAGCATAGACACTGCCAGGCTTCAGGCTGGGGTCAGGTATTTTGTGTGAGGTCTAAAAATCAGGAATTTCTATTCTTCTCTAAAAGAAGGTGTAACAATATGACCATAATACTTCTCATCATCATGGAGTTGTCTCAATTATGAATCTTACAGTACATACACCCACTGCCCAGTCCCCAAACACACTCGAGGACATTCATACCTTCTTTCTTCTCTTTGCCTTTACGGTAGTGGTCTCTTGTTTTTCTTCAGGCTGACTTAGAAAACATTCTGTGGGCTGCAAAGCACATCAAATATAATAATAAAAAAAATGGTAAGAAAAAAAGTCACCAAAGGGAGGTAGGAGGGGATACAGAAACTGTAATGTTGGGTTAGGGAAAAACAAATAAAATCAAACTTCTTCACCTGTAGAAGGGATCAAATTCTTGCATTTACAAGTATATGAAGTAATTTTGGAATGGAGATTGCTGTTGTAACCAAGAGAGGAATAAAAGAACATAAAATTGAAACATTCAGGGTATAGTCATAGTTCCATAAAATGGTGAAAAGCAGGTTTTGATACTTTGGAAAAAAAACACCATGAGGAAAACATTAACAAAACCTATCACAAACTTTATATTTTTAATTTCTATTATTGTGTGTGGTACTTTTTCTAAACTTTGTCAGTAGTGTTCTAAAAGAACCGTGTCTTAAGATGAGCATCCAGATAGTGAAAGACAACATGCACTGGATTTCCTTTTACATTCGTAATGCAAGATTTAGGAAAACATGTTTCAAATTTGATCCTGCCCCATTCTTGCTTTGTCTCCTCATGGCAGGCAGGGTCAAATACACACAAAAGATACACAGTGCATTTCAGAACAATCCAACACGTGCTGCTATCGTTAACCCTCTTCTGCGCCTGAGCGAGCAGCCTGAGTTGGTGCATTTGTAGCAGAGTCGCTGTTCACATGATCCAAGGACAGGATTGTCCCCTTGTGAGAGCAGCTTCGAGCAGGCCAAGAGGGCCAGAGTGTCTGAGCCCTTCTGAGCCCTCCTTGCACTGCCCCCACTCCCTTAACAGGAGGACACTTCATGTGACCCTACCCAGCACATTTGTGTCTTTCCAAGCCCATTTTTATATCCTTATCAGAAGCATGTTTTGAAGTTTAATATGTCATATTATGACTACTTTCCCCTTTTTCTCCCCACTCCTCTGGCTAAATCAGCTACAGAACCAGGAAACCACCATGCTCAACGCAAACCAATGACCTATTGCTTGCTTTGCTTTCTGTGCCATGATGCAACCACAGTCACGGCACTTCCAAAGGCTGTAGTATTGTATAGGAGTGACCCTGAAACTGGCTGAGGAATGAAATGAATCTTTGGAGCTACCAGAGAAGACTTGGCTGGAGACTGACTACAGCCAGCAAAGCACTCTGAAACTCGGGCTGGATCAATACTCATGAGAAGTGTTTCTTGCCTCAATAACAGAGATCTGTCACTGTAATTTTCTCAGGTATAAACAGATATCTTCACTAGAACTCAACAGAATGACTGCAAGTAGAAACTCACTTCAACCAACAAAATTATTCCAGGGTTAACAAAAGCTTTTCGGTTTTATTTTTGGTTTGTTTCTATTTTAAAAATCTCTGTCCTGACTCTGATTCAAGTGCTTTTAAAACACCATTGTATGTTTCTTCATTCCTATCTCTACCATTAGCATTCCCAGACATTGAGACTGAAACAGAGCTACCCTCTCCTCTACCCTTACACATCCCAGCTGTCCATAGATACTCAAAGACCACTTGCCAGGTGTTTTAATCGTAAATTCTATGTTCAACAACATATTTTAAGTGGAGAACAAGCCTTTGGATTGATTTAGTCAAGGGATACTAACAAACAAGCAAAAAGTCAGGGGCCCATCTGAATCTCTATCCTCCAGCAGAGCATGATGGTTCCCTATCCCAGCAGTCCTACCACTCTTTCAGTATACTGAAAAATGTCACTCCTTCGCTCTGGACCCATTTGTCCCTTTATGTACATCGTGATCTCTTTTACATAACTCTGCAAAACACTCCCAACTGGTATCTGCATGAGAAAAGAATGAACCCTGCAAAAGAGCTGAAAAATTTTCTCTAGAAGACTTTCTCACTGCTACACCCTCATTCAGATGTTTAAAAGTATCTCCAAATGCCATGGCTTCTTTTTTGAAGGCAGTATGTAACCCTTCCTTTCAACAGCAACAGAAGCACACAGCAGGCAACACAAGTACACAGCAGGCTTGTAGTCAAAGCCTTGCTTCCTTAGAGAAGCATGTTAAGACTCAAAATTACCTCCTTTACACTGCATATATATATTTAGACATAGTATATTATTAGCCCAGGAATAATAAGTCCACTTTATTCAGACATTAAAAATAATGCCATAAGATAAACTTCATGGTGGTGAATGGCTGTAAACTTACACGTCTTTGATGATCTGCAGTCTGAAATATGTCAGCATCTGATTTAGACTGAACTTCTGACCCTTATCCAAACATTCGTTGCCTACCTACTCATGCAATAGCTCTTTGCATGCCACCCTTAAGAAAAGGTCATTTGCATGCTTTTCTTATGCAAGACAGAGAGCAGACAACCAACTGCTTTTTGACATGGCTCCCTTGTGCTCTGTGTTTTATGCTGGTTTTACATGGAAATTCTTAAAGTGCAGAAAACAGGAAATTTGTGCCGAGACCACTGATTTATGAACTAAAATGTCATAAATTCCTTGTTTGTTAATCACAGACAGAACATAAAATATTTCCTGTATTATGTTTCTAACATATTTTTTTTTCTTTACATGTTGCCAAAGTTACTGGAAATTCAGTTGTAGAGTGAAAACATTCTTGCACGTGTGTGGAAGTTTACACTCTAGGTCAGCCATATAGTCTGACTTTTGGAGTATGTGACAAAGTAAACACATCAATGCATCATTCAGACTGGAGACAAATCATTCATTTCATTGTAAGTCCTGCAGACTAGGAACATAGGAGTTCATAATCCTATTTGGTTGTCTCGTGACTGGCTTTAAGGTGCCAAGTCCACAGTAGAACAGCTTCCAGCCTGTGAATAAGGCAGGGATGACTAAAATGGGTTGTTACATGCACCAGAACCACAGAACTACTGGCTTTCCATAAATACCTCTGAATTTGCAAGTGTTTTGCCTTAGAAGACAATAACACATGAATGACTTCAAGCTGCCATAAAGCATTTCCCTCTTGTAGTTCTGTGCCTAAACATCAAATTACCTGATTCCAAAATGCAGTCTGATATTCTTTACATGACAGAAAGAGCTGTGGCAGGTGTTCTGCTACAGCTGAGCAGTCCCAGGCCCCTTTGGCAAGTACCTTGTGTTGGCTATCCTTTCCAATGTTCTCATAAAAAGAGTCACGCAACTCCCCCAGACTTACTTCCTTCTAAATGCTTCAGTAAAAATAGTGCTAAAAAGTGGCTCCATAAGAATTCTCACCACGCTGAAGTCCTCAGCATCTGTCCCCTGGCAGAGCAGGTACAAAGGTAATACAGCTCTCTCCTGTATTGCTCAGTTCCCTTTCCTAATCAAAACATTGAACTAGTTCAGATTCTTGGATCACTTCACCTTTGGTCTCCTTGGAAAGGCACCCAAAAGCATAGTAATTACTACCACGTTGTTTACACTCCTCTGTTACAAAAAAAGAACGTCCCTGCAAATGGTTTTCACTTGGGCAATTGCCTAGGCATTACAGAGTGAATTCATTATTGATCTAGAGGTCAAAATTAATATCTATAACCTCAAGGAGACATAGCTTCCAATGTCATTTTAGCTCTCTGATAGCCACTCAGTCGATTGTCCTGTATGGTATCAGGAAGGCAGAAGAAACTGACCTTCAAACAAGAAACTTCTTAAGGTCAGCTGACCTCTAGATGACTTTTTTTGCTGGATGCTGCCTCTTCTTTGGCATGCTCCCTGTAATGCTGAACAACACAGTTCCTACCGTCATTAAAGGAAGCTTTTAGCAGTGCAAGGGTAAGAAAACATCAGTCCATGTAGACCTAAATTCTTCCTCCCTTGAATCTTGCACAGCAGACATGCATGGGCAGAGAAGCTGTACAACATATAAATATAGCCTTCCAGACTTTGTGTGTGCAGGGAAAGGGAAAAGATTCCAGGGGAGGACACTCGGTAGCACCACCCAGGCTTTTATCACTAGACAGTCACTTCGTAGGAGACAGGCCTGGCAATCTCAACTCACACAAAACAAGAGTGAGGTTATTACTGAAATGTACTTGAATGTGATCACATCTAAATAAGGCAAAATAATTAAAACAAAATCTTATTACATGAACAGATCAGACAAAGAGTGAAGAGAACTGTCCCTTTACTAAACAACAGCAGATTACATTTCCCTATGTGCTCTAAACAATTGCTAAATTTACAAACCTGCTTTCTTTTCTTTTTCACAGCAGGTTTGGAATCTGAATCTTGGTGTGTTGCTGTCCTGCTAGGACTTGTTTTCTCAATAGCTTCATCATCTGAAGGATCTAATGAGGAAAAAAGAAGAGGTTTTGTTACTGGTTTTCAAACCCATCTGGCAAGCAATATATTTCTTTTCTTTCTGGAGAGCTTCACAGTGGGTGCCAGCTGCAGGATCACAGGTGGAAACACCTGATCTTTCCAAAACCCCTGCTGAATTAAGTTAAATAGTGAACAATGAAAGATGGTTTTGATACACTACATCTTAAATTACATGACATCTCTACACACTATTTCAGAACAAGTAACACATAACCTTGGATCTGTAGTGCTGCATTCACCACATATAATTAGAGACATACACAGTCCTATTTCATTAAACCCCAAAACAAGCACTAGCACTGGTATTGAAGACTAATTGCAATATGGTCCCTGGGATCACTGTAAAAACACATCTTTCTTGCTAAGTTTGCTGACACTTCATTTAGAGTAAGTCGTCTCCTCCTACTAAAACAAGCCTTGCAGGTGAAGGAAAAAAATAAAAATCCAAACAAGCACATACAAAAACGCACAAAACCCTCACCCTGAGATCCAAACTGACTTACTGACACCAACTAGAGAGGAAAAATTACAAGGTTGATATAATGTTCTATTGTATAAAAATATATGCATGTTTCCTGCTAATACACTTTGTGTGTCTCTTACTTCAATAATAATTAGACAAAGGCACCATTTCCAAAGTTTAAGCAGAACATTCACAAGACTAAAACAGGCTTATATTTTGAAAGAAAAATATTTAAATTCAGAAGTCTTTACTCATTCTCTGTTTCATCTTTTTTATCTAGAGAGAGACTTTGGGGAAAAGATACATGCACAGCAACAGCTACTTCTAATACTGTTATCCTAGTGCTTGAGATGTATTCAAACACAGATGTTTTTGCTGGGGGCTGAATTACTTCCCTGATCATTGCCAGAAGCTTTACCTTCCATCAAACTGAATTCATTAAAATTCTGCATCTGGAATATTTCTACCCAACAGGCACTTATTACTGTAATCTCCTGTATTCCAAAGTTGCAAATTTACAGCTTCAAGATGGGTACAAACTGATAGAGGGAAAATTTAGGCTAGCTATTAGGAAGAAATTCTTTACTGTGAGGGTGGTGAGACACTGGAACATGTTGCTCAGGGAGGTTGTGGATGTCCCAGACCTGGGAGTGTTCAAGTTGGAAAAAGCCAACTTGAGCAACCTGGTCTAATGGGAGGTCCCTCCCCACAGCAGGGGGGATTGAGCCTAGATGATCTTTAAGATCCCTTCGAACCATTAACATTTGATGATTCTATTGCAGAGTTGAAATGTAGCAAGTGAAGGAACTCAGTAAATGTTTTAGCAGGTTGGATGCCGTTTGTCATGAAATCTGACAATATAGATTGTGTTATTGGCAAACAACAAGAGCTTTAGAAACTGAGCAGCAACTGAGAAGGGAATTTGTTTTCTGTTCAGTACAACGAAGAGACTCCTAAGTGAAGAGGTTAGATAAACATATTAATGAACTTAAGACCAAAACAAATGCCATGGAAGGAATGGCAGCACTTGTTTGCATCTCAACATAGGATGAACATATATTCTGAAATCTTAAATAGGAATCCACCAAGAAAAGTCCTCACTTTCCAGATCCAGAGCAAATGCAGAAATGTGTGTACCAAGTGAACACTGCAGCTCAGCCTCAGTGACCTGCTTCATGGTCTCTGCAGGCACAGCCATCAAACTGGCAGCTCAAGGGACTGTGGCCACACAAGTGCTCGAGACCATGTGGATATACAGGTCCAGTCCTGTACAGCCAACACATGTCAGCAGGTGAACTGGAGAAGAGAGAAAGCTGAAGGTTTGTGAGGTCAAATAGATTTCTGTTCTCCTGAGGATGTCCGAGTGCTCCTGCACAGCAAATGCTCCTTCCCTGGCATATTCCTCTCCGAAGTCACTGACCACTTACATCCTCAGTCACTTTGGAATCTTAGATACAATACTTCATTCAACTTACTCCAGAAAGTTTAAAAGGTGTCTTGGTAACCTGGTGCTACCACTGAGCATTACCATGGGCTTGTTTCCCTCCGTATCATCCTTCTGCTGGCAAATTTATTGTGCTGTATTTTGGTAGGGCAGCTTCTGTGTTTAAGGGCCCATCACTGACTTCTGCCTCATTTGCCCTGACTCCAGAGATCCTTGGAGGGGTGACCAGCTTTAATACACACCAACTCCACAGCCCTGGGGTCCTGGACACAGTACACTGAAGCAGGCTGTGAAAAAATTATATAAATGAAGTACATAAAAAAAATCACAATCGCCTCTTCGTCTCTCTTGCTCACTGTGCTTGAGCCCCAAATACCCATTCCAGAGTATATCCATGCATGTCGCACTGAATTGAATTGCTGTGTAAGCTCTTTCCAATGTTTCACATTGGAAATAAATGAGTATTCCATGAAAAAGATTCAGGGGAAGCTGCCTGTGATCTGTAAGCATTCCTTCTTAAATCCCACTTGGCATGCTCTGAAAGGCAAACAGGAGTCGCCTAAGTTTTAAATAACCTCTTCTCTTTCTCACAACTAAAAGACACACTGCTAGCAATAGCAATCTAAAACTGGACAAATGGTTTCCATGCTCTGAAATAGCCTAACAAACAATGTACCACCTGTTCACTGCCCATCTGAGTTTTGGATGGCACTTCATGATGCAACATCCTCTGCTTCCAGCAAGAAGTGAGAGAAGAGGGTACAGAAGGCTCAGTGAAAAAACATCAGTGAAACAGTTCTAATTTGAGCATCTTTCTTGCAGTACCTGAGTATCTTTACTTCATACAACAGGAGAACTTCTTATCTGTTCCAGAAAAAACCACCCACATCCCAGTCAAGAGAGAAGCCAGTTTCAAGCTGTGAGTTTTTGTGACAGCATGTCAGCTCCCATGATGACAGGAGCATTTTGTTGAGGGCATCAAAGTACCAAAGGCCAGACTCCGCCAACCACGCTCATGTTAAACAGTGCCCCTTTCTCTGCAAATAGGTTACCTTGATGTCAGTGGGGTTATTCACAAAATAAATCACAGCTTGATGCAAATAAATGCAGAAGCTGACAGATCGCAAACATGCCTGTAACAGACCAGCACTGTTTGCTCTGCTTAGAGGTATGAAGCTTCCCAGGAGACTCCTCTCTGCCAGAGCAGAAGCAAGCACAAATCCTTCCTCAATAATAAACTGGCACAAATGCAGAAGCAAATTGATTAGCACAACATTGACTTTCATCTTGCTTGAGGTGCAAATGAGCAGGCACTGACAGAAAGCACTGCTGGAAGGGCTGATGTTGTTCAGCACATCAATCCTCTGCATCTGCATTCCTGTGACAGACGGACCCTGCACAACCACAAGGTCATCAAAGGCATCAGAACCGTCACATAATGCTCCAGATATAGAAAAACAAAGGGGAATTCCACAACTCTTCACGTGTTTTGCTTTGGTATTACATCAGTGGCATGGCACACACACTGACAGGCTTCCCAGTCATTAAGGATTTATATGGAAAAAGCCATTTTGGCTTCACACACGCACACACATAGGAATAAGACTTTCTCATTTCTGATATCGATCACTATTTAAAATCATTCAGTGCAATGATTTCTAACTTCTTTCAAATTTAATATTACTATGTGCATATGTGTCTAAGTACCTCGATGTGTATACTAATTATATACACATACACACCTATATTAATACACACACATCTGTGTGTTTATACACATTCACATAAAAAAGCACACAGGTATTTAGATAATTTAACTCATTCCCTTTAATAATCACCTTTATTACCTAATATATTCACAAAGGATGTGTATTTCCTTGGCTATTTATACTAGTATTTTTAAATTATGTAAAATGTAATGACATGTGCTTTGATGTGAACACAATTTTATTCACACAAAACAGCTGGTACATAAAAATTTGCATTTCTGAGACTTCTGACCTTCACATGCCACTTTTCTACTCTTAAGTTATTAATAAAGGAGTTATAGTGACCACAACACAAATAATTAATTTCTGTAAGAACTAAGGGTGACTGAAAAAGTGAAGCTCTTCTAGACAGGACACCTCCAAATGCCCCAAAATAAATACAAAGTTACACCTGAAAACCATCTTAAAATTCTTAGGAAAATGCAACTTGTGGTTCAAGCCAACCTACGACCGAAATACACACAAAGGCAGATATAGAAATATAGATAAAGGCATCTCACAGAAATTATGGCAGCTACAGGAAGCTCATTGCAGGAAAAGAATATGAAGGGAACAAAGGGAGTTTTCTGAGACAGAAGGGAGGCAAGGTGCTTAGAACTCCTCATAATGTACCAACAATGAACATGTAATTAAAAAGAAAGCTTGGAACAGAAAAATATCATTTTGCTACATACCCAAAGATAAGTGGGGGGTCGTCTGATTGTTTTGTTTGTTTGTCTGTTTTTTTTTAATCTGGAAGCTGAGATCAGGCATCTATTTGGTATCCAGAAGGCTCCCAGTGACACAGACCAATACAGAACAAGCTCATTTCTTACCTTTAAATTATTCTCTGAGTCAAAATTTGGAGGGAACCTGTTTTACATGCCCACAAGGGAGAATCCCTCAGCTTTTATTTGATGTATCTGGCATTGCCTACAATCAGGGACACACTCTGGGTCAGAAGAGTCTCTGGATCTGAAGATAAATTCTTGCTTTCTCCCCTCTGCTCCCATCAGGGCTACATATCAGCACTAAACTACAATTACAGGAAAACATAGTTTGAACAAAATTTATTACTGTCCATCTCTTCCCCCTCCCAACTACCATCCTCCTCTGACTGTTCTAAATTTGCCTCATATCTGCAAGCAGATTTTAAATAAGCCTGTTTTCTGATTTTTAACAAAAAGGCTTGTAACACTGTGGAAACAGGTTTTGTATTTCTTATGTTCTGTTTCTAGTTTCAGATATGTTACAGGAAAGTATGTGCTTGTTGTTTGTAGGTGGGCATGGTTCACTCAGTTTGGGTGTGCTATAATGGATTCATTTCAGGCTGCTTTGCAGGCAATATTTTTATTTATTGATTGATTAAACAGACTGATCTGTGTTCAGCAGCATGGGGGGCAAATACTTCTCAGGGCTCCCAGCTTTAAATTCAGTAGATTGAAAGATATTTGATGCTTATTAAAATGGTAGGAGTGTTGGGAATGTCTTGAGTCTTTTCTTAATTGCCATTTTTCTTTGGGAGGAAAAGAGGAGAAGGGCAGAGATAAGGCCAGAGAAAACAAAAAAAATTGAAGTCTGAGACCTCCATATTAATCTCACAGTTTTGCTATTAAAATCTGGCCTTAATCTTCAGTGAATCAGATTAAATAATTCTAAGGCCAAGGCACTACTTAGAATTTTTCTCATGGCATCCCTCCTGCACGTCCCACCAAGTACACACAGTGCAAGGACAGCTAATTTTCTGTACAGTGGAAGAGCTGTCAGCAAAACTGGCTCCCAAGTCCCTGCTCATGCTTGCTCCTTTGGCCAGCACAGTTGTGCTGGTGCCAGTAACGGGGCTGAAGGTGGAAAGGACATTATTCTAACACACCACTACGGTATCACCCCTCAAGGCAGCAGGAAACACGAAGCTCAGGCAGGTCCTGCCACCAGCATCAAACAACAGATGAGGTCTTCGAAATGAAACAGGCCTGGCTGGTGGGCTGGTTAACTAAGAAAAATGGATTAATAGTATAAAATATTCCAAACTCAACTACTTCCCTGACAAAAGGGAAAGGTTCTACACAGCAGTGGGAGAAGGAGGTGCAAAGTCAGTGGTTCTCAGCACCAGTAGGTAAGCAGTGGCTCAAACTGCCCCCTGGGTAAATCCCAAATTACTCAGCTATGTGTCACCAGCACTGATAACCCCAAAAGGAGCAGCTCTTTCATGTCTACCAAGACAATCCTCTCCAAGTTCCCTCTCCACAAGCAATGGAGAGCTTTGAATTTTCCTGTTGAGAAGCCTAATAATAGCTCAGATACCCTGGAGCCCATGGTGTAAAGCCAACTGGCCAAGCAATAGCTATGAAGCTCCTCTGGGGACTTCCAGACCAGCCAAATGGAATAGCTGGGAATGCAACTTTTATTATTAATGTGGTTCTTCAGACCAGTTGCTGACTATTTACCATGACAATACTTTAGAAATTGCTAGCAAATGAACTAAAAATGTTAGACACAAAAGTAAGCTGTCCTTGGGGAAGATCACCACATAACCATTGTATCAAAACCAGCTACAACAGTGTCAGTACCCTTTTCATTTCTCAAACTGCTCTGACTAAATTAGAAAGGGTCCCCTGGCACCCTCAGAAAAATAAGTAATTCTCCCCATCACAGGTATGCATCATGTGCAGTGGCACAACTGAGAAATCTAGATGATAGATTACAGAAAAGAAAAAAACAACCAAAATATCATACCTCCTTGGATAAGGATTAGCTAAATAACTAAAGCAGTATAGTAAAACAAGATTTAGTCTTAGCATTCCTAAGACTAAATCAGTACAAGAACACATACAAGAAAATGTAAAATTAATATTTAATTGCATCAAAAGACATAATATTACAGCTGAATGGAAATCTTTGATGCAAGTTTTGCATTTTAGCTTTTGCAAACCAGCATAATGAATCAAATGAAGTGCCTTGATTCGTAACGCCTTAAAATATTTGGGTATTTTGACCATTTGGCAATAAAGAGGGAATGCTGTGAATGAACCGGTATCTGTTAGTGTTACCAGGAAGCAAGGAGCTGGGCATAAAGCTCTGTTGCAGGTTATCAGCAGTTAGTTACCCTTCCCTTGTCGACTATGAGCCTGCTGCAGCAGAGGGCAGGGCTGCCTCTGTCTGGGCTGTGATCTCCATGGTAATTACAAGTGGTACCAGTGCTCCATCATCGCAAACCAGCCACAGCCCCCCACAGTCCCAGCACTGTCTTCCCTTCCCATCTCTAGGAACTAAGGACTCCTTTCCAAAAACAGACCTACTCCAGCACACCACTAAGTTTTCATATCTGCAAGGATGCCTTGAACCACAGACTTTACCTGAAGAGGTACTTGGAAAAAGTTATTTTAAAGTACACCTGAAGGGCACACAATAAGGAACTGAGCAGAAACAGATACAGCCCTATCAAAGAATGAAGAGCTTCAGTTTTGTCCCATTAGGTAACATTCAGATGGCATAAGCTTCTTGACACTCTACTCAGCCTAAGCCTGTGCCCAGCCAGAACTTCTTGTAAACAGTCTACAGGAATTCCCTGTAACAATGTCTAAGTATTTGCAATAGCCTGTACTACAAAGGCAAAGACAGCGTTCTTCTAAAAATGCAAACTCCTTCCCGGGGCAGTTCAAAAGGCACACCTGCCACAAACTAATCTTTTTGTCTGATAAATTTGGTGACAGGATATTCAGTTAGGTTCCTCTTCCTTACACCAAAGGACAATATAAATTAAAATCACTGCTCATTCAAGCAAAAAAAGAACTGGTCTTAATGGAATAATATCAAGTTAATTTTCACTATGCTCTGATATGATAAAAATGTTTCATCTCACAGACATAACTATCTGTGATACAAAGGATCTCCCACAATACAAAACTACCTCTCCTGTACTCCTTATTTTTAGCATTTTCCCTTTAATATGCAAAATAGGTACTTCCAAACTAATTTTTGACACATATTGACTTGCTGACTGTGAGTGAACTAAAAGAAAAAATAAAGGCCGTATCAGAAAATAAGACCAGAGGGAATTATCTGTTGTACACATGTAAGCACAGAAGAGTAAACTTTATATGATCAAGGTTAGGCCCAGCTTGTGGCACATCTACAACCTAGCCCTATTCATAATTTGACTTTTTCATTATTATATTTTGCCTGTAAGACAGAAACATGGTAGAAAAATCACAAAACGTTACTGTTCAGACATAAAAGTAGTAGGCCACTTCTAATAAAAATAACTTTTTCACCTGCATGACAAGGGTTGAATTTGACATGCTACTACTGCACAATGAATAATACCAAGGCAAGCAGTGAGAAATCAACATTTATTTAGTCACTGGAGTTTTAAACCCCATGGTATGCAAAGGGCAAACACAAAGATTTGACATGTTAGGAACATGACAGGCCCTTTTACTGTTTGGCATCCAATTTAATTTCTTCATTACAGGCTTGCCAAACAAGAGCAACCAGAGCCTGACGACACAATAATTTGCACGGGGTGCAAATCAGTTCTGTTGTTTGCTCTCATGCCCTTTGCGAAGGCTGAGATGATATCCACAAATCACTTCAGTCTACTCTTATTCTTTTGTCCTCTCCAAAACTATACAGTATGCTGGAACTTCCAATAATCTCCTTACATCTCCACATTCAGTTTAAAAGTATATTTCTAGAGAGATAGGAAAGTGGGAGACTGTTTTGTTTGTAAGTAGCATGGGGGTTTGGGTGTTTACAAACCTATTGAATGAACATTATAAACGTTCACCTTGTAAAAAGAACTTCCCTTTCTGATAAATGCCAGGCATTACATACCACACAGTCAGAGCAGGAACCACTCAAAAGGATGCCAGCAATACAGTGCAACAGTTTGTGCCTCAAACAGAACACTATCCAGCTCTCAAAAGCAGAGAAATAGGGCAAGCCAGGATACAGCTGACCACAATGGAAACAGGCAGAGACATTATGGTTCACAATCTCACCTTGTAAATGCTCTGTGGGATCTTTAAACGACTACAAGTGTCTAGGAATTTGGGGTTAATCAAAAGAAAAATCACTTCACACATACTATTTACAGAACGTGTAATTGTATTGAGGGAGAATCCCACAAGTCTGGCTTGAAATAAATCTCAACCCCAACAGAGGCATTTGAGGGAGGAAACAAACTGGGCTCCGGAAAAATGAGACCCAAATTATTGTAGAGGAAACGCTACCAAAGAAAGCGGGCAGTTAAAGAGAAAACCTGACTACAGAGAGGCAGAAAGACCATCCAGCATCATAAGGAAAACACAAGTTAAGAGCCCAGGAAAAGCTGAGCACAAACCAGGGCCTGATCTCTACTACATTTCCCTCTTGGTGGTGTGGACAGGAAAATCATGCAAAAGTCATCCTAAAGAAAACTTGAGCAAATACAGTTGCCAAACAAAACACTTTTTCATCTATCTTGACCAACATACAACCACTCTTAAAGTCTTTTCCCCTTCTTTCAGGATGTTCACATCACTGGGGTTGGTCATGCAACATTTAGAGCCCTGTACACACAAACTGCATCATTCTGTAAAAGTCTCCTCAAAGACTAATGCTCCCTGCCCAAAGCCAACCAGTGCAGTATTTGTATGAGCAAGAAACCACCCTTTCTTCACAATATTCCCATGGGAGAAGTGCATGTCCCAGTTCCTGGCCAAGCATGACTATTCCTGTGCTTTAGGACACAGCAAGCACTGTGATTCCTTCTCTTCCTAAGAACTACCCATCTATCACATGTGGAAGCTGCTCCAGCTGTTTGCTGTGGAGGGTGAAAAGCTGGTGAAAAACAGGGTGAAAAGTACATTCCACATGTGGGGAGGAGTATATATTCCCTCCCTTATCCTCATCTCCTTCATGATCTGAATGAAGGGATCTGTGGTGATTTCAATATCCAAGCACTAGAGAGAGGGGCAGAAGTGCAGTGGCACTGTGGAGCTGGAACTGGTAGGGTTGGTTTGGGTCTCATGAGGGCACCACCCCGGAGCACAGACAGCACAGGGTTATTGGTGTCTAATGATGTTGGTGACCCACACATTCAGAATTTCACTACTTACACAGTGCTAGGATAGAACTCAAAATACATCTATCTGGAGGGGGATGTGTTTGTTATTCACGCTCTGCCTTAAAATCAAACACCAGCATCCTTCATTTGTTAAAATATTCATGTCTAACAAAGATTTGTTTTTGTTAATGTGGAAGAAACAGGTATACTGGGAGGAAAGAGGAACTTGGATAAACCCATGAAACTGCTTAATGGGTGGGCTTTAGCCTAGGTCTGACTATGAGCAAGTTCTAGCCAGGAATGTAACTGCCAGTGATTCATACTTTTTAATGTTCTCTATATTGGGAAGCAGCTGTGGCTCACAGCTGTAGTTCTTACTGTGAGGGTAACACAGAGAGCCTGGCTGATCCTGTGGACTTCAAGTCTATAGATCATGGTAAAATTACACAGTGGAACTTGCCAAAAATAGTAGCCTGCAATTAAAAAAGATATATAGCACACTTCACAAAAACTTAACAGCACAAATTCTTGTTCAGAGATACACACTGCTACTTTACTGACTACTGGTACCATTCCTGCTTTTTTGGCTCATGGACATTTTTGCAGACATACACATCTATCCTATGCAGTTATCACAGTCCTGATGGTCTCTCAGTCAGGTTTTCTCAGAACACTGAAATATGCATATAGTGTAGCATACACTCAGATATATGTCACCACCTAAAAATACATCCCTCTGAAGAACAATACTGCAAAACAATCTTTTATCCCAACTCTCCTATCCATCTTTACACAGAACATGAGAGTTGACATTTTGAGCTGCTCCGATGTCTGCAGCTTTTTTTATTTAGAAGCCTTCATATGACATGGCAGTATCAGGTCCCCATTTGACAGAGTATCAGGTTAATGCATATCAAGTTAAACTCTCCTTCAGGTTAAGAACAAAATACCCTGACATGTTGCCACACAGTTAGAGTGGCAAATTCTTCAGATTATAGAACATCTGTTGAAAACCAGTTCCCTATCTAAGGCACAAGGGTTATGTTTCTATGCCTCTTACTCTTTTGCATCCTCCTCTGCATATCCTACACGTTTCTGTGCAGTTTGGTCTCTGATACTGCATGTTCTGATGCCCTTTCAAGCTGTCCTAGCACCTCACATTTATGCAGTATATTAGAATATACATTTGTGGATTTAACTCACTTTTCCAAAAAGTCTTGCTTGTTATAAGAGCAAGTGAAAGGAAGGATAATTTGTTATAGTCAGAAGCTTTAAGGGAAATACTTCACACTCTGATGCATTAAGCTTTTTTAGAGGAAGAAAGGCATCAGGCTTGTCATCTCTGTCAGTGCTCTCTGTTTAAGACTAACAAATTACAATGCAATCTCTCATCTGCACGGGCCTTTCGCGAGCTCATTTGCTTAAACGATCAAATAAAGCACATTATGAGTCGATCAGTTCCAACTACCACGAAAATAAGAGCTCATACCTACATTCATTTGCTGCATGCAGATAGTTGACTGCTTTTCTGTCCTTTTACGCTGCAGTCCTGTTCCCTCAGATCCTCTCTACTAAGAGGGTGACATACTGGGAGGTCAGCTTTCCGACAAGGTCGTCTGCCTTCAGAGTATGAAGAGAATTGCACAGAAAGTGGGTTGGGCTATATTTAGAGTTTGGTCCAACTCCGTGCCAAGGTCCCCCCCGCTGTCTCTCTCTTGCAGCACCGTCTCAGGTTTATTCTTGCAGATTCTCAGCCCACAGAACACATGAGGAGAGGAAAGTCCCTCTGAGCTGCTGCTGGATTGAGGCTTTTTGCAATTCGCTAAAAACAAGTGGATTGGCAGTTCAGATGAGAACTCCTTAAATCCCCAACTCTTCTAGTATTTATATATTTTTTTCATTTAAGTGGCTTTTCCCTTTTCAGTTGAATAAGGAGAGGAAACTGCCTGGGATAGAGCAAAAAGACTCTCCAGAGCTAAGGTAAGGTTGCTTCATTTTTGTACTGTCATTGTAATTACAGAGCAATTGATGACGACTTGGATCAGATCTGCTTTTTCTGTTAGACCAGTTATGCATGTCAGCATTAAGGATATTTTTGGATAATGAAATTCTCAATTTCAAAATATCAGTCTTCATTATTTCTGCCTATAGGAAATGGGAAAATAAAAGGACATCAGAATGTGCAACAGAATATAAATTATCTGATTTCACCTGTTTAAATGAATGTAAAAAGCACACATCCATGCTAGTAGACTGTATCATTATGAAAATAAGAGAAAACCAAATGTGTGACTACATGCATGATGATTACATATACAGGCGAGCATTTAGATGTGCTGAGTGATGTTTTATCCACGTTATTTTGTACAACATGAGCAAGCATGGCATCAGGTTTGCAATACAGGGCTTGCTGCAAATAGCACAGATATGAGTAAAAAAAATGATAATTAATAAATGAACACATGCTCAAATCCCTTTATAGTTCTAAAGAAGTTGCTCAGCTCCAGAGTACAGGCAGCATTACAGATCATATTGGTCTCCTTTCCACTGTATGCTAGCACACTGGTTCAGCATTGCTTCTCCTTTCAAAAACACATATGGCTCAACAGTTTTCCTCAGCACCATTTTAAACTGTTGTGATTCCTAAGGAAAGAAAGACCTGGCCAAAGTACATGATGGCATACCTGTCTGTAAGGTGATCTTAACACACTTCAGGTCACATGAACATCATGATACTGTGGTGTGGACTCCAACATGACAAGATTATTTCATTTAAAGACACTCTGGAGCCATGGATTTAGCACTGGCACACACAGACACACAGACACTTTCTAAGGCAACATGACCATAGCAAACACATAGGAGTGGTAACCTGAAAAAATTGGGTAGAAAAGTCCACTTGCGACAACAACAAAAAGTTCTTCACAACATGATCACTACATAGAAGTCTTAGCAGAAGCAACTGAAGAAAGGCAGATGGATTCTGGACTAAATGCAAGCAAAGGGCAAGAGAGGTCACCAAGTCACTGGGAGTTCAGCTAAGCCATGACGACTGGGTGAATTCCTGTACTTATTTCAGGTTGTCTTTTCCTTCATATAGCTGCTGGTTAAACAATGCCATGCATCAGGCTGTAAAAGCAAAAACTTACAAGTTGGCAGAAGTCTTACCTGCTGAAGAAACTTCTATTTTGATTACTTTCAACTCTGTATAAGATCATCTCATCATCCTTTGCTTCTGATTTTGCTTAGTAATTTATGCTTGGAGTCTTGAGTGTTAAGTTTGTTTGAAGGATGTCATAAACATCATCCATTTCACACAAAATTTCTTCCTAGCAGTCCTAAGACTCTTTAACAAATGATACTTATGGCAGCATGCCATTGAACCAACTCGGACTGTGTGACATGTGGTAATTCAGATTCATCCAAAAGGTTTATATTGCAAGAACTTGAAGATGAGGCTGTCACAGGAAGGTTACTGAAGTACCGCAAATGCATTCATCAAGTTCCTCAGCAAGTAAAAGGCTTCACAGTATAAAAGTAATTAGCATAGTCTAAGATTAGCAACAATCTTTTATAAACAGGTGTTACACACTGATAGAAAGGAGGGAAAATGTGCCTTTATAAATTTTTCAATACTCAGGTTTTGCCTGAAGTTATTGCTTAATGAATCAACTTAGTTTTTGTGACACTTTGTGCTATCTCTTCTCCATTTGCATGTGAGAAAATGTTACTACCTTGTCAGTGTTAAAGACATCAGGGGTGTAGGGTTGGCTTTAAAAAAAGGCAGTATGAGTGTGACTGAACTTACCAACAGCATTCACAAAGACCCCCCCCTGGAGGATGGACAGGAGCACTGCTCTGTCACAGCGGCAGACAGGGACTGGCTTGTTTGGAAGGGAGGGTCATCACACCTTCCCCAGAGGAGCTGAGCCTAAAATGTGTCTGTCACCCAAACTGGTAGGAGGTTTGTTGATGTGGGAATGAGAGGATGACAAGATTGGAAAATGGCAGTATCTCTTTGATGACAGTATGAGCATGGCATTACTAGAAGAATCTGGAAAGAAGCACACCTGAGTTAACAGGCTTCATCACATGTAAACAAACCTCAGTTTGCTTCTAACCTCTCTCTGGTTGGGGCTGATCCTACTTGGTAGGATCCTCCTCTTCCTATTCTCTCCTCTCCATTATAAAATTCCAGAAGCACGAGCTAGCTTCATCTTACTAAGGTGTGATCTCCAATGAGCAGGATATGTCCATCCTAGCAGAGGGCATCATGGAAGGGGACAAATTGGAAAAAAATTAAAAGTAAGAAATTTTCTTTTTTTTCTCCTCTAGTGTAAGAAAGACTGAAACTCTTTGTTTCTCTTAGAGGGGCTGATGGGGTTGAAACCCATTTTCCTCACATGTGGTGGGAGGGCATGGCCATATACATTGACATGTCCAAGGTTGTGAAGGAGGAGGAAGAGATGGCTTGGCTGATGATGTATGCTGCCAGCTGGCCAGGCAGAGCTCCAAGGGGACATTCACAAGCTCCTTGCTTTGGCACTGTCCCCCTCAGCTGACAGGTGTAAGCAGGGCCACAGCCAGATGGCTAAATCCAAGCAGCGCCAGGGGGATAAGTCCCACGAGCAGTCAGATCCCTACTACTGCTCACTCTATTTATGTTCCAGCTCGGGGGCTTTCTTCGGGTGCAACCAAACAACAAACAACCCTGGGATTTTCCTCCCTCCCTGTCAAACTGAACTGACAGAAACAAGTTGGGATTTTGAGGGGAGTCACGGCATACCTCAGCTCATACTGAAACAAGTACCCTTGGCAAGAGGCCCTGCCAGATGCTACAGCAATGTTGGTACACGGCTCTGTAGTCAACCTGTAGGACCCAAGACTCATCTCCACTCACCACCATGTCATACTACAGCCAACATCCAGGCAGGGACACCAAAAAGGGATTGGAAGAGTGTGAGAAGGGTAAAGGTGGCACCTGGAGTGTCAGTCTGTGAGTACTTGGGTAGGGTTCTGCGTGTATACCTGCATGAGGGAGGAAAGCAGTATTTGGTATGGAAACAGGCTGTTACAACTGCTGAAGGAGCTCTACCTCAACACCTGCATTGAAATTTTCTTTCCAAACCTTTAGTGACTATTGCCATAACTTTTGAATATACTTTCCAGGAAGGGACAGAGGATGGTATGCCAATACATGCTGTATAGGAAAGAAAGATAGCTATAGGCACAGAAAAAGCACAAAGCTATAGTTAAACAAACAGTTAATGAAATAATTATAGTCATTCTGCTAAACAGTATTTCCCACTAAGACTTAGTGGTAACAAGTACAGGGAAGAAAATCAAAGTTCATACTCACAACCAGCCACACAGCCCCCACAAATCCAACTCTCAGAAATAGGAAGGAAAAAAACCAACAACACAACTTTTCCACAGGTGCCCTGCTGCATTTTGCTCTCTGTGCACTGGTGGTAGTGACACCTTGTTGCAGAAAACTGCTCTGAGGTGAGGAACAGCCTCATTGTCTGCATTTTCTTTCATTCTGACACACTGTTGGAACTAAGAGAAAGATCTCCAGCACTGGTCTTCACATTTTGCATTACAAAATATTACTTTTAACTGTAGCAAATTGACTCTTGTCTACTCAAAGCACAATAAAGTTTCATGCTCACCTAAGCACAACAAGGCACAGAATGAGGAACCTACCAGAACATCTAGGTGCTCTACAGGCCTGCAGTACCACACTGCTCTGCAGCTGCAATTGCCACTGCTCCAAACTGCAGGCAGATCACTGTCAGCTACGCTTTGTGCCCTCCTTCTCACCCAGACATCTTTGTGGCCCCACACCAAATAATTCCATGGGTCTCAGTCCTACTTTGGTGATAATTCAGGATCAGTACACAACCCATTCATGTGAGATAAGGTCTGTGGGTCTTCTCAGAGTAGGGGAAGGGAAGGCAGAAAGAGCAGCTCCCCTGATCACCAGTGTAACGAGGACATCACAGATGCAGCTGCTTTCCCTGCTCACATCTGTCTCTCTCCTGCAGTCACACAAATGCACATACATATGTACACAGTTATGCAGAGACCAGTGACAAAGTTGCAGCAGGCAGAGATCTGCTCTCTGTCCCTTCACACCGTATCACAGTATTTTATGCTAAAACAGAGTACCTCCTTTGAAAAATGCACACGTTTTATATGGACTTTGGCTAGATGAAATAGAGAGCAACTAAGATGAGCCTAGAAATGATGATGATGATGAAACTGAAGAACGGGAAGCAGTTTACCTGGAATGTTATAAACAGTGTGCAGGGCAATGAGACAGCATGTATACACCCAGCACAGTGGTCATTACCTATCCTTGAAAATATTCTTTCAAAAGTATTTAAAAATTGAGGATGTACAGCTGGCCACCTGCATGGATTGCTCCTCTAATTTCCAGAGCTGTTCCCAGCTCCAAGCCCAGTGATAGCTCCAGAAATAAGCTGCAAAGAGTGCTCTGATGGGGATGTGATGAAGGCGCACACACAGCATGCTCACAGAGAGAGCCTTGCTGCCTCAGGGGAGCTCAGAGCCCAGGAAAGCACCAGCACAGCAAAGGCTGTGCTTTGCTGAACCAGTTTCTCTATGAAGGGTGTATGCACATGGCTTTCTGCTGCTCTGTGACATCTGCCAAGACAAGGGATTATATGCAAGGCCAGATTGAATCAGCACATTTCAACTGAAGATGAATGCAGTTAACTCTATTTCCAAGGAAAATATCACCTATTCAATGTGGCATTAAGTCACGCAGGAAGGAACAGTTAAAACTGGGATTATACAAAACTAACACAAATTTTGTATCTTCCATGACATTAGCCCAAATTCTTTCAACCACAGCAAATTCATAGTGACCACTACTGATGGGAAAGTGCCACAATAAGTAATCCAATAGCACCAAATTCTTTTATCTCAAACATCAGAGAGTGAAAATACATATGCACGGCTGCAATACCATAAATTACAGTGCCACATAAAATGAATCATGGTCCTGTTAAAACAAATCCTTGGAGGTGAACTTTTTCATTTTTCACTCATAATCAGCTTTTTAGTATACCAATCTCATCTGCAGGCATTCACTAGAACAGGAGAATGGTGTCCAATCTTTAGCATGCAAGCAACATTAAAAAAAAAATTAAAAATAAGTGTTTACATCATGGTTGTATTTAGCACAGTACTCATGCAATTTTCTAACCACTAATAGTATTACAGATGAATATAAGAGCAAAGGAGAAAAAGAAGGCAAAAGAACTCCCAAATGAATGTCAAATGTTTCAGATACTCTCCCTAAAGAGACTATTTAAAATTATGTGCAAAGTATACGGAAAAATAGACATTTTACATTGTCTTCTCAGTATTAGAGAAAAATGAAGGGTTGCAATGATGCATCAGGACTCACATGCCTGAGCAGATGCTGTTGCTGTGTGGTTTATCTCATACAGCCAAGCCAACGGGCTGCACATTCCCTGCTGTACATTCACCCACTGACCAGCACTGACCCACACAGAAGGTGGGAACACTCAGGCTGCGATGGAATGTCTCAGTACAGATAAGGAGACACCAATAGGTTGACCTCCCAACTCTTTTGCAACTTGAGACTCTTGAAGGGGGGAATCCAGAGTCTTTGTTCCCTCTCACCAACTTTCATCTGACCTCCAGCTGTCTGAGGTGAACAACATGTAGTCTAATTATAGGTTTATTCAGTCTTCCCAGAGATTGTCTCCTTACGTGGGCAAAGAATCTCACAAATCTCTTCCAGAGCAGAGATATTCCTCTGTTTTAGACTGCCCAATCATAAATGTGCAAGGTGGGTTTCCCATCAAGTTTGCTCCTTGCCATTGAAACAAAAGGAAGAAATGCTAGGCTTCATCAAACTATGCAGGGCATGGAGTGATCACTACAGAAGGCACACCTAGACGCTTCCCTACTGTCCTTTCCTGTGACATGTCACTTAAATAGAGCTGTTAATATTGAACACATTTTTATTATTAAAAGTGCAAAGCAATCAATATTACACTTTACCATTGCTGATGTGCTACATGTATGAGCTGATACACTGTGTTTCCTTTGTGTACAAGCCCATAGCACATGGTCAGAGGAGGGAATCCTAGAGGACTTATTTGGATGGAAGTCAGGTGCGCATATATGCTCTGTTACATTAAAGAGCTTGGGAGTATGTTTTTCTACATCTGATAAGGACTGCTTAGCCTTTAGCAAATTACTAGCACTTCTTCCATCTCACTTTGTCCTACAGGGGAAAAAAAAATCTGTAGAAATATCCCTTAATGGAGTGTTTTGGAGCCTAAATAACATACGTAAAGTGCTACGGGATACTGGAAGAAGTGTTACAGTAGAATATAATAGTTATTTATTATATTCTGACAAGAAAGGACATAAAATTCCTTTCTTCAACCCTTGAAAAGGTATCAGTGTTTTAAAAAATACCTTTGAGAATCCAAACCAGTTGTATTCAGACCATTAAGATGAAGACCAAGCTTGGAGCTCACTCTATCACAGAGACACAATTCAGTCGGATCGCTTTTAATTTTGAGTTACATTTCTCCAGATCCCAGTATGGACAGCCACAATCAAAGGCTTCTGTGTCATGCCTTTGCTATTCAGCAGCTCCTGGGAGAGTGCCCTGACATGACACAAGCGAATGGTAAGGATTAGCCTTATCCAAAGGGTATCACTACTGCATCCAGCTCAAGGGCAAACTGATGACAGACTGTGTAAAGTCAGTGCCCGAATAGATACAGTATGGGAGAGCCAGAAGCAGTGCCTTATCTAGTTCCTGAGGTCTGAACTCTGGCGACAGCCTCGGAAGGCAGATGTCCTCTGGTATCCTGTGCGAAATTCACATGATGTAAATTCCTCATTCGTGACCCTGTTGGGAAAGGCGATCCCCTCTCCCTGATTTACTGCAGAGCTGCTGCTAAGGAAGCCCTGCTGCAGCACAGCACTACCCACTGCACAGCAGGGGCGAGACAGGCAGCACATCTGCGGAGGGGAGAGCAGCATCTTAGCCAAAGGTACAGGGAACAGCAACTGTAAAACATTTCAAATCCTACAGTATGGAAAACAGTATAATCCACAAATCAGAGAGACTTCTTCTCTCACTGTTTGTCTTTAGGAGCAGAAAGAATGGCTGAATACAATTGGTGATATCAAACAGAGCCCAGACCAGCAATAAAAGAAAACCCCAAAACAAACCTAAGTACTGTCAAGTTAATTTTATTCTTTTGTTTTTATTTGTTTTAAACTGAACTAATTACTTAGCTCAGCAATGGTCAGGACTAGAAGGCTACACCAGGAGTGTAATGAAGGTAAAACCCTGGGGGACAATTTTGATTATAGTGGTGGTTTCAGCTGGCTACATTTTAATTAATCAGAGAAGTACAGCACTCTGAATCCCCAGATAACACATATCAATTTGCAGACTAACATGACTTGTTTTAGAGCATATGTTAACATTGCTCTAATAAATTCTTCAACAGTTCTTTTAAGTCTCAGAGGTAATCTAATTTCTTTTCTATTTTTATTACAGAGGCTTTCAACTGACATTTCAACTATATATCACTAAAATCATGTGGCTGTGGAATGCCAAATGTAGCCTCAGAAACCAAATACCTCTTCAATACTTGTAGTAATTAAAAACCCAGAGAATTTCCTCATTACAAAAGAAGGGTTTTTTCATACCAATAAAGCATTTTAATTTAAAGTAAGTCTCTATTATAATAAAGACAAGCCACAGTAGCATTTGGTTAAAAAGCTGAGTGGTGAACTAGCACAATAAAATGAGATCTCATCCAGTATAGGATAAACACATACCTTGTCAATGACAAGAGAAAAGCAGGACATTCAGGGTTCAACATATGGTGCAGTGTCTACATTTTCTGTATAATCCAGGCTTAATGAGTCATGCTTAAGGTCTGACAAAACATGCATAGAAATGTGGCAAGCGAAGAACCAGATCCCAAAATAAGCAAGTTTTGAGCTAATATACCACAGGACCCAGCAGAGATGATATAATTCATATCTTTAAATTCACAAAGCACATAAATTTTCCTGAGAATTCTTCTCTGCACTGTGAATTCACCAATGTTTTGCTACTGCTTGGAAATGAAACTGTTAAACTGTCCAGGACTTTTCCTGTTTCTAGAGATGCTGCAGTCCCCCAAATCAATTAAATGTGACCTGCTGAGGTGGCTGTACACTGTTCCTGTACAGCTGCAGCAATAGATACCAAATCTTCCTCCAAGAGCTATGTAATAACCACAAAAAGATCTAGACAGTGTGAAGGGACCAGAAAAAAAATCCTGAAGACAGTGTTGAAGCTGAAAGGGCTACACCCACTGGAGTTAGGGGCAGTGGTGGCAGGAATGGGGATGAAGGCAGCAGATGTGGAGCTCTAGTTGTGAGCCAGCACATTTCTCCATGTTGTCATGTAGAAAATGCTTTGTTTTCTACAAAACCCAACCATCTCCCCTTCTCAACAGGGTGAGCTGCTGCACCACCTGCTCAGTGTCTGCACAGTCAAGGTTCCTTGGTTCCTGTTAGAGGCATTGTCACACCTACCTCTACTAAGAGGTACGTACCATTGCTACATTGCTACACCACTGGGCCAAATGCAGCTCAACTCTGCCAGCTGTCCACTGCTGCCACAAACCTTTTGAGAAGAAGACAGGCACTGAAAAGGCTGTGAGCAAGAAAGAAAAGTAAATTCCCATTGTCCCTTACCCCAGTGTATCCATAAAGCTGCCAAAACCCAACATAATTAATATAAAATGTGAATTAGATTAGTTTGCCAGGGTGAAACTGTTCTGTGTAGCATATCTCACTTCTGTGTAGAAGCAATGAAGCAAAGGTGATTTTAGAGAATAATAATGGCTTTCCTTTGACAATAGGAAAGGTACAGGCCTATCTATGCTCACGTCTCTGGCAAGGCATCTAGTTCAGCAATGGCTGTTTTCTGTTAGCTTCTGCTAACCTAAATAGTACCACAGATAGTCTATTTTACAGTTGTCATTACCACAACTGCAGGACTCATTTGTTATAGTAAATAACCACAGAATTGGGTAAAGGCAATGGCATTCTCTGGAGCATGGAAATGATTCCAGGCTTGAAACAAGTCATTCATGCCCAGCAGTAATTGTGCAACCAATGCTTGGAGAGTTTGGACTGGAAACATCAAAAAGGAAAAAGCATCAAATTATTACCACAGAACAGGGCACAAAATCTGACTTTTTGATTTGGAGAGGCAGTCTCTGCACAGATTCCCAAGCCTCTATCATTTTTAATTCTCTGGGGTTTTTTTCCCTTTCACACTGGGCGGCCAACCAAGGATTTAGTTCAGGTTTCAGAAGAGCTTGAGTGATGTATTTAACACCCAGTGGGTACACCAGCACTTACGCTGTGTTCGAGCCAGAAGGAAAGGAACAGCTGCTACTGCTCTCCCTGCCTCAGGTTAAGCACCAGGAGTGGGAACCCTGCACCAGGAGAGTGTGAAAGCTCCAGCACTCACATGCTGCAGCCTCCAGTGATCTAGAATTCCCCTCCTAATTTTCCATTCTTCACTCATGCCTTATCTTTTAATTGCATGCAAGGACGTGAAAACATAAATACCACAGTGCACTTTACCTGGGGTTGACCCTAAAGGCTGCTTCAAAACTGCAAGCTTGGGCAGATCTTAGCCAGGACCTCTGAAGGGAGCCTGAAAGAGCTTGAGCCTATAAAGCATTATGACTCCGTGGCTCTGAACAACACTCTGGTAGAGCCCCCCTAGCAATATCAAGAGCAATTAATGCCACAAGACTTTTGTACATGGAAGTCATTAAGAAAGTGGAGATAAAGGAAGTTGGGAACCTAAAGCATGCCATCCTCAGACCTAGGCACTCTTCACAGAAGTCAGATTTTTGCAGCTTCCCTTAAGCTTAGAGGCCCAGGAAACAGACACATACTCTGGGCAGGAGGTTTGCCCTACAAAAACCTCATGTTGCAGGCAAACCCTTGGCTGTNAGCATTTTTTTGAAAATGGGGAGGGAGAGGTCTGGTAGAGAATTAGTCTGTCTTCAGTCTTGCACCAGTAAGAGCACCAGTGTACCAGTACAGTACCAGTACAGTCACTAATGCTTTTTGAACATGTATTAGAGTAACAAAGATGCTCATGACTCCAAGCTATATCTATGGTGAGAACTGCAGAGGAAAGGGACCAAAAAAAAAAAAAAAAGCTGCCTTAGTGCAAACATTGGTTTTACCAGGTTTAGTTTCTTTTTTCTACAAGTAGAGAATCCATACCTCTCCTTTTCCTAAAATTGTTCATGCACTCATTGGGAGTAGAGGCTGTGCAGTTGAAACAACACCACGAGCATGCCTACCAAGTAAACCCTGCAGGGATAGGGAGGGAAACCTCATGCACCAGAGTCTTCAAGCTGCCTACACATGCAGCAGCTGCCTGGGAAAACCCATTCAGCCATTCTGACGGCTTGTAAGAGCAAGTAGCATACAGACAGAAGCACAGGGCACTGGGAGGGAACACATCCCAGACAATGCAAGGCATTTTTGGACAGCCTTAGACAGTTTCTGGCCTTTTTTAACACCAGTTGAAATTGGCAGAAATTTTGTGGAGAAGAATCATTTTTGTCTCCACCATTCGAGGAAGATGAAGATCATGGCTTCATTGCACAGACCAGCCTCACTAGGACAGTAATAAATAAGGTGTAAAAGAGGTAGGTCAAGTCTCCAACGTGTGTACAACACAGAAAGCTTTCAAGAGATCAAACAATTCTCTTCTAAACTTCCAAATTGAAAATGGGAAGCAGAAGTGACTGCAGAAGATTTTAATTTAAAAAACTGCCACTGTTCTGGTTTGTCAGTCGACTACTTCAGGAAGCCCACAGTACCCTTGTACTCTGCTCTACAAGAGTGAAACAAAGTTCCTTCTGCAGTATTCCTGTGTTCAATTATGGGTTCATTTTTCAAAGAGAGTTCTGAGGTGTACAGAGTTGGGACTCGAACATGATCACAAGTCCATAGATCTGCCTGCTGCATTCAACACAGTCAACTACAAGGTGGGAGGAACTTGCCTTCAGAACCAAACAGGAGTCAATCTCAGCCTGTCTCAGATGGTTCATCTCACTCCTCTCGGCAGGCCCAAGGCAGGCAGCTGCTCCTCCTCACCAGGAGTGCTTGCCATGGCATCCCAACAGATTAGGCTCCATCCCCCAAGAAGCTATACATTATTAATCTTATCTGAAGCAGACAGTGCTGACGCCCAGCTTCCTCAGTGTCTGGAGGAATACCAGCTGTCTCCAGCTCAGCCCAAGTAAATGGACACAATGTGTGCATGTACCAAGAAGAAATACTTCTTAAAACTTTGCAGGATTCAGAATCCTTCTCCTCTCCCTCTCCCTACGCACTATCAAAGCGACTGCCAGGGATTCACACCCCAGTCCATCTCTCTGCATGCCCAGGTGCAACAGACTCTTCATCTTCTGCTTGCAAGGTAACTGTGCTACTTTCTCTTGCACAAAGACCTGCCCCAACAGCCCATCCCATGTCAGCTTTTGGGATGGGTTACACAAGGACTGTCTTTATCAGACCAAGAGAAGGAGATGTCCAGGTTACGCAGCCAACTGAAGACAGGGCAGCACACCTCCCAGAGCACAGGAATGGCACTGAAGAAAATTACTGTACTCAACAATTCCTTACAATGCACCTCTTAGAGGACCTTCACGATCTTGGTTTAAAGGTTCGACAATTTCTACTGCCCTTTTTCATCAGCATCTGTGGAGGATTACAGCCAAAAGATACCACACAGTTGCTAGTGTTGTAAATAAAGAAGTTAATTTCTACTGAAACACAATCAAATTGAGGTAGAATTTTTTACCTTGAATTTAAGAACTGGTTCACAATGGGTAGCAGATAAGACTCACATTCACCACCCCTTCTTAGAAGGGATCACAATCAACTGGATGGCAAATTACACAAAAAACAGGAAGAAATGGATTTTTACTGACTTACAGAGCTTTCAAAGTCTCCAGCAACCTCAGAGATGTTTTAAGGGATGTGCAGACATGGCATAGACTGGTACAATACAAATACATGGCTCGACAGGCAGATTTACTCCTCAAAAACCAAAAAGCACATGTCACTGTAGCTAATTTTGCACCAGAAACCTTTTTCTTTGACCAGTTTTGCATTTCAGGATACAGTCCATCAGTGAGGTGGTTTCTGAACAGGCACATTAAGACACACATATCTTGCATAACCTTTCTTCTCAAGGAACTCAGGGGTCTCTACTGTGTCAACATTACATGTGAGTAAGCACTGTTTTTTAAATAAAAGAATCTCACTCTGGGGTAAAATGATTTTCAGTTTGTGAACCCCTAAATCAGGAACCAAGACTTTGCTAGTAACTGGGAAAGTATTCTACAGTTTGAAATGTTACAGCCAAGTGATGAAAGATCATTCGAGCAACCTTAAATGGCTCACATACAGCCATTTTTACTGTAGAAATTGGCACACCACATTTGGGCCTAGTGAAAACACATTATTTGTTATTATGGAAAAGACACTAATTCAACTCACTGTTTCCCACAGGTTTAACAGCACTAATAAATCCAGATTTGTGTCCTTAATCTCTAGAATTAATGACTGACTCCCAGTGAGACTGTAGTAAGCGGTGATTAAAGCAACAGAAATGCCCCATAATACAGATGGTACTGCCTTGGTGTGTGGAGGCACCACGTGCTAAGTGATATTAATTTCGAAGACAGTGCTCATTCCGTGCAGTTGGGCTCTCCGCCAAAAGCTGAATTTGGATCATGTTTGCGTAATAACATGTGCCCAAGTTTTATTCTATTTTTTAAATTGGTAATTATAATGAAACACTATGGCTGAATAGCATTACCCTCACCCACTTACACTGTCAAAACAAGATGTCATTGTTACTTTTTCTAAAGCTTGTTTTTGGCAAAACAAGTCATCTGTACTCCCAGGTACTGTTTAGAAAGCAAGATTACTAGATTAAGCCATTTAAATCCTCAATTACTGCACTTCTTTTGTTGCCATATTTACCACATAACTTCAGGCACGGCAAATAAAAATCTGTCATAAATCTGTGACTGCCTCAGAGCTGTTTGACAGGACTGTTTATGCCTCTGATTAACTTTGGTAGCATAAACTCCAACATGAAGAACTTGAAAAAAATAAAGATTTCCAAGTGGAAAGCTGAAACATATTACACATCCATACTCAAATCCCACAAGGCAAACCTACTCATATATATTTACCTGGCAAGTATGTATGAGTGTGTTTTGACTGTTTATCATCGTCGCAAAGGAAGACCAGATAAGCATTTATATCTCATCAAATTAGCTATAGCCTACAGGCTTCTCCAAACTCTTGTCTGGATTTGACCCTTACAGTCTTCTGTGTATTTCTATTTACATAATTCCACTAAGTCTTCCTCACAAGACAATGACAATTAGTTGCCATTACCTGATTTACAATTAACCAGTGGTCTTAAGAGTCGAATGTCTCACTTAATGCAGAGATTTGGAGCCAAGATCTGCCTGTTTATACAAGACAAAGCAATTTAAATACACAGTCATAAGAGAGTTTGATTTTAATCACATTAGACACAGTATTTGTCCAAGCAAAAGCACAAGGGGAATGTACTAATAACCAAAACAGAATTAACCCCCCAAAACTTGGCTATTGAAAGAAAATCATGGTTGCATCTCTCATGTTAGAAATGTTAATAAATGAGTTCTGATCTGCTGCCAAGGTTACAGTCATTCTGAATATGTATTGGCTGTTCAGATAACAGTCACAAGATTTAAAGAATCGAAGAACACTTAATATTATATAGATCTGATACTTCACATAAAACTAAACAAGTTGTTTGCTTTTTTTGTTATTTTGTTTTGCTAAAACCAACCACAATTCTGCATGTGTTTAAAAGAATACACATTTATCAGGAGTCTTTTAATCAATCATAGCAATTTATAAACCCATTTCAAAAATAAATATTTAGAGGTCATGTAAGCAATGAACTCAAAGAATGGCTGAGATCCAAGCATTGTGTAGACTGAATGATGTGATCCTCCAGACATTTTTCTGCCCGTGTGGAGCCATCAAAGAATTCTGGGGTTTTTTTCAAACATCAAGACAAAAATTAAGGAAGGAAATAGAAAGCCATATGAGGACTGAGAACTATGAAATGAGACAAGGATAATGCAAGAGGGGTCATACCCCACCACTCAAACATGGACCGGCAGAAGAGAAAGAACAAGGTAAGAAGGAAAGTCAGAGCAGCAATGGTGGCAATGTCTTTCCTTGGAACGAGCTTAAGAGTAAAATGAAAACAAAAACCAATCCCCACACTTCTCTTTGGGGTCACTTACTCTGCACTCTTCTCTCCTCACTGATCTGAACAGGACTTTTACTAGACATCCATTTTCAGTCGTCCACTTGGACCCTGCAGGGCCTGAGGAAAGCACTGAGGACTCAGGTGTCATGTCAGCGTTAAATGTGGTTGGCAAAATACTCTGTTCCACTAATATATTTCCTTGATCAAGGAACTTGAAAAGGGAAAGAAGAAATCACACTTCACCCTCGAGAAATTATCTGCCATTTCAGACCACAGGACAACTCTAGGAAAGTGCTTCCTCTGCTTCAGTTCAACAAGAGCACAAGAGACTGAGGTACCTTCTGATTTTGACAGCCGTGCAAAAGATTCCTTTCTAGCCTTGCCACCAACCATGCCAGGTCTCTGGAGCAATCTACAGCAATATACTTCATTGGGCTACTCTGCTAAATTAGTTGCAGATGGTTCTGTACTAAATCTTTCCTTAGTTGTGTGCTTCAGAAAAAAATGAACTGGAAAAGTCTGCTTCATCAGCTCCATATCAGCCACAAAAACCCATGAAGTCAAACTCGAAGGCCCCTGGAGAATTCTGAAGCACCACTGTCACATCCCAATTTTACAGTTTCATCCACTCAGCTGAAAGGACGTTTAAAACCAACATTTCTGGGGACAAAGAAAATCTCATTTCATTCTTCTCTCATTACTGAAGCGTGGCTGAAACCTTCTATTCTCAGAACAGCTACCACTAAATAAATGCTGGTACATGCGGGGAAATTTCAGCCCGAGAAGCAGAATTTCTCCCAAGAACTTTTGAGCAGCTGAAGATATGGGAAGGGACATTATTACCCACTCTCAACTAGAGCAGTTTCTAACATGATTATATAGTACCCCTTTAAGGTCCATTTGCACAAACAGAGGTGAGTTTATCAGTAAAGAGCAGTGCCTACATCCCTCTCATCCTGTAATGCCCATACACCTGAATATCATCAGGAAAGCAGATCCCATACTCAAGGTGAATGCCATTGAAGGCCTTCCTGTAAACTCAAGCTCTGATTCAGACCCTGAGGTGCAGTTTCTTAAGTGTGACACCAGACATTGTGTCTGACAGGCTGTTTCTGAGAAACAACATTGCACTTCCACACCTGACTCTTCTCCTCCTTTCTCAGGTTCACCTCTGTATCTGAAAAGCTTCTTTTGTGCCCCAACTCAACTACACCATGCATTAAAATCCTAAACATCAAACCCTTAGTTCTTCATTTTGAGTTTAAAGCTGAGATAAAGAATCTACTAAAACCCAGGATGCTCAAACTATAGCGTAAAACTACAAATTACAGTCCTTTTGCCAGCACCTTCTCTATTTAAATCTTAGCAGAAAAGCCCCTCAACTTCTCCATAAGTAGTGTGAGATTTCAGAGGAAGCCCCAGTCTTTAATGCAAACAGATATGCAGAGCACAGAACGGCAGGATAATTTTTCTCAAATCATGTGCCAAGTTACTGGCAATGCCAGGAACAGTATGCAAATCTCACTGATGTGGTAGAACATCTACAAGCCCACGTGAGGCTTTTGTGCTTACTTATTGTATGTGTCTCTAAATCTACTTTTATTTCACATGGTGAATATGGAATACTGAACTAGGCTTTTCCCACACCTGTGTTACACATTACAAGTGTTACACATACCTGCTCCTTATTTTCATTGAGTGAATTACCACCAGAGTGAGAAACATTCCTTTGAGTAACCTTTGTTCATTTAAAGCCCCATGCCTTTATGCTTGCAGTTACCATGTGCTAGTTACTAGAAATATCACCATATTTCTCTTATTTCTGAAAACTCCTTGTGGTTAAATAGGGCAAATCTACCCTGCAACTATTACTGGTAAGGTTGCTTCACCAAGTGTCCACTGAAGTCCATAAGGATAAGTTTGAGTTACACGTCATACTTGTTAGCAAAAAGAAAACCATTAAGCATCCCCTGTAGTGTTAGTGGCACACAGGCAGAGAAGCTCAAACAGGCAGGGAAGGAGAAGCCGCTTACTTCTACTCCCTCTTTTGCATGTGCAAGATCCCTGTTTCTCAGGACACTGTCAGTGTCTCCTTGTCCCACACAGAGCCCACAGTGTGGTTCCCACAGCACGTCCCCTTTGCTTTGATTCTTAGGGAAACAGAATTTGTATATGGCAACCACAATATCTCTGTGTGTATGTCTATGTCTGTGTCTGTGTGTTGATCCCAGAATTTTTGTCTTGGCCCACAGCTATTGAGCCAAGGTTTGACAAAAGGCTGGAGAAAGCAAATTCCTGCAAGTTCTTACAAGTTTTGTGAAAACAGGCAGGAAGGAGATTCTATAATTATCTTTGTGAAAGGCGAGGCTGGCATGTGCGATCCCAGGGAGAGCGGACAACCCCAGCAAATTCCTCAGCCATGGGAAAAGTTTCCACTGAGTCTCACAGTCAACCACTGGACACAAATTTATAGGAGAGTAGGCATGTTCAACCGTAGTGCTCAGAAAACTACTCATCTGGCTAGGCAGGCACTGCAAATCATAGTCATTTGAATGATTTATTCCATTCTTTCTTTTAAGAAATCTTTCCCAGCACTGGAACAGGAGGGAGCAAACTGGTGGGTGACACATTTGCTAACACACCAAGGATCTTTATAAAAGCAGGTTTTGTATTTTTCATATTAAGCAAAAAATAGCCAGTGACAGGGTGTGGCAAGGGATCCTGTTTGTTTCTAAGCTTGTCTTTTCAGACACTTTGCATACATATACATTCAAACACAGAACAGCATCCATTCTGAAATACGCACCAGGGTAGAGACAGCATATCTGCTCTGGGGTAGCTAATATTACTTTTTCAAGGTCTGTCAGAGCACAGATATCTATTATGAACAAGCCTTGGCTGCTCAAAAAAGTGGGGAAAGGGAAAGACTGACCCCCATTATCACTCCTGTTCAAGTTCTGCCCTTTAGTTGTCTGAGCCCAGTTCAGCTGCAACAAACCAACCTGGTAAAGGCCCATAACTCACGCTGTTTTACCACTAACCCTGCTCATGGTGATCCAAGGCAGTCACAGAGCAAAGCCACTCACCTGGGAGATCTGCAGGCAATTGTGGGAAGCAGGCAGTGACCTTTCAGCCAGCAAAAACTGCAGCAGGAAGACAGTGCTTGAACAAACCTTATCATGCAACATAAAACTTCCCCATTGGCATAATAATGCAAGGGGAAACTATTTCCCACTGCAGTTTACTACATGAGGATGTAGCCTCAATAGGAAAGGACACACAAACTTCCAGGCTCACACAGTTGTGACAGAGCACAGTATGCACACTCTGAAGCAGTTCAGACCTGCTCAGGCACATCTCACGTTGCCCACCACAGCAGCAGTACTCCTGCAAGAGCCAGGTACTTAACAAGAGAGGCAGCACACTACAGGGGGCAAGAGCCTCAGACACACAGCTGCTCTGCCCAGAGAGTCTCACCAGTTAGTGAGAACAGAGCTGCGACACACTTTCCTTTGAACCCTCCCTTAAACAGCAGGAGAGCTGTGGACTCCCTACAGGTCCATCCACCTACCACAACTGCATCAAATCTTGCTACTTAATACCACAGATAGCTTCTTTTCTTCCCCCCTAAAACTCTGAATGTCATTTTTCACAGATAGAAATTACCTACACTGACAAAATTCTTACATTCTTCTTTTAAAAAAATGTTTTAAAAAAGCTTTATGTTTGCACCAAATATCTCTCTTATCTATTCCAACACTCCATGATTCAATCTCTATCTATAAATACTTTAGTGGGATTTATTCAATTTATTTCCTAGTTTCCCAGGTGATGACATGACAGACCTTCAACCTGGTCTTGCGCAATCAGCACGGGGGAGGTCAGTGAATTGGCAATAACAAAGGATTTGAGAGCCAGCAACAGGGAGGGGGAGTTCAGCTATCCAATGATAACTGCATCCTTCCTTCCACAGAGACTCCAGCATACGAACAAGCTTTAGGAGCAGATCACTCACACCATAATCTCCTGCACTGTTTTGGTCTGGTTACTTCAGCACAGTCTGATTTGTTTGCCTTCACCTGCAGCTGGGACCTGCAACAGGGACAAAGGTCTGGTGCCTGCAGTCTAGAGAAGGAACCAAAAAGAACAGTTCCTACAAAACTTGCAATAGACAATCAGGCAAAGACCTCAGGTTAGTCTTCCTCCCGTGGTTTTCTGTTGCTTTCACACTCCCCAAATCAATAATGACTTCTGACTTAAGGAATTTGGAATGAACAAGAAGTTCTTGCCATGCTGGACTGTAGACATGTCTGCCACCACCAAAAAGGGCACAGTGTGCCTTTTCCATGGGAAGTAATGGGAAAACCATTCCAGCAAAGTTGTTCTGCCAGGGCTGGGTTATGATACGGGCAGTGAACATGGACTGCAGGGAGCTCCTATGAAACTCAGATCCCTGATGTCAGAAAAAGTGGGCCAGAAAGACACTCAAGTGAGGCAAGAGGATGAGAGAACATTTCTCCCTAGTAATGCCAAGAACTTGAAAAGGCTGAAGTTTGGCATAGAGAAAATGCACAGGCTACAACACCTTATGAAAACAGACCAACCCTCCTCCATGCATGGGGTCCTGCACAGGAACATGAGAGTCCTGAATGGGAGGCTCAACAAAACACTGAAGCTTCCCTTAGCACCAGAGCGCCTTGTTAGCTCATCAGGCCATGGGAATCTGTATGAAAGAAAAAAGCAGCAAAATATTTTTAAAACCTCAATTTCAATCCAGACCAGTTCTACCTCTTCAGTAAGGCTTTTCTGTAGCTGTTCCTGTTAGCCAGGGGCTGGAAGTGGTGACATTTGGGGCCCATTCTTCAGCAGTGCTCCAAAACCCCTGGCTCTGAAGCAAGCCTGCCAATCAGCCACCTTGCTCTGTTTGCACACAAACCCAAGGCGAGTAACCTGAGAAGACATTAGCAACTCAACACTCACCACAGTTTCACGCCGTGGTCTGACCAAGTGGCACAAGCTCTTAACCACAGCATGCTGTGCATGCTAATCCCTCCTTGATATTTCATGTCAGCTCCCACTGTGAATCACCACAGACAGCAATGGGTTTTGGCTTAATGAGTGGACTCAATTGCACTTGCACTTCTTGGAGTGAGAAAGATTATCATTCCTACCTAAATTACACAATGATCCTGACTGCAGTCCATCAATCTCCAAATGGTGCCTTACCAGAGCTAATGTGAAGCCAGGGGTATCACAGCTGAGATTGCCTGAACAGCTCAGCCATTCCCTTCAGGGGGAAACAGCAGAGGAGCTGATGTCATTTACACGTTACCTGACTGTGTGGAGCAAACTTGTTGGCAGCCAACCACAACACAAGAGTGACACTTTCAAAGAAGTGTTCAGGACATGCTTTTCATTACCACAGTCAATCCAAACACAGTGTTGCTGCCCCCACCTTATCCCACTGTGCAAGACATTAAAAAGCTAAAGCAATAGCAATGTGTGGCTGATGAAAACATTCCACTGGGAACTGGACTATGCTGAACACTGTGCAGGAACATCAAATTAGACATTTTCTGTATCCCGAGGTGTTTTTTCACGGCTCGTTAGACTTTCTAATTTTATTTTTTATTTTTTAATAATTAGCAATTGTGCTTAAGCTCCCTGAGGCTCAACTGTGCTGGTTTTGGCTGGGGTAGGGTAAATTTTCTTCATAGTAGCTAGTAGGGGATGTGTTTTGGATCTGTGCTGGGAACAGTTGATAGCACAGGGATGTTCTCTTTATTACTGTGCAGTGCTTGCACAGAGCTGAGGCCTTTTCTGCTTCTCACACTGCCCCATCAGCGAGCGGGTTGGGGGTGCACAAGGACTGGGAGAGGGACAAAGCTGGGACATCTGATCCCAAATCACCAAGGGGATATTCCATGCTACATGGAGTCATGCTCAGCATATAAAGCTGCGGGAAGAAGGAGGAAGGGGGACGTTCAGAGTGATGGCATTTGTCTTCCAAATCACCACTACCCATGGTGGAGCCCTGCTTTTCAGGGGATGGCCGAGCACCTGCCTGCCCATGGGAAGTGGTGAATGAATTCCTTGTTTTGCTTCTCTTGCATGTGGGGTGCATCTTACTTTTACTCTTCTGACTCTCCCCTATTCTGCTGTGAGGAGAGCGACTGGCTGGTGTTAAACCATGACAACAAAGAAATTCAAATAAAGAAAAAAAGAATAAGAAAAGGATGAAGAAAAGCCAACACTCTTTCCAATATTTTTTTCTCCCCCCAAAATGAATTCTTTTTCTTATGACTACTGTTCCCACCTGCACCTCCTCTGCTTTAAAGATACGAGAGTACAAATGAATACTCGAACAAATCAGAATTTTAGTAACACACCACAAAGCACTTACAGCATTTGGCACTGATATTGTAAGTTAATAATACTAGATCTGCTCAAAATAACTGCTGTGATCTTGCATGATTAAAACCTAACAGCATCAAACTGCTCAGACATCCAGCAGGTGGGGGGATGGAAAGAAGTTCAAAGGCCTCAGGTGCAGAGCAAGGTGATGCCCTGAGGCAGTGGGCACACAAATGTGTGCAGCCAACAGGGCACAGGGAAGCGATTCATTTGACTTGCCCACCCAGACAGGCAGGACACTTTGAGAGGTACCCATGGCATTCACAGCTGGCTGCTTGGAGGAAGCTGTGGATGAGAGTCTGCTCAAAGCAAGGCTTCTTCTCACTCATCTAGATTGGGAGCAGGTCTTTCAAACACTACAAAGAGTAAAGTTTCTGGAGGCATGACTATTCTTGATGCCAAGAAACTAATAGCTCTGCCAGCACGGAAGGAGTCAGTTATCTGAACACAAGACATCTCACAGTGCCACTTCTAAAACAAATCAGTTACTTCCTTCTAACTGGTATCTGAAATTTGCCAATAGCAGTAAGAAAAGTATTCAAGAGAAAAAACAGGGGAGCATAAACATGAGTATTAGCTGGAAAACCAGACTGTTTTTTTTTAATTATGATCAGTATTTTAAATTGCAAATGGAGTCAGAACACATTCTCCTAGTTACAATGTAATTTAAGCAGTCTATTATTCAGTATTGTGTCAAATCGATATTCTGCAAAATGTTAACCTCCACCTCAGGTTCATCCCTCTATTCCATTCCCAATATCCTTGTTCCAAAAAACAGTATATTTAATCCCAAAGTTTATAAAGCAGATAACAAATGCTACTGCACTCAACTGTAGAAAATTACTCGCCCAGTTCTCCTGAAATCTCTAAGGAAACTCCTGCTGGTATAATATTTAAGACTTTGGTCCCCAAAGCAACATTTCTCATATGACCTCAAGCCTAAAGCTACCGAAGTTGCATCAAAACTGCTCAGACATGGTGATGCTGGCATAAGCTCAAGTTCCTTTAAAATATAGTTAAGATGTGCAATAAATAAGAACAATGATGTGACCACATGAGAAAAATTTTCAAGTTACTGATCAGAAAAAACAAGGCAGATCTTGCATAGAAACACAAGCAATCATTTCAAAGGGTGGCTGAGTGCCCTCTTCACTCAGAGCTTGCTCAGCCATTAAGCTCTTCAAAGTACTGCATGTCTTATCCTTCAACTCTGATAAGATGCCATGGATCAAGGACAAAGATACAGGTTAATATGTAAGCTGCCAGAGGTGTTTGAAATTCCATCTGATCCTCATCAAAGGAAAAAAATCCTCACCCTTCCTACAGAGTGTAACAAGTCACCAAATGCCCCTGAGCAGGATGGCTGCCCCTCTGGAGTAACATCCTCCCCCCCCACCACAACACCACCAGCCCCAGGTGAACCATATGGGTTCTCCATGCGCTCTTCATCTTTCAATAGTGGCTTTGAACCAAGAATGTTACTATTGAAGAACAAGGGCGGAAGGCCTGAATCCCAAGATAAGTGAGCAGCAAGGCTGACCTCATATGCTGTTCCCTAGGGCATACCATTTGGGATTGCATGAGGTTCCTGGAAACAGTATATGAAAAACAGACATTGAGGTTTTACCATTCATAGGCAGGAAGTAAACAACGTTCAGCAGGAATTAAACCCACTTCTTATTCAGAGACATTTAAAACACAAACCCCACATAAAAATCATGCCGGGGTTAAAGCAGTACTTTGATCCACGAGGGAACACAGCAGGAGCAGGTCACAAGAAAGCTGCACACATGCACACCTGTGGAGGTATGAGGAGAACTGCAGCTGCAGCTCTCCAATGCTCTTCAAGAAACATGGCCATTGCATTAAAAAATAAGAATTACATTAGCTTGGTTCAGAGCTACTTCCAGAGAAGTCAGTAGAAAAAACAAACAACAAAACCCTCCAAAACAAACAATACATTTCAGAGGGAAGAAAATCAAGCTACTGATGAGTACTTCTGAAAACCCTCCCCATTCTACTTGCACACTCTGCTGAGAGTAAACTGTGTGAGCTGTCAAAGCCTTTCAGCTTTTGTCCACTTTGAGGTGCATCCCATGCAGATGAGCCTCACCCCTGCATTTCCCCCTTAATACATGGAAGAACTCAACTCTATAGCGTGTGCTTTAAACAGTCCCTAATACTGAAGGTTATCCTTCTCTACTAACATGCTGCAGATGACAAGGGGAAGTGAATTGGGAAATAGAAGGTCTGAGAAACATCAACAATACAGAAAGAACCCACAGAAGATACATATGACTGGCCCAGAATTACATGGCTATCACTGCAGGAAGCCACAATCTTTTATTCATTTTTTTTCCACTTTTTTTCTCCTGTGATGGCCTCAAAGACAAGTATCTCTAGAGCTTGTATCACAGGCACCTCAGCTGCCTAAGCTGCAGCATTAGGACCCATAGCTGAAGGCATCGGGCATCGCTCTCCATTCAGTGGACCACACTGGTAATCCTTAATGGAAACAATACAAGTCCTGTATTGACCAATACATATTGGCCAATGCCACCTAGCTGGTCTTAAGATGAGGTAAAACCTGAACAATGGTACTGAACCAGGAGAACATCACAGAGTAATTATTTCAGGGAAGAGACTTTGGCTTAGGTTAAACAGGTCTACAGTGACTGCCCCTAAGGTGTTTTTTTCTCTCAGCTGTTCTGAGCAACTGAGAAATATTGAATACTCAGGTAATACTCTGAGCTCAGTATTTTTGTGTTTTCTTCCCTTAGAGGTAAATTAACAACTAAGGAAGAAATAATTTTGAAAGTACAATGCTCAGTGCTTTGTGTCAGCAGAACTCAAAGAGCTGCACAAACCTTTTAATGTACTTATCAACCACAATTCTAGAAAACTGGGCATGCAACTGCTCTGTCTTTCACAGCAGACACCTGGTTTTGGCAAAAGGAAATTCTTTTCAGTATCAAAGAGCCATATTTCTAGGACTGTAGAAAGGTGAAAAAAACAGCTTTAGATCAATTCCATCTCATGCAGCCAAATTCTCACACCAGACTAATAAAAAAGCATTCTCTTGATGCAGTCAAGCTGTACTACACTGGTATCTGGCTATTATTCTAGTGCCAGAAACACTTGATTCATAAAACTCTGGAATTCTATCAAAAAGCTGATGGGACACAAAAATCTCAAGTGACAGGTACACCATCAGAGTACTGAGAGCCTCTCAGCTTTGAGACCGCACAACACAAAATGTAAACATCTACATTGGGTTCTGAAGGATAATAGACACATAGTGCAGGGTATCCCAAGGCCAACTCACTGCTCTGGCCCCCTGGCATTATCGTTCTGCATATAAAGGAAATAAACCCAGCTGACAGCAGCATTCTAAAAACTCCATGTACTCAGAAGTTTTTCCATCTGTATGTTCTCATGTCCTAACAGACGAGCATAAAACATAATAAAAATACTAGGAATTCAGCTTTAGGAACTGTGATCTCACAGAGGAGAACAGAACAGTTTCAGCTTAAGTCAATGGAATTATACCTACTGACATGAGATCACAACAGGCACTCATAACATACCTTAAATCATAAAATCCCCAGATGCAATGCCTGTGGCCAGCATCTATATTAGCCACATGTGCATTATCCTGAAAGGAGGTTTTAATTATTTTTATAGTGAGATAATGTTCCCTCGACAATCTTAAAGTCTAGTAGCATGTAACACTTAAATTTCCTTCTTGGGAAGACAACGGCACACATCTGCTACTTTGAATCTATACAAGAATTAGCAATTTTTCCATTTCTTCACAGAAACAGGGACTTTTCCACAATACCATAAAGCTACTGACAAGCTACATACAGAAATTTGAGGAGTAAGCAGGGTAAAGTCTTCTCTGAGGCCAGCTGCAAACTGGAAGCTTTACACTTTGCCAGTTGCAGGAAAAATGGGAAAGAAAACACTTGATTCTGTAATAAAGTATTAGTTAACATACTTAGCAGAAGGAAGCCCATTCGTCATCAGCCAAATCTGACTTCCATGCAGTGAACTAAAAATATTTCTGCAGAGGTTTGTTAGTACGGGTGACCTCAAAATTTGAAACTTTTTTCCTTCCAGATGCACAATAGCTCAAAATTCTGCATTTTCAGGTAAGGATGCAAAGGACGCCCTACTGTCTATTCCCCACAGAAGTTAATCACCAAGCATTAGGGAGCACAGCCAATGCCAGAGAGTAAGGAAACACTGTTATCCCCACTTAAGGACAGAAAAATCGAGCAATAAATCCCTTCTGTGTTTTCTAGGATATCCTTTACAGCATAGCTAGGCAAAGTTTAGCACACTGCATGATGCTAACACTGACCTTTCCCAGTGCTGCTCTCTTGTGTTTACTTCTAAACTAATTAGAGGAAAGAAAAAGCACAGTCATCAGGCAGTGAACAAACATACACCTGCTTAAGAGATGCAAAGAAAAGGTACCTTGAAGATGGCTATAAGAAAAACATGCTTGTTTTGCCAGAGGAAAAACAGGGAGCTGACAAACCTTCATCAGCAACATCACTAAAGATCAAGCCAACTGCTGACCTTAATCCAAACTACATTCCAATTGTCTGTGCTACAAACTGAAGAAGAGAAAGCTCAGGCTTGTATTTTTTAATTAAAAAAACCCAAACAATTACTGTCCCATAACTAAGGATTTCTTTCAAGGTGTCACCTTAATTCTTAAAATGCCATGGCTGCATGTGGTCAGTCAGGAGTGGAGGCAGTATCTCTAGCCCTTTTTCTGAACTATGGATATGTGATTAAAAGAACTAGTGGATCACACGTTTCTCTAAAATGTACAATCCTGTAATTCACCCAGGTGTATAAGGCACTTCTTGAGATAGAAATACAAAGTAATGTATTCTCCTACAACTTAAATCCCTTGGAGGTGGGTGGAGAAAGCACCTTCCACTAGCAGTCTGGAAATTCTTCAGGCAAGGATGGAAATATCTTACTATAAGGAACCAAGATACAGAAGCTTCATTTCCTGATTTGAGAGGGACCTTGACACGCACTTAAAAGAAGTTAGTCCAGGAGAAATGCTTCATTTGGGAAAATGTCTGTGCATCAGGGACATGGCACTGAGAGAGCTGGTCAATATAACTATAGGCTCATCCTCTTCAAATTTCCTATTTAGCAGAAAGGATAGTCTGTCAAAGACCTCATCCTCTGCAAACCAGTAGGGAGCAGGGAGCCTTGCACTCATTTTTTTTGGTGAAAACTTTCAAGACTCACTGAAAGTCACAAAGAAGTATTCCACTGCTCTCAGCAACTGTCACCACATCATTCAGAAACTTAACTATAACCCCTTGTTACACTGATGCCAAGAGCTTGGTTTATGAGTATTCACAGAATCATAGCATATGCTGAGTTGGAAGGGACCCATCAGGATCATCGAGTCCAATTCCTGGTCCTGTGTCGGATACTCCAAGAATCACACCATGTCCAAACGCGTCTTGAATTCAGCCAGGCTTGGTGCTGTGACCATTTCCCTGGGGAGCCTGTTCCTGTGCTTAACCACCCTCTGGGTGAGAAACCTTTTCCTGATATTCAGTATAAACCTCCCCATCTCAGCTTCATGCCTTTCCCTCAGGTCCTGCCCCTGGTCACAAAAGTGAAGAGATCCATATTTGCTCCTCTGCTTCCCCTCGTGAGGATGCTGAACTACATTAACACACAGTATAACACAGATTCAGAAGAACAAACACCCTATTAAGATGCTGGGCTGAAGTGACCTAAAAATTAACAGTTTCAGATTAAAGAGGCATGCTTCTGAAGTTCCAGATTTGAATTTAGGATTCCTGGGTAAAAGGGATCTACTTCTGAGATGCATGGAAAACCACACCATGCGAGGGCTCCAAATCAATTCTGTCCCCACAAGCTGTTTGACGTTGTCTGAGGACACTGAATGAGACTGACTAAAAACGGGAATTTAAAACAGGCTGCAGGACAGTGGCTTAGTAATAGGGTGTCTCTGGGACTGCAAACAGACCAGCCCCTGCAGGGCACAGGCACTCCAGCCAGGGGAGTCACAGAGAGAGGGGCAGAGCTGGACAGGCTCCCCTCTGCAGAACAGCCAGACCCCAGGCACCAACACAGCCCTTTTCAAACACTTCAAAATGGTCACAGTGAAAACAAGCCCTCCCTGACTGGTGCCAACTGAGTGTAAGATGCACCTCAACAAGCTTAAGATGCACCTCAACAAGCTTAAGGTGAGGAGGCTCAGGAATGCAGGCAGCAGATGCAGATATGTATGATGGTCTGTAGGGAAAACAGTCTCTGCTTCAAAAAACCACTCTCGTCACTTCCAATGAGTCGCTAAGGTGGAAAATACAGATTTTGCTCACTCCTGAGGAGGAGGGAGCCTTTTCAAGGCTCTAACTGGCCTCAGTGGGCATGCCCTCATTAGTCATCAAGGTTCACTTTGAACCAGAGGCATTTTCTATCAATGGCCAAACCACAGTGGTGAAACACTAACACAACAAAGACACTATCAGCTAGTGCCATCATCCTGCATTTTCTTTTGTGAGTGAAGATGCTCAGTCTGACCACTGGTGTGTCAAACAGAGGGAAAAGGCCAGCTGAGAAGGAAGCTTTGAATCGTTTCTTGGCAATGCACTCTGGCCCTGAGCTCCAGACCCTGCCAATACCACACACAAGCAGGCTCTGCTCTTCACCCAGCAAACAAGGAGGTGCATCTTCTCAGCACGGAAGGGACCTTTCATAGCTTACATATGGCTACAACTCTGCCAAGTGAGAAACATGAGGCTAGAAACAGCTGTCCCACAGCAATGGAAATTAAAAATTACAATGATGAAAAAAAGGTTAAAATTTACACAAGAAGTGATGCAAATTAGAACATTAAGCAAAGAGCAACAAATCCCAGAGGTGCTCTGCCTTGTCAAGACAAGAGCAGCAGCTGAGTGTGCAAGGCCAAGCACCAATCCATTGTATTTTGGCTGCCTATGCACAGAATGGGTGGAGAAGGAAGGACATGCACAGGATCCCCCTTTGGAAGAACAGCTAGCTAGCCAGCTCCACTGGTAGCACAAACACACAACATACAGACAGACAGAGCACCACACTGGAGAATATGCTTTTCCCCTGCCAGACATAGTTTAGACGTGCAGTTGTTTGATTCTTAACAAATTTAAAAGATTGGCCAGCCTACCAGGACAAATTCCTGCGAGAAGCTGATCTTATACTGCCAATGATGTAGTGACCTTACATTGTCAGGGATGAAGAGCATCAGTAGGATTCTCCATGCACAGGGGATAGAACTCTCAGAGCTTTCCTTCTGGGGTTACCCTTAACATTAATCCAACATGATGTGTTTACAACATTCCCAAATACCAAAATATAATAATCTGGCAGATTATACTCCGGTCTGTAGTTTTGCCTCCAAATAATTTACAGGTTTGGATTTTTGGTTGTAACTTCAGCATAGCTAGTGAGTGGTTCAACAGCTCCCCCCAGTTTTTGGTTATGTTTGTACAGTCCAGAAAAGGAACTGCTGTAAAGTGGGCACACATTCTTAAATTAAAAGGAAATTAATGAGATCCTATTCTTGATCCTCCAAAGAATTCCTTCAGCTGTTTTGATATGTGGGGGTCTATACAAAACCATTTGGAATCAATAGTTTCATTCCATAGCAGAAATTACACTTCTTTTATTGGCATGGGGGTGAGGAACGGGGAGTTACAAATTATGAAGTCATTAGAAATATGAGACTTCTCAAAGACAAAATCTAAATAGATGGACTAAACTTTTCTACAGCCACTGGCAAAGAAAGTGAGTATAATTATGCAGGAACAAAGCCTCAATACTACCCAGTGCATAAGCCCTGAGCAACTTGTTTTCATTATCCTATGTTTAATTCAGAAGAGTAAGACAGTCCCTCCATCTGAAAGACTAATGGAATACAAATTAAAATCCTAAGGAAATAAATGTAGCAAGCAGTTAAAAAGACATTCTAAATAAAACCACAGAAAAATTGATGTTTGTCTTAAAAGAGACAAAGATGAATAGTTTAATGGATTTTGATTAACTACTAGTTTTGAGGCCAAGCCTTGATTGCACATTTATTTCATACAAACTAAAAGCGAGGACAAATATATTCAGTCTATAACAAACTTGTGTATAGCTAACTTTTATTTGTAATAAGGCTGTTTCAGTCTACTTTTAACTTGCTTTTGAACTCCAGCTCCTTAAGATGCTTTTGCAGTAAAAGAAGAGGGTGAAGTTTGCAGACTGATTTGGCTTTTCCTTTACATATAAAGAAGAGATCTTCACAGCTGCCTCACACAAACACCCTCTGATCACTCCTTGCCAACAGCCACAGAGATCCACCACCACTGTTAGCCAAGAAGGAAAAAGAGTTGGGGGAAACAAGCCTACAGACTAAGGTTGTTTTGGGGTTTTTTTCTATCTTTCATTCAGAAGTGACAAAGAGACATAGCTCATTATGTCTAAGACAGTACACAGCTCTGACCTGCTTGTCACACAAAAGCAATAAATTACCTTCCTAAGGAAGCAGCACCTGCCTAAATAAATTAGCTAGTAGGTTGGAAACATCTTGCATCCCCATGCCAGGCAGGCAAGTCGGTTCAGAGTCAGGTAAGCAAAGACCTTGTTTGTTTCAAAAGTTCAAATTATGTGGTATTTCACAAACTTTTTCCTAGTGCAACATCTTAGTTGGTTCATCCAGTTAAAAGGCTCCAGGATGAAATAGTGATATTGTAAAGGAACTAAATTGCCATCCTGTTAGGAAAGATGTTGAAGACATGGGAGGAACACCCACAGAAGTAGTAAAGGAAGGTCTGTCGTCTGTAATTGTACTGCTCTGCATCACTGTGTAATCGAGTATAAAACCCGTCTCTCACCTTGAATCTGCCAACTTTTCCCATCCTTTAGCAGATCCTGGCCATGCACATCTCTCTCACACCTCTACCCTGTTAGCTCAGCTAACCTACTGGGGATCTTTACCGTGCCTTTGACTTACACAGGAATTTTTCTGTTAGTGTAAAGGAATCCTAACCAGAGTCTTCAAATAATGCCAACATGAATGCTTACAGCTACATAAAATAAATCTGAAAAATGAAGCAATACAGCAGTTAGGTCCATTACATGTTCTTACAGTGACTAAAATTTTCTTTTGTGTTTTAAAAGTAAAGACTTTTAAGAGTCAATTGAAGCATGGGAATATATTTAATGTGATTTTCCAAAGCACAGTATTTCTGAAGTTCTGCCAGCCATGCAGTAGACCGAACACACCATTACGAAGTATTCTCACATGTAACCACAGTGACTCTACGATACAGGTTATTTAAAGCCTTGTGAGATTCACTTACAAGTCTAGGTAAAGCACACTTCTTAAAGTATTTCACCGGCAACTGTCCGAAGCCGTGTTCCAAAGACTAAAGTGCAAATTTTACAGCCTCTAGCCCTAACAATTCACATCCTATGAAATAATCAGAATGTTTATCTTTTGCAAAATAGCTGGGCTCCCATGCCCTTGCAGACCAGTTTCTATATCCTAAACAGTAAAGCTATTACAAGAGATGCCAGCAGGTTGGAAGCAGGTCAACGAAACTAGTGTCAGGGGCTTTTTATTTCCTTTCTTTTAAACTCCCTGGGGAGTCTAATGATGAAAACTTACCAAAGTGCGTAAGTATGTTGTGTAACAGGACTGTTAGATCTCTTGGCTTCAAACTAAAAAGACCATAAAACAAAATTCCTATTATGGATATTTCTTGATGTTTGGTGGTCTGTCATGCATTCCCAATACGGAGAGTAATTTTCATCCTCTTGCCATTAAGATCTCTGATTAAAAGGCATTGCTGCAATACTTCCATGAAATTACTGTAATTTGGGAATTTTACTTCTGGAAAAAATGCAGCAGAATAATTAACATGTCTATCAATTCCATTCTCTTAGTTAATGCCAAAAGTGAGAGGGATGAATTATTACCCACTTGCTTGGGCTATTACAATGACAGAATGTTGTACAATCACAGAACCGTTTAGGTTGGAAAGGATCCTTATGTTGAACCCCCTTTTAGCATTTCCACAATGACAGAAGCTTCCTTCCTCTACTTCTGCCCACAAAGACCCGTCTAATGAACACTGCAAACTCACAACAAACATCTGAAATAAAGCTGTGTCTTCCTAGAAGCACCTGAACTAATAATTCACTGCTGATCCACAACAAATGAAAGCAGACAAATTTGAAGTGTATTTTGTACTCATGCTTAAGCAATTCTTGGGTGAAGCCTAAGCTGGTTTTGATCTAGGAAGTTCTCCATATCTCTGTGCTGACTATATTAAGGAATGCCTCGTCTTTCTTTGTCTGGTGGGATGGTCCAAGCCTTTCCATCAGCAGAGACAATCTTTCCAAGCCTTTCCTTATTAAACACTAAATCTATTTGGAATGTTTTTATGTACAGTAACCCACCACTGTGGATTACAAACAGTGACCAGCAAAAGGTTTGAAGCTTTACCAGTGTGACTGAGAAAAGAATCCAGTCTAAGTGCCACAAACAGCCTAATTCAGATCTCAGTTACACCGAATTAAATGGTAAACCTCCTACTGATTTTGTATTTACTTTCCAGTTTTTACTTTCTATTTACTTTCTAGCTATAGACACTTACCTATTAAAAAACACAGAAGGAATCTGACATTAGGCTTCCTCAATGCATATACTAAGGTAAAGCTCTTTGCTAAAATTTCACAAGCACTTAATGTTGAAAATTTCCTTCCAAAATTAAAATTTCCCATCCTTTAGTATTTCTTACAAAGTATTCCACTTTCCCACTCTCCTGGTATTTTGTTAGCAGGTTTTAGCAGCATAAAGCAATACACCACATATAAAATTCATCACATGTAGCAGACATCCCTCAAAGAAGGGGGATTCTGGGGGCAGTTGAGTAGTTTTTCCTCTAAACAGCCAAGTCATTCACCCAATAAATGCAAAGCATCGCATATAACTTGAACATTGTTTCTTAACTCCTCAGATAAAATACTGATACTTAATAAGATTTATTAAAAAACAGACACAACCCCCCAAAAAAAACAAAACCACCAAAACAAGATCAAACAGGAAACTAATCAAGTTCCTAAATTCCTGCACACAGCTGTATGTGCTGTATGTGCCTCAACAGGCCTTATATGCATCTGCAAAACATAAGCAAAAGTTAGATAATCTTGTAACCATAATTCCAGATTTTATTGCAGATTTTGAATAGTTATTTGCTTCCAAAAGAGGCTAATATTTAATTTAATGTTGCTTTCTATGGCTTTTTCAGCCAAAAATAGAATCCTGTGATTTTGATTATTGGCCATGGAAACTGGGATCATTTATTTCAAGGTCAGTCAAGCTATCTCTCTTTTGTGAAGAGATAACTAACATCAATTGTGTGCTACAAACAAACCAACTGACCACTAACAGGTTTATAATTTCTCCTACCTTAACACACTGAAGGCAGAACACTTCAGGTAGAATACGAAAAAACCAAAAGTTAACTTGCCCCAATCAGATGTACTGCAAGGCTTCATTGTGATACCAGCCACTGTTCACAAAAGTCCAGAACTGTTTCAAGCCAATTCCTAATTATGCAGGCAAACTGGGAAAAGATGGCCAGAAGAGACTAGACCGTAAATCAAACTAACTGTACGTAAAATTAAGCTGAAGCATATACAGGTCACATTATTCTTTAAAAAAAACCCTAGTGGCTAGATTTCTGTGGGAAGCAAAGCAGGTTTAAGGAGGAGTGGACACTGTCATTAGATCAGCCCTTACCCTGCACTTAGACCTTTCACAGCCATTTGATGCACCAGAAGGTGCTGGGAGCAGCCGTGACCTTGTTAATCCAAAACCCACATAGTCATCTGAGTTAAATGAGAGCTGACTAACATAACAAGGAGTTAACCCCTTAAGTAAGCTATTGTAGAGCTCCTTCCCAAGGGATTTCTCAATTGCTGTAAAAACTATGTTCTAAATCCAGCTTCCATTGCTAGAATGAAAACAAATGCTATGAAGAGTATGAGGAGATGAAGGTCTTCACACAGCCACTGAGTCCAATGATGGGATCTCACCTGCTGCTTCAGCTACCAAATTTAATAGCTTCAGTATGGATGTAAAAACAGGCTTCAAATGACACTATTACAGAGGTCATGGCTCACAGATTCCAGGCAATCAATCATCAACACCCTTCAAAAGCAGCAGCCAAATTTAACTTCAGCCCCTGATAGAAGAGTATTAGACAGACCTGTACTGGAGTGTTCTTACACAGGAACTTACACAAAGCCCTCAAAAAATGTGTTTTATCATAACATATACTTAGTCACCTCATGTGTTCTCAGCAAGCAACCATGGATGAATTCACCTCATGACATTAAAATAAATGCTGCAGATTTAGTGCTTCTTTCTCCTCAAGTAATTATAAAAGCCCTCCTTTTTCCATAGTACCTCCTCCACAGAGTTCTTCAGGGTGTCGTCTTCTGCTAAAGACGTAAAACTTCAGCCTTGGCCACTTATTCTCACTGAAAGATAGGAACTCATCCATCTTCTGCCACTGCTACCTTGTCCACATCTCAATTTAGGTTGTTTCTGCCTCTTCAGATTTCCCCTTTGGTAATACTTGAGTAATTAGCTACAGTTTCTCCACACAAATCTGTTTCTTCCGTCTTTTTCCTAATTGAAATGTCAGAAGTTTTTCAAAGCTAAAATCTTGGTTGGGGGCAAGGAAGCTGCTTTTAGTTTTAAAATTGTGTGATATGTGGGTCATCAAACGAGGAAGATTTTAAAATTCAAAGAAAAATAACTGCAGTTACCAGTGATGAGTAAAACCCAGCCATTAGGTAATGCTAACATGCCAAACTGGCTAACTATCAAGGAAACAGGTGGTTGCATTCAGCTGTAAAACAAACACAACTTTTAAAAAGATTTTTTTAAAACAATCTTTGGAATTTATAGAGATTTTATTTGCATTTTCTGCAATGAATTGTACAATGATGTCCATAAAGAGATCGAAGTTACAATGCAGTGCTACTAATCCTCTTATCAAAGTATTTTGGACACTGACTACAGCACTATGAGGAACAGCCACAATGCAAAGGCACAGGGGGAATGAAAAGGATGCTTAAAGTCATCCTTTCATAGGAGGAACGAAAAGGCTTAAAGGAAGTACAACAGGATGGCACTACTTGTCTGCTCAAAAAAGTCAGTTTGGTCATACCACTTCCTTCACTGCCTCTATCCACACCACTAGCTCAAGGTCCAGCTGCTCACCTGGTATCATGCAAATTCTAAAAACATACATGGTTACCAGCTTCTAACAAATTTCAATTTGTAAGTTCATGACTTACATGATTTTAGGTGTCTCTAGTTAGAAGGATTAGAGTAGGCCTGATCTGACAATGCTGTCCGAAGAAGTGAGGCTGACACAGCTCCATCCTTCCATGTGCAACCAGTACCAAGGCTGAAAACATGTTCTCAGTAGGTAACACACAGCCCCTCCCCAGCTGAACAGGAAAAGCCCTGCTAGTGAGAACATATGTATTTCATATGTATACACATGTACTTACTATGCAAGTATGTGTATATTCATATACACACCCACAGGGGCAATACCGATTCCTGCAGCAGCTGGGCTCAGACAGTCTGCCCAGTAACTGCTTCTGGATCCCAGTCCTCCCAGTTGCTGGCACCTGGACAAACAAGTCACCAAGGGCACTGCCCCACTCCAGCTGCTGGCACAGACAGTCACACACACATCCAGATGTGCCTGGGACTCCACTGCTCCACACACATGTACTTGGCTCCCAAAGCACCTACTCACTGCCCCAGTATTTGCTATTGCTTCACAGTCAGCTGCATGCCTGTGCTCTCTCCAGGTGCTGCACAGTCTCTGGCCTCTGGTCCCAGCCCAGTGACTGGCATGTGGTTTCCCTCACTGGGTGTCCCCAGGTGCTGACACTCAGGCACATGGGCCCTGCAGCTCACAGTGCCACTCCAGTACCCAGACCCCTGCTTGCTCCAGCTGCTGCACCACAGTTGCTGTATTCAGCCTTAGACACTTAGACACAGACTAGAGAACTGAGACTCCCTTACTCAGGAAAAAGAGATAGAAGGGAATATAGGACTACAACAGCACAGCCTGTCCTGTCAGCCACACAGCATGGCTGGACAAGTGTACTGACCAGCTAAGTATTTAGACACCACTGGCCCTTTTTATGCCCTTAGCCCTCTATTTTCCCACACTTCTTCCTCCATGAATCATCTAAGTGCCTCCCTTTGTCTGACTTTGGTTCTCCCTCTAAACAACCCATATTAACCCTGTGCAACCCCAAAATGTTCTTCCCTTGCATCCCATCATGTGTGCTGTACACTTCAGCAGCAACTGCCTATCTGACCAAAGAGTGTTCTGCCACTGACTCATCATGCTGTATTTCAGGTCTAGACTTGAGGGTTGAGGCTTCCTTGGGAGTGTCCTGGAAATGACTCAGAACTGGTGTCCCTTCCTCTGAGCCCTCAGTTCAGTTTTCTGCCTGTCATTGTGCCCTTGTGCCAGTCTGGACTTGTGGAGGTAGAACTTTGGTGGTGGCCCCTGTGATGGCCTGGGAGGAGCCCAGTGTAGGGAACTAGGCGTGTTCCCCTGCCTGTCTTTGTCTGTTCTCACATAATGTAGCAGATTGTCCTGCACGAAAGTGACCTGGCAATTAAAATGTCCTGCTCCGCCCCCAGCTTTCTTTTCCTTTTCAACTCATTTATTTGTCTGTAATTGGTGAACATCTGCTCTTCCTATTGAGCATTTGGTATAATTTAGAGGAAGAATGAAAGGCATCTGTTTTAGAAACACAGAGGCACTGAGATCAGACCAAACAATCCTCATAGAAAGCATGAAAATAAATTCCAGCCAAATGCAAAGGTGAATTTTCCAAATTCTGGTGCCCCTCTCTTTAGAAGGGGATGCATTAAGCATTTGCCAGTGTTTTTTTTTAACTTTTAGTTTACTATCAGGCAAAGAAGTCCATAAACCTAATTTAACATTCATCCTGACCAAGGGTACCTCGAGCCTGGCCCAAGGCAGAGCTCCCAAGCTGGCTTTGACACATGGGATCCTTTCAGCTAGTGCAGCACATCCCCTTGGAAGCAGAGGAGTGGTGGCCAGCACAGCTGACAGGCTGCCCTGGCCAAGGCAGAGCTGGGCTGGCTGACCATGGTCCTGCTGAAAGGTACTTTTGCTTTCTGCCCAAGCACTGCACGCAGCAGCCCCGGACTCTTGTGGGGAGCTATAAAGCATTTCGACCAATTCTTTCCAAGCACGGGGAAAATTACTGCTGCTTATGTAATCTGCCTTTTGCCAAATGTGAATCTGGGAGCTCAGCTGAGCTGACGTTAGTTTTTAAGCTAAAGAGCCAAAACATTTTTCACTCTGATGCTCTCTTGGCTTCCAGCATTGACTATAGATTCTGCTAAAAAGTTACATCATAGTCCAAAATGCCATCTGTACCCTTAGAATCAAGGAAGGTGTTTTGTTTAAGGTACATTTGGGAAGGCAAGTTTTGGGAAGATGGGGACACTGAGTGGTACATAAGCACACAAGCACTGAACTGTGTAAGCCCACAGGTCCCAGGTGCTGTCATACCTGGTCTACCTGTATGATGGTACCTTGCTGACCTCTGGCTCCTGGAAAGACTCAGCCTCAAGTGTCTTCAGACAGTCTGAAAACTTTCCACCATGTTTCTTAAACTGGAAACTTATTTAACCTCTTAATTGACAGCACGTAATTGTATTGATTTACACTCAGAGACTGTTCATAACATAACCCTTGAAGAAGCTGATTGAGTTCTTGGTTTTCTACACCACATAATAAAAATATGTATCACAGAATGAAGGCATACATTCCAAGAAAACAAAACAAGAGACAATTAAATAGGATCCCACTCAGCAAAACCAGCATACTAATTAACTGAAAGCCCATGTCATAATTTCTCAGCAAATGGCAGTGATGCATATCAATTTCAAAATAATAAGCATTAAATAAATACAGAAAACCAACTGAAGGAAGGCTGTTATGAAAGCACTTTTACAGCACTAAAACACCCCAAATCCTGGAAAACTTAAAATGGTCCAAGACCACATGTTCTTAACCCAGCACAAAAACTGGTTTATAACCTGCATATAAATTAAGAACAAAACAACGGCAATAGTCCTCAGATTACATCTGTGATGAGAAATGGTTTATCCAAGAAAAGGATACTGACCCAGCTGCTTCCAGTGTTAAGTGGAGTTTGGGGCAATTCTTACTCTCAGTCAGGTTTCTAACAGCTTGACTGATAGTTGGTCATATTGATGCTAAGAAACCAATGTTTCTCGTTTAGAAACTTGACTCTTGTCATATGTAGGGAAAAGCAGCCCCTTCTGTTCAACTCCCAATACCTTAAAAGAAAACAGCTCTTGAGGGCATACCAAAGCAAACAGGCATGACAGACAACATGAGCTCCCTCTTCTGTAAATAGCTTTGGTTGGCAAAGCATAAAGGGGCCATTGCACACTTCTGCTCGTATGACTACTAAGAGATGACTTCAGCTTAACAAGGTTAAGGAAACAGCTGAGAACAGCAGTTCCATTTTTAACTATTTTTAATTCAGAAGCCTCTAAACGCTGTCCAACAACAAGTAAATTTAAACTAAACATGCAGGTGGGTGTTTCATGTCCCACTCTCCCCTAATTAAAATTTTAGATACCCTGTGAAAAGGAAACATAAGTGGTGCCATCCCCAATCCTACCTCTGTGTCTGTCACTGGAAGGGTTGAACTTTTGTTATTCTTAAAGCCAGCACTCTGCAACATCAGAAAATGCTTTTGTATTGGGTTTTCACTGTTTCCCCCAAAGCAGAACCCTATTTTCAGCTACTTTAAAAAACAAACAAAACCCAACAACACCCCACACACTAATAAACAAAAAAAGGCAAAACCAAAGAGATGCAAAGACCAAACAAGTTTGCTTTACTTGGTCTGGCTAACCATAACACAGCAACATAAAAATCCTGCTTCAAAAAAAAAAATTACTACAGAATTCTTGCTTTCTTCAATCCTACATTCCACCTGAATCCTGCGTGTAGGGGTAACAGCAAGACAGCCTCAAGACACCTTCAGACACCTCACTGCACTTTCCTGTGTGGTAAGCAGACTCAGGTCAGTCAGTAAAACCATCTGATTCTCAAGGAACAAATGACAAGTGACATTGAAGTAACAGGAACCTTTAGCAGAGGAAAAACAGGGCTCAACACCACTGTCAGTGTGTCTTGGCCTTGACTCATTTCTAGTTATGCCAAAACATATTGTGAAATTAACTTTGAAAACACTTCAAACTTCCCTAAAGTTATTTCTGTCACAGTAAAAAGTAAAAGCTGAATTACTGAGAGATTTGATTTCAATTGGCACATTGAAAATTTCACTATAGGAAGAGAAAAGATGAGGAAAACAAAAGAGAGGTGGTTGATTTTAGCTATGGTTGCTGCTGATGGAGTTTTGCTGCGCTCTGTTTAAGTAAGTTCATTTTAGCTACATTTTTAAATAGTGACAGAGCTCAGCAAGAAATTACCTATAACTTACACAGTTAATCTTTGTTAGATTCGTCATCACTTGAAGCCTTTAAATCAATATTGGGCACCTCCTCAAAAGATAAGTTGTAGCTCAGCCAAGTTTTTGGAGCTGTATAAAAATCTGCTAGATTAGGCTCTAAGGTTTGGGTTTACCTAAGATTGCTATCATGACATAATGTCTCCAAACTCAAGTATCCATCAGGCAATAGAATATTCAAAATACAAAGGCTGTATGTGGGAACTAGTGACACAAAATAGACACAAAGGTGGGTATGTAAAATAGACTATTATGACAAATAAGAAAGAATAGAGTGCAGTAATTCCAACAGAGGCAACTTTGGTGAGGTATGGAAAATTACTGCACATGCTATTATGTTGCAAATACAGTGCTGAAAATAAAATTCACATATTATAACAGGACAAACACAACTACAGAACATATCTGTCTTACCAGTGCCATGGCAACTGTAAAGAAAACACACACACTGACCTGAAATAGTAGCAACTTCTTCCCGTTAAGAATATTGCTTATAAGGGAACAAGAAAGAGCCGGCTGACCACATATCCATAAAAGCTGGGAATGCTTTCTGTTTCCAGAAAGTGTTTCAATGCCTTTACTATTCTTAACAAAAAAAAAAAAAAAGAGGTGGGTTTGTCCCTGATTTTACAGTCCCCAAGTGCATGAAGCTAACAAGCTGAACAGATTCACCCTTCGGGGACATCTAATCCAAACCATCCAGTTCCCACTCACTTCAGAACCTGCTGACAAACACAAACTCCCTTAACCAGACCCTGATGGGCTGATCTAACCCTCATACAAGCATCCCACTCCTTTGTCTCACCAAAGAGGCAACAACCTGCTCACACAAATAGGCTGACAAATTCAAAAAGAAACAGCTGTATCTGCCCTGCCAGGGATTAACTGGCATTTCTGCCGTCTGTCCAGTGAACAGCCTTCACTTTACCAGATTCATCACTTCAACACCATTAACTGCAGTGAATTTGTAAGAAATGCTGTGCACAGTTGGACACACCTGTAAGAATGGTTTTACAAGGCTGATTGGAGACTCCTTCCTAAAGAAAACCTTGCATGATGTTTTACAACTGTCTCTCAGATATTGTACCTTATCACTGCTGGCTGATAAAGAAGTCCTAACAATAGTAAACTCCTGAAAATCTGGTGAGAAATCAATGCAAAGAAAGGAGATTATAATCAGAGTGTGGGGGGAAAACAACCAAATGTGAGCTCTGCCATGCAAAGTCTTATTTGGTGGTTCAGCACCAAAACAGCTTCTGAGTGGACATAGCAGACACTGGCTATTGCCCAGTGGAGGTTTCAGCAGGGAGGACAGTGAGAAGTGGAAGTTACCAAGGAGTTGGACATATCCAAGCAGAAAAGAACACACATCTAGTCATTATCATATCTTCAAGCCACAAACAGCTTGGATTTGCTTATTTGACCATAATATATTTTTCTATTAGCAAATTACTATGTATGTATGTTCACAAGTTCTCCACATCTGAGCAAAAACCCAAACCAGAAAATCCTGCCTAGAATCAAGTATTATTTACCATCTCCTACAATAAATCATCTCCTAAATAAATATAACTGTAACATAAGTAAACTTACATACTGCACCGGACATTTAAATATTGTCTAGCAAGCAAAAATAAGAGCTAATCATATACCACTCATGTCTACTGTGACTAAGACAACAAAAAATACTTCAGAAATTTGTGTAAATGAGATTAAGGTGGAAACTGTCCTGCAACCCAGTGACCTGTTGGAACCAACTCAACACAACTGCTGTGCACACAGTCCACCCCAGTAACACAAGCCTGCAAGCCACCAAATGGGAAGGAAAAATGGCAAAACAACAGGGATTTTGTTTTGCATTTAATAACCCAAATAGTTTGGACTGCTATTCTCTGTGCTTTTCGCTGACTTTAAAAAAGCTCTCATTTAAACGTCTAGAATACCTTATTTCTCATGACTCCTTAATCCAGTTCTCCAATCTGAAAGTCCTAACTGCTGCTGTTTGAAGCATGCAGAATATTACTTGCATATACTTTATAAAAATGGCGTTTGCTAGTAAAAGCAAAGCTTTTAAATCTTAGGGGAAATAGCCTTGGGGTTTTCCCCTTCTGAGAGCTTAAAGTTTTATGAGTGAACCTAAAGGACTGCCAGACTTCTAAAGTGACAACACATTACGAAAAAATTTCCTATGTGTTTTGCAAATTTGAAGTCAGTCACATTTCACAACTGACATCAGGGTTTTTAATATCAGCTCTAATGAAATATAATTCTCCAATGACATAACTGTGAAGTGCAGCATTTTCATTTCACTAGCTGGCAGGGAGGTTTTGGCCTTATTATTATTATTTCTTATGTAGAGCCAAAAGCATTCTAGGCCCTGCACAGACATGTCTGAAGACAAGGCCCTCTCCTTGTACCTGCTGCAAGCACCGAGACTCAGGGCACTCAGCCTAAAGAGCAGGTCACGCATGTTCACATGGCTGGTGTCGCCAAGCAGGATGCCGGGACACAAGGACAGGAGCACAGTGAAAGGAACAGTTTGCCTTCATCTTCCCTGCAGTTTCACTTTCACTAAATCTCTTTGGGTGGGACTGGATGGTTTCTGGTTTGGGAGAGTTCCACTGTTTATTGAAAAAACCTACAGTCCGTCACGAAATTCTGGCCATCATCAAAAACCGGAGGGGAGCGGAGTGCAAGCTGGGGATTAAAATGATAGCCTTGTTTTTAAATCTGGTTCTTCCCGAGGTCACAACTCCTCTGCTGGAAGAGAGAGATATTCATTTTAAAGTAGGTGTATGCACAGTTCACAACAGTGTAACTGTATTTCAGTAAAAATCAAAAAGGTCCCATCTGCAAAAGACTGAACTAAGGATGTAACTGCAAAGGGCTGTCCCTTCCCAACAGCTCTGACAATCCAAGAAATGGGATGAGAGAAAAGGCCTCTCCTTCCCTGAGGCTGACAGCCCCTGGTGACTGAGAGGAAATCCAGGCATGGCAGACAGCAGTCAGAAGGAGAGACTTGTCTACTCAGAAGTCCCAGAGTAATTGGCAGGAACACCCGACATGGGCACTTTATTCTCAACTTGTTGTGGGAATGACCAACAGCAATAGCCATGCTGCACCCAGCCCTTCACCTACATATCCTGCTCAAAGCACGTGTTTCTTCAGGTCTCCAGTGGTGTTAATTGGGAAAGAAATGTGTCTCAGTTTGGCTGCTGACTGTACATCGTGCTCTGAGCCACAACCCTGGTCTCACCGAGTGCTCAGGGATACTGACACCCAGGGCACACCTCCGCACACAGATCCAGCTCCAGCTCAGAGGGAATTTGAAAGGGGTATCTCACGGCACAGTGCACAGCAGCAAGTTTGGGTCTGACCTGCTAAAACATGCACACAAAGTGATAAGCTACCTTGACAAGTACAAAGGGGAAGCCACTGTTGTGGCAACATCTCCTAGTGACTGTCATGAGTGGAAGGCAGCAGAACAGACTCTTTGCCACAGGGCTGATGCACACACACTCAGCTTGAGTGGGAAAGAGAATAAGAATGAGCATTCAGTACTTTAAACTGAAAGGTGGACAGAAAAGCCTCCAAAAGACATAAGCGACAGATGTCCAGTGAGAGATAACACCAAGGTTCATTTGTGGTGCATTGGCCTCCCATATGACTCTTATAATAACACCTTGTTGGATACATAAAACACAAAAGCAGTGGATCAGCAGCAATGTCCCCTTTGGACTGGACTCTGATCAAAGTACCTCAGGAGCCATGCCTTCTTTTTGCATGTTTCTGAAATCCTCAAGCATTTTTAATGGGGATTTGCAGAACCCAAAATGCAGCCTACAGAGAGTTTAAATTCACAGGGAATGACAGATGCACATCAGCTCTATTTGAGGCTACAGCAGAAGCTGGAACAAAATCAGATTTGATTTTTCCACTTTGGGTGAAAAGTATGAGGAGAAGAGTCCACATAATACATTATGGTGCCTCAGAAAGGAGAGAATCAAATCCATGTAAGGATGGCAGGGTTTGGCCCATTGTAAATGCTGGCATTTGTAATGGAGAGCAGTGTCACTGGTGCCTGTTACAGACACTCATGGCTTGCCTTCCACAATGTCATGTAATGATGTTTTGTACTGAGATCTCATACAGCAGTAGTTCCTCAATTTGAGCAATTCCATTTTCTGCTTGTGGGCAATGGTTTGCTTTGATCATACCCAATGAGCTATTGTTCCACCAATTATACTGTCATAATCATTTCCCAACATTTGTTTTAAGGCACTGCTATTTCCTAAGAGCTCTCTTACCTCTATTACAGAGCAACATAAGCCTGAAATCAACAAAATACGCTACCCCAAAGACAACATCCCTTTCATCAGGCACTGAAGCAATAAATGGCTTAGGAAGGGGAAAAACCAGTTAAATATTTACTAAAACTATCTAAGCCCTGCCTATGAACTAAAAAAATACTACTTCTCACACAGTTCTAGAGTTCTAATATGTAAAGTTATACTAAAACAGTATTAAAACTTTTACATCTTCCACCCACACAAATGGAGCAGTCCCCTCCTACCCTTCCACTGCTTCCAGCCTCAAATATCCTGGCGTAAAATGATCAGACAAAATAGGTGACTTATGTTTTTATTGGTTCCTCCAGACTATGACAACATTTCCTAAAACACTGAGCCAGGAAACTATTAATGTCTCTGAAAGAGTGGAAAGGGTCAGGGTATTTCAAAGGACATGTGTTTGCTAAGAAGCCTTTGTTATAGATGTATAGGCCCCTTAAGATTTGATTAATAATAGTAAAATTATTTAGCATTCACATCATATTTCTAGCTTTAAGGTATATTGTGAACATATTTGTGACACCACTTATTAAGAAAGCATTACCCCTTTTCACCTTTTGGAGAATTAAAATACAATTAATAAGCTCGCCTAAGATTTTGTTTAGTATATCCATTCCAAGATTACCATCTCCCACAGATCTGCATGTGCTCCCTATCTCAGGCTGTTATTGGAGAGAGAAATGGAAATGGTCTCAGCTCATGAACATTAGGAAAGATGAAGACCTGGAAGATTTTCTAGATTTATCTGAGCTGGGTTGGGCAGCACAAGTTAGGTCAGGCATTTGCAGGTGGGGTAAGAGATTCCATAAAAAAGCTATGTGTGTTTTATATACAAGCATTAAACCAGAGCAACCAGCACTCTAACAGGAGCACAGCACACTACATGCTGGACAGAAAGAGATCCCACAGAGACTCCTAAAACCCTCCTAATTTTCTAGCACATACTACATGTATATACCTCTTTGTTTTGGCTGCTTTGTCAGTAGTCTGGGAATTATCAAGGGGGACACAAAGGACTTGCAGAAACACCTTGGAAGTAAGTGTGCTCCAAAGATATCACCACTTCACTTGTAGCCAGAACAATTTCACCCACAAACCCAGTTCTGATCCTGCCTGCACCAGAATATGCCCAAAGGTCAGTTCCCTAAGGCAGGAGCTCAAAGCAGATTTAAACCCGGCCTGCCTAAGGCATATATCGTACAGTGCATTTTACACAGAAGAGAGCTGAGGCATCCTAAAAGAAGCACAAGTCACTCTGTTCTTAATGACTCAAGAACTTCGTTCATCTGTCACATCTCAAACAATCACGATCAGGTGACGGGACAAATGCAGCAGGTAAGAATCCCACTATTGCACAGTGCCATCTCCTGGGCAAGCAAGACTTGGAAACCACCCTGACGCCTCCCTTGTCTCCTGCAGCATCCCTGTTTCGGCGTCACCCCTGTTCTCAGAAGGCAGGCCATGAATTCACGGAAAGAAGAGCAGATTGTTTACAGCTCTCACCATGAAACGTGAGATGCAGCAGCCCACTCTTGAGAGAGGCAGTGTCTGCACAGGCGAGCACCACGCAAGCCCACAGGATTAAGTTCACTCTGGGTTGCTGGCTAATCACAAATTAGCAATCAGGGCTTCCTTTCAACATCCAAACAGGAAATGGGAGTGGAGGAAGTGAAAGCTTAATAATTTCTTGCATGTTAACAAGATACATGAGCCATTCCAATAAAAAAAGTTTCGCTAAGTGAACTTGAACCTAGCACACTGTCTGTCCCCAAACGGCAAACATTTATCTTTAAAACCAAGCTGTGTGACTTGAAAAGAAAACGGATGCTAACATTTAATTCAGCATAATTTAACTTCCAGGATAAGAGAACATCAAGCTGTGAACTAAAGCTGAGGATCCTACTTTATTATAATCACAAGTGTTGAGATTATAATCCCCAAATCAAACCCAAGATGGTAATCCTGGCATTTCTCTTGAAACATTCAGTGAAAAAACAGGATTAGAAGGGTAACATTTTAGTTATCACAAACTGCTAAATCCATAATGGCCTCTGACAAAGGAGCAAGAAAATCAGACATAATGTGTTGGCTCCATTTCTTTCCTCTGTCTTTTAGGGGTGCTGTACTCACTGGCTCTGCACAGCCCATAACATCAACCTGGCCACACAGTAAAGTGTCAGAAAAGCTGAAAAGTAAAGTCCCTGTATGACAGTGAAAACCCTAAAATGTCTGAAGAAGCAAAGCAGTCTCAGACCTCCCTGCTAAACACAGGGAGCAACATCTCCCTGTCTAAAGGCCACCAGATCACAGCCCCTGGCAAATAGGAAAAGCCTGGCCCACTACACACGCCTGACTTGGAACTATCTTCACTGAAGGAGGAGGGAAAACAGCTTTGTGTGAGTGTTGAGCAATTCTCAAGAGTTCAAGACAGATGAAAGGCCAGTTTCGTGGTTGCCCAGAAATATCAGGACAGATTAGGGACAAAAGGAAGATGTCTTAAATAAGTGGATGCAGACTGATGTTTTGAGGGAACAAACCTGCAAGGTAGAATTCCTTGTATTTATGGATGTGCCCAGCAGAAAAGGAAAAATTTCTTGGAAGAAATTTTGAGACTCCACAGTACAAAAAGAGGTGATTTAAGTGGGCTGCATGAAGAACAAAAGCAAAGAAATTGGGGGAAAAAACCCTGCTGCCAACATATCTACTACACAATCTCATTATCTCCCAGGGATGCAAGCAAGAACAGACATATAACACAAACACCTGGCCCACAATAGGCTGGCTACAGGAAATAAGAAGCTAAAACTGTGTGTGTGCATGCTGTGCATTATGGGGTGTGACAGTAAGGTTTTTGCCTAGTTTCAGCAATAGGGACAGAGGTAACCCTAGTTCTAGTGCAGCATTTACCATGCTGTGTTGTCTGCCATAAGCCACCTCAATGTACTTGCTACACTGTGCACATAGCTGGAAATGCAGGCTTCCTGTGGACTTTTGTACTATTGCTCTGAGCAACAAAAAAGGGGAAAAAGCGTGTTTTACATATGAACTTCCACTCTGGATCCTCCAGGGTGAGATGGTTTTCACAGTAGGCATTCCCTGTTTCCAAGGTGACAGGAGGTGGAGCAGATATTCAATCAGCCTGGGTTTTAGAACACACCTTAGCAAAAATTCTCCAAAGAGTTTTGAGAGCTGAAAAACAATGACTGTATAAGACTGCTGGGTTTGGTGTTGGGGTTTTTTGTTAATTGGGGGGGCTTTTGGCTTGTTTTCTTTTGCTTGTTTTGTTTTTATGGGGTTCTTTGCTTTGTTTTCTTTTTGGGGCTTTTTGTAAGACTTAATCATAGGTAGGTATTACATATTTCACTGCAAACACTGATACTCCTTCCAAAGGCCTCCTATTGTGACCTTGCACTCCAAGATTCATCGTATCAGCTGCGTCCAATCATTTCTTTCTGTGGAATCACTGACTCATCATTTCTTTCTTAGGATGTTTGTATCCAGGGCAGCCATGCCACTTCCCACTACGTGAGCAAGACCATGAGGACTTTGCAGGACTGCCACCAGCTCCGTTGCCAAAATGCTGGCATCTGCCAGAACACTCAGGTTTCCAGCCTGTGATGCTCCAGCAGGTTAGCTGATCTTCACTTAACTTCTATAGTACTAAATGCTTTTCCTTAAGACACTGATTTCCAGTTTTCCTTACCTCTGCTCCCAGTGAGCAAGGTGAGTTTCCAGACAAGGTTACTTTGATAAGGAGTGCTGATGAGCTTGTACCTGTCTAGCAGCTATTACTCTATCAACAATCCACTGTCAAAAAACAGAGGTGAAACGTGCTGACAATTCTTAATGAGAGACAAATTATGATCTATGTCCTCCTTGCCCTACATTCACAAAACATCCAAGCTCACATGTGCCATTCACTTCAGTGTCTAAAGGAAGACATAGTTGTGACCAGTTTCTCTCAACCAGACACGAGGTAGCTGCTAAATAACATTAAGAGTGATTTCACCATAAGATGCTTGTACTGGATCTCACACAAGAACTTTTTATACCTTGCATATATTACTGTTTTGCTGCAAATGCCGTCTCAAAGCAAAGCAAGAACTTTGACAAATATATGCGTGAGATCATCCAGACAAGGAGATTGTATGTTTACAGAGGTGTGGTAACACTTGACAAAATAGATTATCTGTTTCAGTCTGTCTTCCAAAATAAAGGTTTTCTTGGATGGTAACTCGGGGATTCCCAGAGTTTTGTTCATGAGGGCAACTTCATGGGTGGGATGTCAGGCTCGGGGCTGCATAACAAAAAAATCAATCAGCATGACAGTGCAGAACAGCCACAGTTCGAAAATCCGTCTAGGGTCACATAGCAGCTTTCCAGGCCAGTCTTTGGGATCCCCTGACTCAGGTGCTGAATTCTTGGGAGGAACATAACTAATCCAGGGAGGGGGGTGGAGGGGTTCCTCCTCAAAGAGATATTTCTGGAAGTTTTCTTTTTTGTGATGACTACTGGGCTCTGCATTACAGAAGCGGAGGAACAACAAGGCAAGAGCAGACATGCTAACCTTCCAATTTATAATGTGGCTGTAAATGCTTGTAAGCTCAAAACAAGTGGCAGTCTTTCTTGAGAAGGCCTCCAGCTCTAGAAGCAGCTCATGTTATATTTAGGAGGTGGTGGAAGGGAAGGGGCTCTTACTGCTTACATCTTCAGCAGACTTTTATTTTCATAGTCTAAAGGCTTGGAAAGGTAATGAAACCTTCTAGTATTCTCTAGAATACCACTGTCATTGTGGTCTTGTAGAGTTATTTGCCTTATGTGGTTTCTCTGTGCCACAAACATACACAAAGAGGAAATATTTCTGCCTTGCATTGTCTCTGTAACGGAGAGATTGCCTGCAGAGGGAGAAGTAACAGCTGTGGAGATATACTGCCATAAAGGATATCAGCTTCCATTTACATCTCTTCAAGTGGAACTGACAAGTGTAAACTGCACCTAAGTTTTGAGCACACAACTCTGCCAGTCAGATGACAATTCAATCATGGAAAAAGATAAAGAAGATTTTTGGCTTACAGGTGCTCTCTTGCACTTAAACTTTTTGTGCATATTTTCAATGGGCTCTCGTTCCCATTTATACACAGATTCACAAAATAAGAGATATTAGCAACTTGTTCTCCAGTTTGCAGGGTTGGTTCCAAGTCTCACACAGCTGGTTTGCCGGTGTCTACTAATAACAAGGCTGCAGCTTACTTTACTTCAGGCAAATTAATGGAGAACATCTACCTTGCTCCTTTGGAGAATTCCCTTTTGCCAACAGAAACTACCTAAGGAACAAACTATAAGTCTTTCTCAAAAAACTTCCTGACTTTTAATTCAGATGTTATGAGAGGAAAAGCCACCAGTGAAATTAGGAAGCAAACAGATAAAAATCTCTGGAATGTCCTCTCTGCTCAGAGCTCAGAACAGCTCTGCTATGCAGGGAGACCTGGCATCAGCCCCGTGCTCCCCCAAGATGCAAGGGACTCCATCAGGCTGTGAGCTGCAGTCCCAAGAAAAGTTTCTTTTGTCTCTGCTAGTTTGGCAGACCTGAGAACGAACTTCTCAACTTCTGGGCAGGAAAGCACATGCTGGATCATGCACTCCTGTCATGCTGGTTCACAGGGTACTGCCTGTGTGACAACAAGAACTCTGCTGGCGTGGTTGGAGCACCCTTGTTAAAAGGTCTCCTGTCAGTAGCAGGCATGACTGACTGGCAGAGATGTGGCTTAATTGGAGCAAACTCCATTTTCCTCATCATCCCACAAGACTGGCATGGCTGGTTGAGAAATCAAGGCTTGTAGTGCCCGAAGTACCTGCCCAGCCTCCTTACTGAAGAGAAAAAAACCCCAGCTGCCTCTGTGGCAAAATGGGCACAGGTTAAGCTGTGGGGGACCCTGAGGTCAAACCCTCCTGTGATGGTCTCATGGCATGCACTCTGCCAGGTCTGGTCAGTGAGTCACACAGCTCTCAGAAAGGTGCCTAGTGCACATGAAACAGAAAGGCACAAAAAGTTATCACTTGCTTTTAGCTGAAGATCAGACAGTGAGGACGTCTGGCAAAGCTGTACGGCTGCGACAGAGGGTATGCCACACCACAGGTTTTCCAAGGACACTGCATCTGACCTGTGGTCTGTTTAAGGAACACAACTTCCCTGTCTTCCGTGTTTTATCTCATTCTGATCACGGGTTAAGCCAGGCAGTGAGCCTATTGTTCTAGCCACATGATAAGTAACTAGCTACATGTAAACAAAGCAATTAAGCTCCATAAGGAACTGTTTGCCATGCAAGGCTGAACTAAACATTGCATTCTGTCTTGGGAATCCAAATATGGTGAATTACTGACAGTTAGTTATGGCCATGGGATTATTCACTGCACAGAAAGGGTAAGTGCAACATGCAGCAGAAACTGGAAAATCACCTTTCCTCCTCTTCACCCTGACATTTACCAACTTGACACCCTTCTGGCCTCACTGCATTTTGCTGAGTATCACCTTAGCGTAATTAATTAATGATTATGGGTGGAATAGACAGATAAACTTCTTATGCTGGCACAGTTGGATCTGTACCCCTGTTCTTCAGCTGCAAAACCACTAGGTTCCATCAGTACCTCTCCAGGAGAATACCTCTCAGTTGTTAAGCTCTTAATGTATTTGGCAGCCAGACAATTCACTAGGGAATAGCACAGCACACAAATACACACCAACTCATTATTTTCTTATTAGCTGTACTCCTGTTGCATCTAAAAGCCCTAATCAATATCAGACTGTCAACTGGCTGAACAGAATATGCAGACAGGAAGAAAGAATCCCCTCCCAAATGTCCACAAGACCAGAAGACTGGATACTTCAAATCTGACACACACATCCAACTCAAAAAAACCTAACTCTCTCACTGCTAATTTGTGTCCATGTCCAGCTTTGCAGGCTGAATATTCCCATTTTAAATATTCATGGAATGCAGTAATCTTGAATAGACAAGGTAGAAAGAGAACCACCAAAATAAAACCAGAAAGGAAACATTACTAAAGCCACTGGTGGGCTAATAAAGCAGAAGTAAAAATGCATTCTGTTTTAGCGCCCACTAAAACATTCACTTTTATATTTTAAATGCGCACACTTTACTCCTTTTCAAAGATTTAGCAGCTCTGCCCAGTTACAGGCCTGCACTACAGCTCTCTCACTGTGGGACACAAGAACTGAGCTGAAGCAGGCACAAGGCTGAGGGAGAAAAATCAGGGTTAGGCTGGAAGAGCACACAGTGGAGTGGGTGCTGAGCCCTGAGTGAGAGGGATCCCAGCACTGCAAGGGCAAGGACAGAGCCTGGAAGGTGATGGCAGCTTTCAGGACAAGTTCACAAAGTTCACATTGGAAGTCTTGGAGTTAAAACTCCAGGCAGGGTGGATTTTCTCATTCCCACTAGTCACGCTCCAGCTCACCAACTCAGCTATGTGGTATCTATGCTTACGCTGCCTTAGAAACATCCCAGCCTCCTGATGAAGTTACTAGATAAATTGCAAGTTTTGACATACAGCTAGACAAAGGTTAAGAAAATAAACTGTGGTCTATTATTTACTGCAGTGCTGCAGCACACGTCTCCATCTCTGATGAAGGGTGAAAAACATCATTTTGTGCAACAGACTGGCAAGGACGGCCATTGGGAGGCTGAAAGGGCCTGTTATGGTGGTATTTTCCAAATTACTTATAACTGGGGGAGAATGGGACATAGGCTGTGCTGATGTTCTTTCCAGTAAATTAACAGAAGAGGCACAACTTACACAAAAAGAAGCAAAACCACTCTAATTTGGTTCATTTTATAAATTCTGGGTGCAAAAATGGGAGGCAGAACTAGTACAAAAAGGATAGAAATAAATTTCTAGATAGAAATAAAACTTCTTAAATTTCTTCCTGAGTTTCACCCACCATCATAAATACTACTGGACATCAGATTATTACAACTTACCTTCTGTATTACTTGCAAATACTTATAGGCACACCTTCAAAGCTGCCCATGTACATCTGAACACTGAGCATCCTATACAGGAGGCAACAGAGCCAGGAACACACAGAACAGTCAATTGATTTTGAGTCTAAAGTCCACATCAAGTGCTGTTTTTCTGTCCCTCAGGCTTTTACTTTTTGCCCAATGAAAAAATTCATTCAGCAGAGCCAAAAAGGTCCAGTGCCTCTTCTTGAGACATATCTTAGGATGGGATAAGGTGGGAAGGCCTGGACTATGGCCTGTTTGGAGGCACACAGGGACTTGGAGAGTTTGGGACTCCTCCTGTGGGAAGATCAAGTTAAGTCAGAAGAGTCAGAAAGCTGTGAAGGGCTGGAATCCAAAGCCAGGGGTGAGGCAGGCTACACCTGGGACAGACTGTAGGACAGCAACTTGCTCCTAATGTCAGTAAAACTGATGTCCACAGAAAGATCCCATTCCTCTTGCAGCCAACACAGGAACTAAGGTGTGGTCTGCAGCTTTCTTATAACAATGTGATCACAGTAGAGGAATTCTGATTGTGAAGCACTTGAGATAGGGCAGAAAAAGGAAAGCTGCTTCTAGACCATGCAGTGACTAGAGATGCCAAAGCTCAAGCTTTCATCAAAAGGATACAACTACTCTCAGCAGTTTCTGCTTGTCCTTTGGATAGTTCAGCATCCATCCTTTCCAACACAACATTTCAGAGGAAGCTATTGTAGGACTGTAGGTGTATAACATTCAGGATGCCCTCTCCACAATATGCAAGTGTAGTAGAAGCATTAGGTTTACCATTATTCCTTACTTAAACGTGGTATTTCTCTGCCTTCCCTAACCTCTGCACCCTCTTTCAGTATTTTAATCTTGGCTCCATTAACCATATGCTCTGGTCTTTTCTGCCGTGCCTTCACTCTCTCCAGTTTCCCTTCTCTTCACTAAAACAGCCCTTCCTTTTGGAATTCTATTTCCTCACTAACAAAAATCCTAACACTAATCTGATTTCACATGTGTAGCACAGTTGATTTTACTTTTGCATTCCCTACATTTTTCCCTCCAATGATGACATGGTCCACAAGCGCCCTGGGACAAGTCCCACTCAAATTTGAACTGTGCTTAGCAAAGCAGCACTGGGAAGATCTCATCTGGCCCTTCAGTACGCCCTGGATAAAGATACTTAACAACACTGCTTTGTTAACTTGCTTCTTACACAGCCACCATCACATTCCACCTTTGGATTTGAAGTTTTAGGTCAACACATTAACGCTGTGTTATCGCCAGAACAGCACCTGATGCCATTTTCTTCAAGGACACTTTGCCAAGAACTTTTAAGGTGGCTGAGAAATTCTACTTCACACCTCAGGCAAGAGGCAAAACTGCTATATCAGGAAAAATTCTTTTGAGGTATAAAGCAAAAGGCCTCTAAACTTCATCCTTCAGAAAGCAAAGGCAGAGTTCCTACGCAGCCCTCACCTCTGCAGCTCAGAGGGTTCTGTAAGACTCACATACCATGGTGTTGAGCACGGCAAGGAAAATCTAGAAAGATCATTTAAACAAGCAAGGACCCGGGCATCCTGTTTCTCATGGCACCATCCTCATAATATACGACTGCTGCCAAATGTTACAGTATAAATTTCCCACTGAACACAAGATGTGGTTGACAAATATCTAAAAAAAGAATAAAAATATTTATATCTTCAAACATGCTGACCGGGTAAACAAGATGTAGCTGGGTCTCTGCTGTGTCCTGCTCACCAGCAAGCAGGCTGACACAGACATAAATGTTTACAGCAGCCACTGCTGTGCAAGCACACATGCCCCATGGGCTGTCCTTGCCATGGCGCTGCCTGGCAGGAGCAGAGCTGTCCTGAACAGCAGGAGGGCTGCCCTGTTTCAGGTAAGCACCTGAGCTCACCACTTACCCCAGACTGAAGGTCTGAGACATCCAGACAGCAGGTCACATTTCCAAAGCCATCTTTATATCACTCTATATCAAAGGGAGAAGACCTGTTTTACAGCTTGTAACACCTAAAGTCCTTCTGAAATAAGGATTTGCCATCCTAGTTGAAGCACCTCAGATGCACTTATACTGCAAATTCCTTCTTATAAACCCACCATTAATAGGAGACAACTTGCAATCTACTGAACTGCTATTAAGACAAAAAAACAAGTAAGTGCTACTGTCTACCCAGCTGTTCTAGTTAATTCTTGTGGGTTTATTGTCACTGTTTTCTTCCCTTTCCTTACTGCCTGAGAGACACCAACACACAGAGTGCTTGCCTATCTAGCCATACAAACACACCAATGGCAGAGGATATGATTGAAAATTGTCTGAACTCTTAATGCAAAAAAAAAAAAAAGGATTCTTTTTCCCCTGAGTAGTCACAGCCATTACTTGTAACAGGGATATGCAAAAAACATTAAAGTAGATGTATGAATTTTTAGCTGATGATATGCCATAGTCCATTACATCCGAGGAAGTGTTGTTACAGGGAATGCTAGTGAGAGCATTTTGATACAGGCCACAGGACTGTCTAGCACCAGTTTCACAGCTCAATGTAGCATATTTTTCCTATTATGTAATGCTTATTGTAGGTACTATAATGATACGTAGCTGAAAGCCATCAGTAAAGGCTTTCACAAGGGACCATGCAAAGAAAACCGATACAATGATAAAGAGACAGCACTTGATTGTTTTTCCTTATACTCTTTTGTACCTTTTGGTGGCTGTTAAATTGGTATGTTCTGATCAGATCTCCTAAACCTCACCTGCCACCTTTATGATACCATTTGTCAAACCAAATTTAGAAAACAGCTGCTGGGAGAAGGGCTGCTGGCTCATCACTGCTGGAAGGTCACTGAACAAGGAGGTGCTGGGGAGGTCTCTGTCAGGTCACTCCACATCATTACAGGCTGTACAAGCACCATCTTTCACAGGATAATTTATTTCAGCACATGTAGATTCCAAAATGGTTAGAAAACAGACTAACTAGCTGGGGCAATTATGGGGAAACCTCTCAAAATATGAAACTCTATTAGGTGGCCTTTTATTGACTATGCCTAATTTCAAGTTTATATGTCATGAGGGCAGACTTGCAGAAAACCTCATGAATACAGTGTAATCAAGCTTATATTAAAACTAGTCGGACATTTTCACCACCAAAGCCAAGATTTCATTAGGAACCTTTCTCTGGTTACTCTGTTGAACTTTCTACATTTACAGAACTCTGTCAAAATTACCTCTTAAAGATTTGAGACTGAACTAACTGATACTTCCAGGGTGCTATTTATCACCAAGAAAAAGTGCATAATTTGAGTATTTAGGATATTCAGATCTTACGCCTTTTCTTTTAAGAAACCTCAACTGTGCTGAGAACAAGACACAGATGAAAAGTACTGCTTCCACTCCCACCCTCAGATAGTATTATTAAATTATCATTTAATTATTAAAAGGAGTTCAATGCAAATGAAATTTCAGAAAGTAAACAGTTTAATGTCTCAAAATCCCTTTTGTCACTGACAGACCACATAGGTCTAAGAATCCACACCAAGTGGAATTTAATATAATAAACATGTTTGATTTATTGTTAAAAATTCATGTGAAATTAAATGACTGAGCACTACTTCAAAGAAGCTAGCTATACAGTTACTCCTCTAGTTTATTCATAATTCCATTTCCTGGCCAAATACTCTAAATTCAATACAATATAATTATGAAATGCTGAATTGCATGTAGAAGTCTGCCTATCAGTTCTTTAAAATACCACAGTGAAGAGATGCTGATTCTCATCTCACTGTGTAAAATATAATTTTGGAACCCCCCCTATAATTCCAGCATGAAATCACCACAATTGGTCTAAAAATGCAACATTTTAAAATTTAATACCTAATGTTTTGGGGGAAAAATATTTACATCTTGTAAAGGGAGAGAGAAAGGCAGCTCAAGTCTGTTTGTCCTTAAAAACAAGTTTGTAACATCATGGAAAAAAAAAAATCCACCAGCTGCTTAAACAAAAAACCCATTTAATTTCAAGTCACAGTCCATTTTGGCACCTGCTCACTTTTGACAGTGCAGACACATACACAGTGTGCAAGGTGTAGGATGAAAACATAAGAAGTTGCACATTGTCCCATATAGTGGAAAAGGGACAAGACCCAGAAGCAAAACTATTTGCTGATAACAAGCCCACATACTCATTGGTTCCAGATGGCCCCTCTCCTTCGTTTGCCTCTTCAGCGCCTTCTCGGCTGTTAGAAAGGCAAGTTCCTTCAAGTAGAGATCTCAGTATGGCCATTCCAAACATCAAAGAAGCAACAAAGATGACAAACGAATACAAGAAGGATGTAAAAGATGAGTCTGGAGCAGCTGTCAGAATAAAGGAAGCGAGACTGAGGCTGGGCAGACAATAAGAGACCAGAGAAAGAAATGCTGGCAGATTAGCATCAAGCTGGGCAGTGACAGCAAAAAAGGAAAATTATCTCCTGGAACAGAAAAGCAATCAAGCTAAGAGGAAGGACTTGGTGAAAGAACATAACTGTCACTATAGTAGTAGCCTTGCCAAACTTTAAAGTCCTTTAAAACACGCAAAATCAGTGTCTTAAGACAAGAAATGAACAGGAGGCACATGCTATTGATCTGGCAGCCAACACTGAGAAAGCATGCAGGATAAAATGACAGAATTCTCTCCTCGTGTGAATGAGGTCAGGGAAGTTGGAAAGGAGGCAGAAGTTGAAGATATTGCAAGTGTAAGAGAGGAGAATGCTGAGCTCCCACTGCATGTGGGCAACTAACACAGGTCTGAGGACATGCCTAGACACACTGCAATAGCGCGGTGAGGGTCAGGTATGGGAGCAGCCCAGCTGTGACTACCTGAACACAGAGCAGCTTATTAGCTCACAACCTACCAACCTTGTTAGTAATCCATCTGGTAACAGTGACTCTCTCACAGTAGCAAAGACATCGTGTAGGAGTACAGAAAACGAAATGTTGTGGGGAATAAAGAAGGCCTATGTCAATCTTTTTGAAAGAAGAAACAGCTTCCAATTGGGCAGAATCTGAAAACTACATCTCTTGGATTCAGGCCTCCAAGTTTGACAACAGCAGTTTTGATTGCAAAGGATTCTGGAGTTGCTGAAAACAAGTAATACAGCAACTCTGAGCTACAAAGGCATTCACTGATTTTTGTATCTGTTGGAAAAAAAGTAGAACTCAGGCCCGCAACCTAAAATACTTGTAGTTACTGCAACCCCTCTTTTTTCTAGGGTAAAAATTGTATCCATCCAGACAACAAAACAGGATTGTGATTTGAAGTCAAATTAGTACCATAACAAATTCTCACTCAATGTACTTGAGTGCCAAAGTAATTGGTTCTTTCTGCTCACTCAGTCCTCCAAGTAACTACATGATGTCTAACACAGTGGGTTTGGGGGCATGGAAAACCATGCATTAGAGCTTGTCTCAAAACATCCAGCTTCAGCTCAAGTACAAGACCAAATCTTTACCTAACAGTAACTATTTCAACAAATTGAGGATGGATGTTAACTCAAACAAGGGCATGAAATAGCCATATTTATATGAAGCCCCTGATTAATGATTTACCATGGCCAAGTGCCTTAAAAAAATCAGGAATTGAGTATGTGGAACTTCACATCTGGGTAAATGACACCTGTGTATAAAATGCAGTTTGCATTCCCTGTGTGATACAAACTAAAACAACGTGGCTAGAGAGTACTGATTTTTGCTGTGCTTGTAGTTTAGGTAGATCCAATCTACCTCAAGACTGAGAAGAGATCAAATCCAGTTGAAGATTTTAAGAGAAAAGGGTATTAGAGGCAGACAGGAGAGCTGAGGACCCCCACATGATACAATTTGTGTAATTTATACCATGGAAGCCCAGAGAGAACGGATGGGTCAGGCTGCCTGTGGCTTTTGTGCATGAGCAACATTTTAATGAGCACTGTGCCCATGCCCTAAGCAATTACACAGACATTCTCCGAGCTATTGGAAGCCTAAACTGATGGAAGGATGAATCATGACTCCAAATGGGCAGTGTCACAGAGCTGGGAGAAGGCTGAACCATGACCGCAATTTCACCCCCAGCTGGACAATGCAATACAACTCCCGGCCAATCTACGCATCTTAATAAAAAAGGAAAAATCTATACTAAAAGTGCAAGCAATACTTCAGTAGATGCTCAAACCATGACCTGAGATACATGTGTTGTGTGAGGGAGAACAAGAGGGAATGAAATAATCAGCCTAAGGGTACGCTCCAGTATTTCTTCAGTGACTTTTGTACGTGAAGTCTTGCATCTTTCCATTGTCTCAGGACTCCAGGCAGTTTCCATCATCTAAAAAGGAAAAATCCCAGTAGTCCACAGAGAGAATTATTTGAGCCTGTAGCTATTTGTGTTTTAGCATATAATTAGAATGTTGAACTGAAGTGAATAAAAAACCCAGCTACAAACATGGTGCTAAGCAAATACAAAGTACATCAGTGAGTCTTATTTCCTGATGTACAGGAATTCAGCCTCCAAACCTGAATATTTTAAAGACCTATTCAATTACATAAGTCAGACATTCTATACTTTTCTGTTATGGGGGCTGAAAAAGTGTCAGTCAACTTTTGTGCTGTTTTACCTTGTGACGACTATACACTGTAGTCATGTTAAAAATGTGGCAAATAAATTCAGGAGCAGTTCTTCCAGCTTAACTCTAGAATTATTTAGACTGAAAGACTATTTGTTTTCAACTCCTACACAAGCATTCATGCTAGTTTTTAAAGGGATGAAAATGTACCAATAGCGTGCCCCTGAGCTGCTGTGATACAACTCAAGCAGAAAGTCATTAAAATTTGGTGTCAAGAAGTATACTTTTTGTAATTTTAATTGTTTCTTAATTAGAGAGGAGACTATAGGGCATGTGTGGTTTATGATATTACATAACACAAATAGCATTCATTTTAACAATTGTCTAAATGCAGATTTAAACAATTAGCCAAAGTATCTCCTCAAATATTATCGTGCCTCATTTAAAAAAAAAAAACAAAAACAACCTTTTAAAAGCACTCAAATGCAATTAGAGTAGGAAACCCATAAAATCCTACTTAATTAATGTAACAAGTCTAACCTAACCCAAACCAGGTGGATGGAACATCAGTTCTAGAATGTCTTTATTCTGTGGGTTTATATAAAAAAGAGATGAGACCAAATCTGCACCTAAATTCAACAAAATGATTCTTTTAGAGAAACACAAGGCCTGAATTCATAGAAGTGCAGAAAATCATGTGGACAACTGTATTGCTCCAAGCTCAGCTTTTGGGAACCATATCCACCAAATACAGTGTTCTCTTTCTCCCTGCCCACTTTTTGCCAAACACTGATGTGTGAGAGCAGGACAGGGAGAGAGAAGAAAGATCCTAAAGAAGGGAGCTTCCAACCACTCATTGTTCTGTTTTCTACTACTGCAGAGTAGACTTCAATTTTTTATTCATTATTGGATGTATCACATACTATTTGATATATTATACAGATTACTTGTATGCATTATATGGTCACATAAATTTCCCTGCTTGTCTCAAAATCTCTCAGCCACTGTACATTCCCTCATGCTTTCTGTGCTTCCATGACCAGTTCCACTGTACTGTAAGCTAGAAATTGTCTTTTTCTTGTGCTCAAGGATTCTTGTATCTCTCCTCTGTGTTCCTGCTCCTTTACCGATTTTTTTCTGCACACTAAAAAGATTCAATGGACTTTTCTCCTCTTTTTCTGCCCACAGAGTAACGAGGTACCCTCACCCATTATGTGTCAGAGCCAGTGACACAAAATTGTAGGACTAGGTATTGTGCTTCTGGCACAGATGACAGCCCAACTATTGTGAGCTTTGCTTGTTCTCTAGAAGCAAGTTGTAGAAGTCTCAGTCCATTTTTTAGGTTTTTTTTTTTTTTCATTTTATTATTTTTTTAGAATGAGAGATAGAAAAATCTACAATTCTATAGTTCACCAGCAGCATCAGGGAAGTCAGCTTGCTCCTAGGAGGGGTGAGAAGAACAGCTATCAGTGACAACCCATGACCACACAATGAAAGTACAACTAAGAGTAAAGACTGGCAAAGTTTAGAGTTTGGAGAAGGAAGAAAAGCAAAGCAGGAAACAAAAATTTGGGACAGACCACAGCTGAAGGGACACAGAGTCTAGTGACAACACAAAACTGTATAGCCCATGTGAGATCACCAACTCTGGGATTAAATCCCACAAAAGCTTCCAGAACACATTCAGGTTTGTTCTCAAAACTTGCTGGATATATGGGAATTAGGAATATTAATAACTATCTTATTAAAGAAGCTGCTTATTTGATTAAAAGATCAGGAAATATAGGAATCAAATGATTGCCAACAAAAATGCCAGGCTTCTCTAACAGGAAGAACATTGCAAGCTTAAAAAAACCCACCTTGGGTTCAAGTGCTTGATTTTGTCCTAAATATCTGAAAGGACACAAAACAAGACAGGAGGACAGGGCTGTTGCAGCAGTTGGGGTTGGAAAGCAAAGCAGGGCAGTGACAGTTTCATTCCTGTGTTAGATGTGCAGTATGCAGAACTGACTGAAAATAGCTGGGCAGTGATGCCTGTCGTGTTCTGGAGATTAGGATCAGGCAAAGGCTCTGTGCTGGCTGCCAGCACTTGAACAGTTTTCAGACATATCAGAAGATTATGCGATTCCAGAAGACCTTTTTTTTTAAAAAAGTAAAGAAACTAGTGGGTGCTTTTAATAGATGTTGAGTACAGTCAGGCTTTGTTTGAGAAAGCACTGCTTATCTCAAAATAAGCAGGATCCAGACAAAATGCTTCATTGGTTCACTGCCTCCTAAGAAGATCTTTACTTCGGAGCTCTACCCATTGTTTTGGATAAATGCAACTAGAAAACACAGCCAGAACAACCTAAGTGGTAGCAAAAGGTGTTCGCTAAATAGGCAGGGTATGGGTGATGCTAGATGGACAGTCACTCCAGGACAAAAACAGTGTCTCAAAAGCTTGTACCTGGGTTCCAAGCTGCGAATATATATCATCTACTCTCAGTGTGACTGCAGCCTCCAGCAAAAGTCATGAGGGAATTACTGTTTGCTCTCACTCACCTGAGCAGGATCCTCACCATGTACAAGAGGACAGTTACAAGTGTTAAGGGAGGTGTGCTCATGTTTTGGCCAACAGGAAATGAGATTAATAAGAAATGACAATTGGTGTGATTAAAAAACACCCTGCACAACTCCTCCGTTGCCCCTGTGAGCAGTGACAAGTGGATGGCTACTGGATTCCAACCTGAGCTGAACAAAAGCATCTGGAAAACTGATAGGACACCCAACACTTACTCCACTTTTGACACACGGTAGTCACCAGCTACAGCTATAGAAATAATTTCCTTTTTCCTTTGTTGTTTTGTTTTTTGGAAGTTTTTTTGCCAAAAATTGGAAATAGTGACTCACTGGCTCTGCATCCTACAAATCCTACCCCCTGCAAGGAAGTTCAATCATTCACAGCCACTCCCATCACATTGCAGTCAGTTGAAAAGGCTTGAGTTTTTAAAGGAAAGTTGTGATTTTCATAACATTTTCTCCTCATAGTGAAGTAAGCCATTTAAATCTCTTCACTTTATTACATGCTCCAGTACACCAAGCAGTCTGAAGACAAGGAAATGGATTAGATAAATAGAAATACTTTTGTTATGACCTAATTTAAGGATCTTAAAAATAATACGATGACTTCAAAAACTGCAAGGCATCAAAAGGCTTATAAGAATTGCAGAGACATGAGAGTGCAAGATATCTGGCAAGTATTGATAGAGTAACATTTAACTCCAATGAGAAACAGGAGGCATTCAGAGACACATGGTTACCATTCACACAAATTTATGACCAGGGCATTTCTGTTACTGTAATACTCTTCGTACCAGGAGCCATATGCAATGGCTCGCTCTTTTATGTGCAATGTCCTTTTATGTCATATTGGTGAAAATTAAAGCAAGGTTGGAATTTGGAATTTGCTGGCTGCCAGTACAATGTAAAAGATGGAGGTAGAAGCTTCTGCTCTTTGTAAAAGAAATCAACAGCCCCAGGAGAAGCAATCTTTCAGCTTAGTAAGTGATAGAGGAGATGGCTATGAGACAAAAGCTTACATATCCCATAATACATGTAATTAACATCAGTCTAGTACAATTCAAACTACATCTTTAATAAAACTGCCTAATGTTTCTATCAAAGTAATGAATGCACTGCTTCCTTAATTACCTTAAAAGTTCATTTGTGCATTTGCACTAGCACTGAAACTTCATTAGCATTATTGCTTGTTCTACAGCATGCCCTTAGTGAGCCACTTCCTATCACACTGTCAATGGTTTTCTGGTTCCTTGAACAGAAATTTAAAGTGAACAATATGCAGACTACAAAGCAGACACAAAGCCATCTCTACTGCCACTCCCTCATTAGTTTTCAGTTTATATTATCTTCCATATTGCATTCTTCCTTACAGAAGCACTTAGACATCACAACAGCCTGAGTAATAAAACCCCAAATTATAAATAGTAACAATTTCTCCTTATCAGGCAGTAAGTGTCTAGGATCCCAAATACGGTGAAGCATTTTGTAAACTGGAGAAATAACGAGTTGTAGGAAAAAAATACTCCAAATCTTACCACAAACTGTTTTTCCAGTGAGTGCCTGCCTCTACCTGTACCCCGAATTCACACTGTTTAGATAACATGGGAAGAACTCCTCAGCCACACGCTGTTTGCTGCTCAGTCCTTCAGTTCTTGGGCATGGCTCCTGAGCTCCCCAGATTGTTCTTTGTCAGGTTTATGACTGACATTACTGCCATAGGAAACACCACTGCCCCAACCCTAGCCCACGTTTGTTTCACCTCTTGCTGCATCTTTAAGTTCCACGGAATGTGTCTGCATCCTTCTGCCACGTCTTGTATTCTTTGTCACCTCTCTGAGTGTATTTGCACAGCCCAATACTGCACTGCAACCCCCCAAATTTACACTTAGCTGGCTGCTGAGAGAAATGTTTTCCCTTTTTTTACGATAAACAACATGCCAATGTGGCTTTTTACAATAAAGCAGGGACAGAGGAGTTGCAACAACACACAGCTCCACAAGATGCCTGGCAGAGTGGACAGAGCCCAGCACAATACCTGGGAGAAGTCCAACCTTTAACAGTGACAAGAAAACCACACATTAAAATGGCTTATTCCCATTTTTTCCCACAGTTCACCCAGAGAGAAAAGCAGCAAGGCCACAGCTGAGGTTAAATCTAGGCAAAACTGTTCTCGCAGGTAAAGGTTCTTCATAGGGAGATGGGTTTATTAGGTCAGAAACAGTTTACCCCATGAGTTGGTGAAAACTCAAAAGCATAAGAACATCATTGCTCCAAAGGAAATCAGAATGTGTTCATACAATCCACTTCTTGTAGCTTCCCTGACAACTGCTTCATCAAGACAGACCCTCTTCCAACATCTTTCTACTAAAAAGGCTTCTTTGGAGAATAATAGTGCATTTTACAGATGGAACAACTTGTTTTGCTTCTTTGTTTGTTTGCTAAAAAAACCCCAAGCCTGACAACAAACCCAACAACCACCCCCAAACCATTAAAAAAAAAAAAACAAAAAAAACCCCCAAGTTTCTCTCTGAAGAAGCATTCCTGGCAGGAAAAAAAATAAAAATTAAGTACCTCACGAACACAGCAGAAAGATTGCTGGTTGTCTCACTCTGCTGGAATGCTTTTCAAAATCCCTTACATCCCCATATGGAATAAAATGTCACAGCAGTTCTTGACACTTCACCTATATTTTACAAATACCTCAGCTGAGGGGTCACGTAAATTTTGTTCTCAGTTCTTCAGTGGGCTTTGATCTCTCTATAGTATTCTTGAGGCAATGTTCAGATTATGGATTCCATTTAACAGACATAGATTTTCATAGTGGAGAGTAAAGAGTAAAGCATGGTTATCATGGATAACATTTTTAGAACTTCCCTCATGAGTTACACATTTAATCCCATGAAATTTCAGCGGGATTGATAAGAAGCCCAATATGACCAAGATGCTGTCCACCCAATAAACACACACCCTGCTACCCCACCCCAACAGTGACAGGCTTCCAACCAGGGCTGCACCTTAGTGAAATAAAGTATTGGCCATGGACGATCCCTCCCACAGACAATGCATGTGAAGTGTAAGTAGACACAGCATTATTGAAGTCACTGGGTGTTAGAGACATCACAAATGCATTAAATGGTTTGTCTTATCTGTTTACTCGGGGCTTTTCATGGTCATAGTTCAATTCCTGCTCAAGGGAACAAAATGGGAAACAAAATCTTTTGCAAATCAAGTCAGTTAGGAGAATTTTAAGGGCTTACTCTTTCCATAGATAAAATCACATGAAATGAATATGTGAAACATTAAAAAAAAATGTTCTGTCCAGCTTTCCACATTTGTGGAGATGGCTGCTTTTTTCCCCATCAGCATCAGAGCAGCTGATAAGTGAGAACTTCAGAAAGCTTGCAAGGTTGCCATGTAAGACATTATCACCCCAAACATTTAACAGTAGCTTAACCACAGGGTAAACTGACTGCAGTACACTAAAATTGGACAGGAGATTCAAGATGCATCATTTAGGTAAGACAACATACCAATTTTACACCACTTGTAACCAATCTCTTGCTGCTTGTGTTGTGCAATTAATGCTGTTCACACATTAACAAAGAAAAAAAGGCAAAAGCCTCAAGCTTCACTGCTATTCCTAAACGTGAGTACCCTGTTGCTCTGTTATTATAAAGACATTTCTATTGGTGTGGATGACTGATGGAGGGTTTATAAAGTACTAATTCCCAAAAGCTGCTTTAAAGCTTACATTTCACAGATTTTTTAACTCAAGTTCCATATTAGAAGAGGGGATTAGTGTCACTGTTATAGAGATTACTGCACATTAGTATAAAGACTTACAGAATTTTGAGTCAGTGCCATTGAAGCAGAGCACTGTGCTGTATGGGAAACTGTTACTGCACTTATAAATAGCTCATAGTATGTTCAGAAATGCAACAAACCTGAAAAAAATCTCAGATCTAATTCATTACCATTGTGTATTTAAAATTTAAAATAATGCATGCAGTGCTCTTCTACAGACACGATGGTATTTTGACATTTAAGCAAAGAGACTGCTCTTATTTACTTGCAGATAAATTGTATTTCTGTGCTAAAAGCTCAGCTACTCTGCTGCACAGACCAAATCATGACATTTGTTCATATATGGTTATTCTCTGATGCATGGAAACTAAAAAAAAAAAACAAAAAAAACCCAAACCAAGAAGTTACCCAGTTAAGAGCTCTCTCCATCTGCCTAGAGTTTTATTAATAACTCGTCACCATGGTATCACAGCATCTTAAGGAAAATAAAACACAGAGATAGTTGCTAGGCTCTCCAGCCTCTAAGGATAAAAGGGAATACTTCTTGAGGAAGAGTGGGAGAAACTGTTCTGGACCTTTTCCTTATCTCTCTTAAGGGTGAGGCTAAGCCAAGAGATGAGCCTCGTATATTGTGTTCTGAAAGCTGCAAGTATTGTGGCCATCACTCAAATATGGTGCCCATCATCCAACTCTCTGCACCAACATTTACATACAAAACAAAAAAAAACATGGAGAAACTGTGAAGAGACAAAACCTAAGGAAAAAGGGAATGGAATTAAGGAGTGCATTGATTTCTTCAGTACTCCCACTTAACCCTCAAGAAAGGACTCTTGGACCACAGTTCAGTGACAGACCCTCTACCCAGACGAGTTTCAGCTGTTCCTCACAAGTATTTTCAAATGTACTGAATGGGAAAGTGCTGCCCTTTACCTCTAACATTGCTCCCATCAATACTGAGAGAGAGGATGTCCCCATGGCTCTAATAGGTTTAGGCTCCAGAAGAAACAAGGCAGTCTGCATGCTTGTAAACATTATCTGCTTCAATAAGTGAAGTCAGTTAAAATATGCTGTAACATCTTCAGAACGCCAATACAGAGAAGCATCAAGCTTAAATGCAGTAAAACACAGGTTACAGACAGATTTTGTTTGCAGTACACATCCCTTCTCAAAAAGGTTGCTCATGTCCAACTCTTGCCACAGTATTATTCCAGGAAAGAAGGTGACCGCAAAAGAAAAATCTGTAAAAACAACATATATATTGCAGGGTACAGGAGTGTGCTCCCTACTTGCAAATAATTACAGTATTGACTGAATTCATTCTAAGGCCAAGAAGCAATGCAGTCAGAAGTCACACCTTTAGCCAGGACTCGGTTCTGATGAAGTGTCTCATGAGCAGGAAAGCTTTACAGAACCATTACGTCTTCTGTCAGGGAGACACATCAGCAAAGTATCAGCCTACCATCTGTGAGAGGGACAGTGAGTGGTTACACCATTTCCTTCCCTCTTCCCTGTTCAGATGAGAAACCAAACAGGGTTACAAAAAGAACCACAGGATGTGTCAGATTCATCTCCAGTGCCATCTCCTTGAAGTCACAGCACTCCTTACTTCCTTCACGTACAAAGTTAACACAGCAAAAGGTTTGTGCAGCTCAATGGAGAGAGAAGACCAGAGGCACCAGAGAGGTGCCATCCCCACTGAAGGGCTGGCACGACACAGAAAGCCACAAGCAGCAGCCCCAGAGACGCTGCCCTAGCTCAACACATTTCCCTGCAGAAGGGTCTTCACTCCTGCCTCCTGGTTATTATGGCTTTTATCACACCTTTTTCACACTCGTGTCACTGGACACTAAAGCAGAAGAGTGTCACCCCCTTTGTGGTCTCTCAGGTGGCCTCATGTTAAGCTACAAGAGAAGCTAAGCACAGGGGGAGGCTGACCTTGTCCTTCAGTTGCCTAGCTAATTAGTGCAAACAACAAGCCAGAAAATCCTTTTCTTTCTGCTGGACAGTTGTAGCTTTGAGGGGAAACGGTGCCTGCAACATGAAGCTGCATGCTCCTGAGGGTCCCCCTTTCAGGGTGAAAAAGAAGCATAGGTCAGGGTAAAAATCTCTGGAAACAAACAAATCACCCTAATCTAACCCTGCCTGTCAGGCCTGGGGCATTTTGTCCCTCTCTGTACCCAGAACATATACAACTAATTCTATTTTCTAGAACAGTAATTGTTGATTGATGAGTCATCTTTCCTGTAAATTTATTTTTTTAAGTGATTTTGGCATTGTTCCTTGAAATTCCTCTCTGGCTATGTAATGGAAATTTTGACCTCACACTCTAGTCTCTCTAACATCACAGATACTGAGATTCTGACTTTAGGAAGACCAAACAGTTGAATAAAGGATGCAATGAAGAAATCTGTAGCTTGAAAAGAAAACAAGCTGTACTAAATAAACACTCAAGTAAATATTTAGCTGTATGGCCATTAGGTTACGTTCCTAATAATACATCAACTCATTTATCATAATTAAGAATTCATAGGGGAGGCGGTTGTTTCCCTCTTCTCCTTCCCAAAATTGGTCATGTGGCCAAAGTTGTCGGCAAGTGAAACTTGCCAAAGTATATAAAAGTTTAGTTTGTTCCTTTTAATTAGTAACTCCTCATATTAAAGTTTTGAAAACATACTGCAACCAGTAGTCAGAAAACACAAAACAGAAAAATGGAAACGAGAAGAAAGTAGGAAGAAACCAAAAGCACCAACAAATACATGCATGAGACAGAATTATTGCAGAGGGGAGCATAACACTTTTCAGATAGCAACCATCAAGAATAAGGGTTTTTCATCTCCCTATTCCTCCTCCATTTGGGGGCAATGAGGAAAGGTCATGGTAGTCCAAATTTCTCAGCTATGCAGGGTTCAAAACACATGATGAAGAACTTGGAAATTTGAACTGCCTTAGTCCCACAGGAATTAGATGGATCTTCATAGTGAGAATAAAAGTGAAAACATTGGATAACTACTTCGATTTATCTAAAATACAATTTACTAAACTCAGCCTGCATTCAGTAGGCAGGAAAACACTGCAGCACTCAGAAACAGATGGGGTGCCATGAAGCACCTACTGGAGGCTCCAGCCAGCAATTTTAATCAGCCAGTTACAATCACCATAGCAAGCTAAATCTATGAAGTGCCACATTCATGACTCATGAAGGCCAAACCTATTTAAAATGAATTTACACTCATGCCTATCTTCCAAGGAACATGAAAACATGAGCTTCAAATTATGCACTCCTGGCAAAACTCCAAACAAGATTTCCCAAATGACACCACCATTATGGTCTCTGGTAATTCTTCATCGTCATGCCAGAGGGCATCCCACTCTATCCCACCCATGCTTATCTTGCACCACCAGCCAGTTTTCATTCAGGCCAGTCAAAGGAGAGAGTATTTGGAAATGCTGCTCTAACCACAGGGCAGCCCACAGCAGTCTCTTCAGGGGCTTCATTAGAAATGACCAACTCAAATAGCCAATTTAAGCCAGGGAGAATACAGCAACTTTGAAGACAGTCACTGCTCTTCCCCATCAACATAGCACTCTGACTGGAAACTCTGCACCCAACAGGACATGAGCTCTGCCCGCGTAGGCTGGGACATGTGACTGTGCTGCTGGGACTCCAGAGAGCTCTGCAGCTGCTCTGAAACCCACAGCAATGTCTCTTCTCAGTCTGTTGACTTGATGGAATGAGTTAATGTGACTTCCACAGGTGTGATGGCTGACTGATAAGGTTTCAAAAAATACTTGGGATAAGATGCTACTAAAAAAAATAAATTAAAAAAAAAAAAATCAATGTTTTGCAACATTCTCAGCTCTTATCATAACCTCAATGAGATAGCCTGGTAGCGGAGGGGGTGGGTAAGAAGGGAAACAAGACAGTAAAAATAGTTGCTTGTTACCTTTCCAGTCTCAACAATTAATCTTTCAGTTAGTAAAGTCCATTCATATATGCAAAAAAGAAAAAAAAAAAAAGTCTTCATATTTCCACGTAGAGAACATATATGAAAAAAAGTAACACAGCTCTAACTTTCTGAGAACAGGTAACAGCCAAGTAGAAACTGTTTCCATATACATTAATGGCTGTAGATCAGTAAAATAATGCCTGTGGTCTGGGGTGAAATATAGAGAATTTTAATACAAGCTAGTAAAGACTCCCTTTACATACAGTCATTAGTGGATGCAGGAGAAAAATGGCCAAAAGCTTTCTTATTCCACTGATGCAATTTTAAGTAAAGCATTTCCAAAGTCTCCTTTCATTCTCTTGAGAATCACAGGCAAAGTTTCACTGATTCAAATGTAAGTCTGTACTGGGGGAGATGGGTGTCCTTTCCAGTGACAAACATACAAACATCATTAGCAATTTTGGGCAGAATATGGGGAAAAAAACATTTAGCATCTGTGTAGTTACTTCTGCTGCTAGGGAAACTTCCACCAGATGTTCCTCGATGTTACCTCAGCTGCCTCCCAAGCCACTATCACATCTGCTCTCTTCCTTACTGAATACCAGTGGTAGCTGAACTAATTTTTCATTCAACTCATCTTAGTAAAATATTCTAAACACCCTTGGAGAACTCCTTAAGGAGTCACACTACCCACAAAGAGCAATTTGAATAACCCTGTAATTACATGATTGAGTAACATGAAATTCATGAAGTTATTTAATATATAGGGAATACCGTATCTATACAAAAAATTTATTGAAAGTGATGATATTGTTCAGAAACAACAGCAGAAACAAGGGTCCACAAAAACTACCAGAACTAAAGAGAGAAAAGGGAAGAAGAACCAACATTATTACATGCACATCTTTATTGTAAAGACTAAAATTCTTCCACAAGACCTTCCTTATTATTTTCCATGTTCAGTTACTGAAAATCCCCTCTGCCCATCACCTCTGTTGTATGCAAGATCTGCTCACACTTAGCAGCAGTCGAAGTATTGCACTTGCATCCAGTGTGGGGAGAGGGCACACACAAAAAAAAGGTCAAACCACAAAAAAACCCCATGCACATACACAAAAAAACCCCAAACACTCAAACCAACCACCAAAAAGAGAAAGACCACAGAGATCAAAACTCCTTACTCTTAACATTTTCTACTCTGGAACTTCAAAAATTATCCTAAAATTAAGTTCACACATAAGCAATATACAGTATCTCTGTATAATCTAAATAATCTAAAATAATCTAAAGGAAAGTATCTTTGTAAGACTGCTAGTGTAATCTAGTTTATCTATTATACTCAACAATCATTATTTTTAAAATGTAAAAGGAAGTAATAATTACTTATTCCAAACTCTCTCAAATTATTCCCCAGACTTTGTACTTTCAGACCAAAACCTTTTTCTAGTTATTTTGTAGGTATGGTGCACTACACAATGTAACGGAGAGAAAAATACAATAAAGACATCAAAAAGACAAAAAATGCAGAGATCCATGTTACTACTATGCTCCAGCTGATACCCTGGGTGACCCCAAACAAATCACTTAGTCACATTCCCACCAAAGATGGAGAAGGCTCCAGACTCTGAAAAATGACTGTCAGACCAAAAAATGTTTACAGAGCAGCTTGCAATCATCAAACAGAGGGCTCCACAAATGGAAAATATTACAGCATGTGTGATGTTCTAGCCATGAGTTCAAAAAACTCCAGAAGAGCAGAAAAAAGAATCTTTACAATCATGACTAGGCACATGTTTCAAACAGAACTTAAACTTCTGTTTCTTCAGTATAGCTTGTCCATTTTTCATTTCTTAGTATAAGTATAGACTAGGTCTATAAATAAGAAAAATAAATCAGAAGCTCATCCATACAGGATCATATGAAAACTATTGAAATACTTTGCAAACTGCAGGCACAACAAGGTTCTTGGAAAGAGGCAGTATCTAGTACCAGATCTAATTCCTATAGCCAAAAGTCAGATTTCCAGGTATTAAGGTCATTCTTCAGGTTTCAGTCACCTCAGTAAAGTCAGGGATAAAAGGAAAATAAGTACTTTTCATGAAAGGGTGAGATTCTGAAGAGAAAAAACAATGTATGTCAGGTCAGGATGCAACAAAGCACATCCTAACCCTCGATTCAACAGATGGAATGAGAAGCCCTTGCCTTGGATTTGTACATGAGAAATCAAAATAAGTCACTGCTTATTTGCAGATGAGAAATCAAGATATGCTTGTTTGCAGGAAGAGAGGGTGTCACCATCTGAAAGGAACCCAGAAAGTTGGGGTTTTTTTCTCCTCCTTGGTAAAATCTGGATGAAGGAATAAAGAAACCAAATGCCTCTCTCCTAGCAAAATGCTTGTTCAAGCAAACAAAGAAACACATTCATCAATTACAAAGGTGGTGCATAAAACCAACTCAACACTGTTTCCAAATGCAGAGCATCAACAAAAGCTTACTATTTTCCCCATAATTGTTTTTTTCTTACAAAAAATCAGCTATACCCTTCATTCAACATGTAAATCTAAACAGAGAACAGAAACAAGCATTTTCTCTCTGCGTGTGAAACGAATGATTAGCCTTAATAATGAAAAGTATCAGAGTGCCTAACACCCATTGGTTTTTCCCAGTGTTCATCCATGCTGCACATCTGCCAGATGTTTCAAAGAAAATCTGGATTGAGTAACATGATTCAGATGTTAAGAGACTGACAATAAACAGCATTTCAGTACGGCTCAGTCATAAACCAGCAAGCTTTAGTACTGCATGTCCACATTAGGAAAAATGAAACGGCTTCTTCCGAGAACAACATGCTGGATGTTTGACCCATGTGCCTGCAATGCAAACCGGGGGACATTTGTTTTGCTCATTTCCCTTGTTCCTTCAACATTTAAAATCAGTCATATGTAAAAAAGTGTAACTACTAAAAAAATCCCAACTTTTATTTAAAAACCGTATAAAACCAATTTTGAATAGCTTACCCGTTTTTGTCATTTTTAATGAAACCACTTTATGATGTTGTTGTTCCTAAAGAGCAATGTTCATACAAGAACTACAAACAAGGCCATAAAAGGCTTTTCTCAAAGATTACTAAGTGGATTGGAGGGACTATGATGAATGCAAAAGCCACTCAGTGCAAGCACGTCAGGATGATAACATAAATGACAGGCCTACCCATGGCAAGGAGGCAGCTACAGAGCTCTGGGAAGAAAACAAAACACAATGACTTCTTCCACATTTTATAAGGGCCTTCCATATCTTTCTTCAAATCTCTACAGAGAAGGGTCTTTTGGAAGTTTCCACAGCCACTAATTCTTCTCTAAAATGGATGAAAGAACAAACGGTGTAACTGGACTCACTGCATTTCTCCAATCTTCTAGGCTATGGTGGACAGATTAATTTATCCTGCTGTAAAAAAGGCTTCACAAATGCAAATATATATCACAACAGACCATTAGCAGATGGCGATTACAAAACGTATATGAGGGAGGCTCAGGTGTGCTTAGTCACACAGTTCATAAGAAAAGACAGAGTACTATGGATAAGTGTAGTGGGTTGCCACAAGGATGCATAATGTCCAAAATTCAAAGCTGAAAATAGATTTCCAAATAGAATTTGAGCAGAATTGTCAAAACCAGCAAGACATGGTAAAAAGAAAAAAAAAAAAAAAAGGCATGACTGTAAATTTGCCTGGTTTCCTTGGTTTTGTAATGTTTCTGTGGCTAATGGTTACAGATAAAGATGAGATACAGAACTAGGTGGCCACTGGTCTGACAATACATCTCCTTCTCAATGCTTAGTAGAAGCCAGATAAAAAGAAGCAATAGCCTTTCTTAGCCAGTCTATCCATGTTACTGATGGGGGGATCTTTTTATTACTTAATTATTTAATAGCAGTCCCTTTATTGTTAATTGATGTGTTTTATGCAACTTTTATCAACTACTGATACAGATTCATAAATTACTTTAAATTGTGGTGTTGTAATTGGACAGTGTTGACATGAAACTTGAGTAGTGTAGGAATTTCCAGAGGCACGATGCCTGGAGCCAAAGTTTAATTTCAGCTCTGAAGCAGATTCCCTTTGCCCCTTTAGACTACCCATCTCCATTTCTCCTCTTTAAACCTCCCAGGATGGTGCTAGAGGTTTAATTAATGAATAGGAATCATCTTACCACTGCCTCCTGAATTCCAGATATAATCAATAACGAGCCAATGTTTTACTTGGGCAAAACTGCAGCTGTATTTGAGGAGAAGCATACCTTCCATGGCACCTCTCAGAAGTGGTCTCACAAAACACCCAAACCCAAAGCTGTGCTGTTTTTAATCTCTGCCTTTTAAGTGTGCAGCCACTTAGGCTGCTCAGCTCTCACACAGCCTGTGCTCAGACTGGTTGCACCGTGGCTTCCCTGCTAACCATGCTCAAGTCAGCAGCCTAAGAGACAGCTGTCAGATGGTACCCTGTGTGTACCTGCCTTCACAGCCCCGGGAGCAGAGCAGAGACCATCACTGGTCGTGAGCATGTGTCCTGTGCCAGGAGTCACCTCTGCTCAGAGGATGTGTCTCCCTTTTCCCACACACAGCCACAGGGCAGGTCAACACCCCTCGAGCGAGCCAGGCTGCTTGCATGTTCATTCCCTAATCGTTTCTACCCAGGGCAGATTAGCACAGATGAGCTCCTTCAGCTTTTTTTGGTTGAGCCTGCTAGTTCTGACCAAAACAGGCCGGAGAACAATTGCAGCTGAGAAAGTGGGAGTGAGGGGGTAGAAGAATATTGCAAGGGATATGTGGTAAATTCTTGTATGTGACCAGCACACCATTGATCAATGCCCAAGGACTTGTTCAAATTATGCAGCTGACAGATGTGCTCCTCCTTGTGTCTCCGTGTCATTCATATGACTATGCTCAGGAGACTCCCTGTGTACCAGATTTGACCACCTCGATCTTTCTGTTTAAGTACTTTTGCATGTTGTGATCCCAGTTGTTTTTGGCAACAGTATCAAGAAAATAATTTCAGACACGTGTTACTGAAGAGACTGTTTTTTTATGTGACACTAAACAGCTTTACATTGTAGAGCCAAAGGAACTGGAAGCTACTGGATGTATTGTAACTGGAGAGTGCCACTACCTTCCGTCTGGTAACCTGGCAATTCCAGAGGTATCAGAGCAGGCATGTTCCTGTCCCACCTCCCTGCTCAGTATTTCATGACAGTCATCATCACCCTCTTGTCTGGCCATTAGGAGTGCTTCAGCATATACTGCAGGCTAAGATCCTCACAGAGTAATTTCCATCCTTAACTCCAGAGCTGTGAGACAGCTTGTGGGTGAACATCCAGTTTTAATGACACAACAAAGTGATGGAGAAGCTGTTCTCACTCTCAGAGGCAAGCTGTTCCTCTAAGATCAAAGACCAATTTCAGCAAGTAAGTGTCAGGAAAGGAGCTGCCAGAAAAAAAACAATTAAATCTACATCATTTATTTAATACACAAAGAAAAAAAAAAAATCTGCTATCAGTCAAGTTCCTCAAAGTCTGACTGTTTCTGTACCAAGTATATTGCCAGATCCATTACAGAAAATGAGGACAAAACCAATGCGCATGCATGGATGTGCCCAGACACACAAAGTGGATGATAGTTGCTTCACTTAGATCTCAGAGCAAGATCCATTTCAACTATCTGCTAATTACCATCCTGAAAAAGATATTATATTCAGATTTTGTAGTTGTTATTAAAAACCCCAAACAAACATCATACATGTGTTGTTAACACATGACAAAAAAAGTGTGTCTTAGAATTATCTGAAACCTACCACTTGCTTCATGTCATCAAAACAAAACAGGTGGTGTGCTCATCACCAAAAGCTGGCTGTTTTTACCGACATGATGTTACAATCAAGACATTACAAGCCCCCTGTTACTGACTGCAAACCATGAACCCGAATATTTAAAGAATTAATGCTTTCACCTTATTCTAAATGGTTAAATTTAGTTTCAGTTGGCAACTTTGCCAGGTCAAAAAGATCAAATGAAATCAGACATCAAATCTTTCCATTATACACAAAATTTGTTAGCAAACTCGTACATATTTTCCATTCATTTACATTTACTGGCACTAAAGCATAGAGAGAGTATGAACTCTTTCCCCTTTTCCCCCGAAGCAACATCCTCTCCAACCTTCATTACCTAAACTGAAAATAGTTGTAGGACAATGAAAAGCAGTAACACATCTAAAATAAATATAATAGTCAACAACGGATTATATTAAAAATGTGATACGCATTTGAGAATATCCTTATTTTAAAAAAAAATTAAGAAATCCCATGGCTTTTTATGAGTCTTTTAAGCTGTAACCAATTTATAGCATAGAAACAGTCAGCTGCTATATAATCAAGGCTCCTCATGAGCAGTAAAGCTTTGCAATGACTCAACGTGCATTGTTCTCAACCTGCATGAGCCTGAAACACTGCAATCATTACCAAGAGCAGCTCAGAGCCTTCCCTCTAAAATCCACAGGAAGACATTTTCACCTTCCCCTCCTACTCAGAAATTCTCCTTATTGCTCTGTTAGAAAATGGATTTGGCCTTTCTCTCCCACAGCTACTGCCTTCCAAACACAATGCCTACCATTTGATATCTACAAGTAATTAAGTGCTTTTAGTATAATTGCGACACCTCCATGCCTTTATTCTTCTTTCCTTCCCAGTTTGCTGTCAGGCTGTGGGATCCTAACCTGAAATAGTCTTGAACACCTCCACAGAAAGACTCCCCTTGCTCTGAAATGCTTGGTCTCTTCTTAACATGCTAGATGAGGTTGGCAGGAGAGACTACACTGTGATCTAACTTTCAGTTCTCCCATCTAACTTACAGTTCTCCCTTCCTCCACACCCTGCTGTGTATTGTCCCTTTGCCCACAAGTCCAGATCAGAGGTGCTGGCAGGAAGGGATGCTGCTCACTGCTGCAGAAGTGAGACCTCATCTGTAGGGAAATGCAGAAATCCTACTGTGAAAAGCCTTCCTTTTGCCTTTGGAAGAGGCTTGGGTTTAAGTAAAGGCAAATTTTCCTGTTCAAATGGGAAACAAGCAGAAAATCCAACACATATGAGTAAAAACTAATGTGCGTGCGAATTCCCATGCCTCACGAATAATTATTACCTGCAGTAACAGGCAGTGCAGATCCTGCCCCTCTTTTTCCCCCTTTTTTTTGGGGGGTGCACTTTTTTTTCCTGCCTCCTTCCCCTCCTCTTTTTTTTTTTTTTTTTTTTTTCCCTTTTCTGCCATTACAGCATCAAAAGAAAACTAAAACCTCTTGGAGACATAATGATGCTCTGGAACAGCATCAGCATCTGGACACCTGGCAAAACATAGTTCAATACCTATTGTACCTATTTCTCAACTCCCCTGACAGCACACATGAAGAGTCTTGCCTTTCTTCTTATTTACCAACAATTTAAACCAAGAGTGTTCAGAAGTCCATTTCAATGGCTTTTGTTCTGGTTACATTACAACAGATTGCTTTGATGTGGGGGAGGGAGGAGGAGAGGAGCAGAGAACATCTTAAGTTCACAAAGCTAAAAGCCAAGATGCACAAAACTGAAGCATTCCAAAGTTAAAAATAATCGTCTTTAAACTGCAGGAGCAGAGCTGTAATTTTGAGCAGTACAGCATGACATCATGGTTTATGTGGGGCCAGCTCAATAAATCAAACTGTGCCTAATTAGAGATCATACTGCAAATCTACATTATTTGGATGAATAATTAGAACAGGACAGTCCATAACACAAGCCAGATATATTTACTAAAATATGTTTTTTTCAAACTTTTATGTTCACTACTGCTTACAACGCTTTCACATCTAGTAAATTATAGACCCCTAAGCTTTTATTTTAGGCTGACTTCACTTTCAAGGAATTCTTCAATTAACTTTACGTTGCTTCAAGCTCTTCATCCAATGAGAAAACAATCTGTGGTTTCTTACTTCTTCCAGTGCCAATGGCTGCCCTCCACATTTGACTTGCAGACTTACTGTCTTTTTAGAGCCAGGGTCTGTTTGTCTAAAGTCAGCCTAGTTGTCATAGTATTTTGACAAGTCCTCTGCAAAAGGAGAACAAACCTTTGTGGTGGTTAAACTGCTAAGAATAATGAAAGTTGTTCTCACAATCTCAACAGATAAGTGCCAAAATTAAGGAACATTCAGCAATAAACCCAGAGCTGAAAGCCCTGACTACCTCAGCTGCCCTTCTTTCTCACCTACTCCAACATTCCCAATTTCTGCTTTTCTCAGTTGTTTTTCTAAAATGTGTGCTTTTTCTCAAATCTAAAAGCTATGACATGTTCAAACATTTACAGCCTAAAAAACCCCAGTGCTATCAAACATTACTATCTGTAGATGGTCAGGACGCTTCTGGAATTGTTGGAAATGCTGTGGAGACTTTGACTATCAGTTACATGCAGATAATGTTAAATCAAGAGCCAAAAAGCTTAATAAAAAGCATGAGCTGAACAAAAGAGACAGGATTCATTCCTGAACTGCACATTTTTCCTCCTAGAGCATGTGAGAGATTTGTATGTAATTTTTAAATCTCAAATTAAAATACTGGGGAGAGCTGGCAGTTCTCCTTCCTTTTCCCTTCTGACACTTGACTTGGTAAATGGACTAACATACAGAGCATTAAAGGAACTGTAAGGACAAGGACTGAGAAGCAAAATGTTTGACATTCTCAACAAAAAAGGACTATACAAAAATGAGAGATATGCCTACCAAAGTCTATTAATGTTGTGCAAATAATTTTTTTTCTACAGAAGGTTAACCAAGTGCAGACATTGGGGATACATTCTTAATACACAGATTTTCAGGTAAAAAAATCCAGAGGCTTTTAAAAGAATCAAGCACATATGTAGCAGTATTTATAAAGGTATGACAAATGAATTTCCCTCAACCACAGCCACCAGGATCAGCATATCCTTAAAAAGGAATGTACCTTTCAGACCTCCATTTGAATCTTTGTTACATCAAACTTGTAATTTATTTTTTTTTTTTAATTTAAGATTGTCTTTGTGGACAGAAATATCACGACTGATCTCTGTTAACTTAACTTAATGCAGAGCCACAGTCATTCCAATTCCCTTACACTCTCAGTGTGCAGCAACAGATTTCTCAGAAACAAAAAAAGAAACCCTGTAACTATTTGGACATACTTCTGAAAGCAGCAGTGAAAATTAAGAAAGGAGCCTTCCCAAAGAAGTATCTATTTTTGCAATGTGTGCTTTTAAAGCACAATGCTTACGGAATGAAATACTTCAGCTCTCTTGTGTAAACTTGTTCAGATTGTTTGCTATTGATCTTTTGAGTCATATTTTGGCAGTAAACTGGTATCCTTGTAGAAAATATAAGGATAGCAGAACAAGTGATGTAATCTACATCTATATTTAATTAATTTTTTCCTTTTTTGTAGTTAAATTTATATTTAAAAATAAATAATCTGAACTCCATACTTCAATTTCTTCCCCAGATTATGAGCTTTGTGATAATGAAAACCTTCAGAGGAGATAGCCTGTCTGTAGGAACACGGCTCCCTTAAGTCCAAGGACAGAACTCAGATGAAAGAAGGCAGTGTTTCTATCTGTACTCAAGATGTAGGACTATTAACTGTTTTCTTAACTGAATGACATAAAGTGACTCCATAAAACCAGTGCAAAAAGTGATCTCAAGGAAGTGAAATCCAGTTTTTTCCCAGTGGATTTTTCTTTTCTCCCTGGCCCCCAAACTGCTGTCTATTCAGAAAACAAAATTTAAGAAAAAAAAAAAAACCAAACAAACCAAAAAAAAGGAAAATTGCACTGTAGCAAGGCTATCCCTATGGCCCAGGCCTGTGCTGTGTGTGCAGTACATAATCCATACACTGCACGCCCAGAGCAGGTGCCACAAGGTGCAGCTTTCCGGGCATTTGTGGAGTATATAGCATGGTAGTTTGGACAGAGGTGGAAAGAAAGAGCATATGGAGGCAGGTAGCTGACAGTGAGACTAATGCAATGCTCCTGACTGGTAATTAAAGCTTGTCTCAGCCTCACACACCCAAACATGGTAATTCTTTAACCAACAGAAGAGATTGCTAGGAAAAGACAACAGTGAAAGAAAGGACATAAGCAGGAGCATGTGCAGGAGATGGAACACAAGTGTTTTTCCCCTTTCCTCCTCTCAGGTTTCTCCCATCAACTGAGAACTGCTACCCAAAGGCTTGAATCTGTTCTAAACCTGGTTACTCTAAAAATAAGAACATGGTCAAGACCAATATAAGTATAGGAACCAATGTTTTCTTATCTCTCTGAAGCAGTGACTGATGCCAGCTTTTTCATACCTTTTCTTCACTCTTTGTGCCACCAGTGTCAGTGTCTCTACCCTACCCTCACACTGCTTTCCACCTCCTCCTCATTGCCACCTGGCATCCAGTTACATGGGGAGCAGTAAAGATGAGGACAAACACCCTGCACTCACTTCTGGGCAATGACAAGCTTTGTGTCCTGAAATAAAGCATCTCAAACTCCAGAGTGCATTTGATAACATCCCCAATGGCCCTTCAGATAGAATGGCAAGGAAGGAGCTTACTTAAGAATTGAAAGAAATTAAAATCAACATGACTTGCAGTGACTTTATTAGAGGCTGAAACCCACATAAAATCTGTTTCAGTACTAAGTGAGAGATTTTTGTCTTACATTACACAAACGATCAGACTAGAGGGCTGCAAAGCGTCCTTCTAAGTTGTGACAGTACAGATGCCAGTCAATTTTAAAGATCAGGATTATTTCCCATTACACTATTTCTTGTTTTGGTCTTCTAAAAACAGACAAACCCCAAAGGAATATTATGCACACAGCAGCCCAGAGTCTGCCTTTAGATACTGTCCAAATGACATACTACTTAGACCAAGAAGATAGCAATACCTCTGTTTCCATTAATCCTCTACTAAGAATCACAGGATTCAAACTGTTGATTTCCAGCATTACCTCATGCCCGGGCCTCTTGCTGATTAATTAAAACTGTACACGTAGAGGAAAACGAACAACAAAGCAGAACTGCAGAACTATGAACCAGCGTGTCCCTGATAAAAGAAATGGACTGCTGTTCTCAAGTCCTTTCCATAGGTTGATTGTGAATTGTAACCAGACAAGATCTCCTTTTTCAAGCTTCCAGTAACTGGCAAACATGTCGACTGCACAGGAAGTCATATTTATAGTTGCATTACTCCCCACAATATACCAATTCTCTTATAATCAGCAGTTGTCTCTAGGCCTGCTAAATGAAAGATCTTTTCCTTTGAGATTGCAGACTTTCAGACTTTCAATGGGAAGTTTCCAAGTCTACAGTTTGCAATGGGTGTGGAGGGAAAAACACAGGACAGCAAAGCCCCCTCTTCATTATTACACAGTAAAGACATATAAGGCTTTTTTTTTCCTTTCCTTTTTTCAGAAAAAAAAGAAGCAATTCTGGGATACTGGTATTGCAAGTTGTGTTAATTACTCTGCTGAATCATCATTTAATTTACGACGTGTGTTTTACTTACCTACTTTTTACTATCTAGCTTTAAATTTCTCTTGGGTATAGACAGATGAAGAACTTACACTACATAAGCTTCTTTATGTACTTGGGCAGGGCCTGTGAACATGGAGATATTCCACAAGAAACCCAAAGCAGAACACAGGGAAAATACATTTCAAACTTCCCCAAACTACTGCAGGTGACAGTTAATAACTTGCTGGTGCATTTTTACTGTCATCCTGCATATAGAAAATTGCTAAGAAAAATCCAAACATCTACTTGAAATTTTCAAACTTTCTTCCAGCAGCCATATCAGAGTATTTAAAAGGGCACAGCACTAGCTTGGGCCAAGGATTCCCCTTCCTCCCTTATATAAAGAGAAAAAGAACACCATTTTTTAAAGGCAGATAGAGAGATTAATACTTTACCAAAGGAGAAATTCTTCAAAAGGAAAAGATCACCGTCAAAGGGATTCTTACCTAAAATTGGAAAAAAAGAGACAGAATAAGAAAAATTAAGAACAATTCCTTGGAGCATTGCACCTTCAAAACAGAAAGAATTCCCAAACAATATTTTACAGACATTATGACAGTTGCGGAACAAATCTATAGAAAACAAGTTACACCAGAACAGGAAATTGCAATTTCTTTGAAACAATAATTAACCTTAAGAAGAAATCATGACTAATATAAACAAACAAGTAATAAAGGAAACAGTTTTACCACAGGGAAACCTGTTTCAAAGCAGTGGGACAAGGGAAAATAAAAAAGTTTGCCAGAAGCAATGGGTCTCTAAAGAAAATTGGAGCAATTCTGTAGTAAGGATCATGCAGACCCAGGCTTCAAAGAGGAGGCTGAACCACAGAAATTCAGTAACTTTTAAACACAGGACTCAAATTCAAACTGAGTCAAACTCATACTGCTGTCACTTATGTTTTCAGGAGGAGTTGGAAGGATATCTACCATGCTAAACTGCTCTTATAATCATAGCTTTCAATGCCCAATTATTATTATTTATAAATAACTACAGCTATAGTAAGCACAAGTATCATGGTGATTATTTCATTATATTAAATGGGAATCAGAAATAAGAAAATATGAAAAGAACTTCTTTCATCATAAGATGACAATTCCAAAATTTTGCATGAGAAACATGACAACAGGTCTAATGTTTAGAATTTAAAATAATTATTTTTAACATAAAAATTCATTCTTAAATCTGAAATATTTTTTACTTTTTACTTTTTCTGTTTGCAATTCTTAAAAAGTTGCAAGTGAGCAGTAGTCCTTTTGCATTTACTCCAGTGGGAGAAAAGAAGTTCATAGTGGTGTAAGAGAATTGTAACTAAAATAAATACTAAAAACAGAAACAATTTTTATTTCAGATGTTAAGACAGCTATCTGCAATAACAGCATTTCAGACTGTCCTTATTTGTTCTTGTTTATTACACTGGTGCCCTTTGTGGCTTCTTGTATTTTAGCAACTGGAACATACACAGTAGAGCTAGCAACACAACACAAGTTTAGCAAAGGCAGCCATAATTGGATTTAAAAAAACTACCACAAAAAGCAGCAAGCAGCTCTACAAACATTAGAACCAATGTGGTTTGGCTTCCCATGAATTTCTGTCCGGTGGGGATTTGAAAAAACTTAAGTAGGTCCACAAGCTCACACCAAGATCTCTTTCTCCTTCCTACCTCAGAAGTCTTTTGAATGAAACTTGTTGAAAGTTATTATCATCAAAGCCTGTTTCTCAGCTGGTCCATCCCTACCAACAGGAATGACTTCCAAAAAAACCAGGTAACAGTCCTTCTTCCGTAGAACAACAGGTCAGTGAGAGAAGTACCAGTTCCATTCTTACGAAGTGGCATTTAGGAACACAAACTGTCCTGTCTCTGAACCAGCTTCTTAATACTCCAGCAGAGTTTACTTTTGTGACTTCTTGCTGTCCTTTAAACACATTTAGGAGAATCACTAGAGAAAAACCTTTATACAATGCTAAAATAGATCCTCGGTCAGCAAATTCTAATATTTACCTGCAAGGGGATTTTAGCAAGTTCAGAAATGGAAAATATTTGTTATGGAGATCTGAAAGACAAACACACCACCCGTGCCTCATCACCCCCACAAAGTGAGTTTTTTCCTATCACTCCTGAAGGGATTTGGGAAATGGAAATTTCCAAAGCTGGACAAATGGCAAAAAAAATAACATGTTCAAATGAAGAATGTCACAGAGTTGCACTCAGGAAGTTTAAGAGGTTATCTCTGGAAACACCTTATCAAATGGAAAAATGGTGTCGGCAGCAATCATGGGAGATAAGGGAAAGTCAGGTCTATCTAAAGACAAGACAAATAAATCCACCAGTTCCCAGGAGAACACTCAGACCAAGAATGAAGGAAGATCTTTGCTGGTTAAGTTACTCACTTTGCTCATGCTGATAAACCAAAGAGCAACAGGGCATTCTGAAAGCCTCAGAACTGCCCTGTATAGCTGTTCCCGTACTTGAGCTCACGCCAAGGGCTCAGGGGTAGCTGAGCAGAAAGCAAGAAAGGTCAATCAGCAACAACCCTGCAAGGGGCTGTTTTAGCCACCAGTGAACCAGGAACAAAGGCTTTGCCTCTCAGAAAGACCTGGAAGAGGTAGAGTCTCAAAAGAAATGCAAGAAATCCCATCACGAGGCATTGTCTGGGCCTGTCTCAAAAGCCAGAGGGAGCCAAAAGAAAGGCTCCGGGCACAGAGCTCTGCACTGCTGTTCCATTGCATCACAGGTATGAACCATCTCTCTCCTGCACGTGATGCCTTCATGGCACAAACTGGGAGCATCACACCTAGCCCCTAAGACCATAATTCTCTTCAATTCCATTTGTTCTGTT
>VXBX01005325.1:410631-433005 GCA_013400415.1 Scytalopus superciliaris
GCGGGTACGGTCGCGGGGGCGTGGCATGGGATTTTGTTCTGCTTACTAATGAACTCGGTTGATTAAATTGATGAAGAGCTCATTAGATATAAAATCAGTCTTTGAGTGTAAATGTGAAAATCTATTCTAAGTAGTTCTGTATTTCTCTTATGCCACTTTTTCAAGTCAAAGATACCCGTTAAAAACAGTAAACAAAACTATCAAAAAAGTATGAGAATCCTCCATATGTTTAAAAAGTAGGTTCATATAGACAGTAGTATCATTATATTAAATACATTCAGTGGTTAACTCATCTGCTTTTGCCATTTGCACACTGGAGCAACAAGCAATGGTTTTTATGGACTGAAATGATGTTTCTGTAAATACATTCTGGAATTTCCCTGTTTCATTTAAATTAATGCGGACCTTGCAGTAAGTGGCCCTGGGAGAAAGCACATTTCTGATGTCTTTGCATGAAATACATACCTTCCTGAAACACTTCCTGTCTTGCCCCCGTGTTTGGATATTATCACTGTTGTCTGACAAGGATGAGGTCAGCTAGGATTTGTAGGGATACTTTACAGCAGCTGTCCGGCAGTTCTTTGAAACTCCACAAGCCTTTAACTCCTGAGCTGCCTCACCAAAACAATGTAGTCTTGCACGTACACTGGAAAAATAATGACTTTTCAGGGTGCAGAGGATGCTGTTCACTGAACAGGCTCAAAGTGCTTAACCAAGTGAAATAGAAGACTAATTTTTCAGGTGAGCAAAAATGAGATCATGAACAGGACACGTGATGTGGAATTGAGGAGAGGTACCACGTCGACAGCAGCCAGGCCAAAACACAGATGGGGAAGCACAACAACATCCTATATGCACAAGAAAGAGACACACTGTACTTCAAAAACAGCAGAGAGAGACTCAGGTTTAAAATAATAAGGTTTATCAGCATTTTCACACAGAGATCCACCTGGCTGACTGTCAGCAAATAAAATTGCCCAGTTGCTCAGTAAGACCAATAAAGCTGAACTAGAGCTGTATAAGAACCAAAGAGTCCTCTCAATTTGCATAGAACTTAGTTATAAAGTGACACCACAAACTTCCACCCCCAACACTCTGACAAAACTTCCTGATGTTTTAAAACTAGCTGTCTCAGGTCAGGCAGACTGTCAAAACCCTTTTAAACTGATTTATGAAGCAGCATTCACACGATCACTAGCATGAGCTCTATGTGTGAATGAATCTTTCAGTAGCAAAAATTTGATCTGTATCAATCATGCCCATATTTCCACTAAATGAGCCAAAATTTGTATCCATATTATATTGGCTGTGAGAGGACAGACAGAGCCACAATGATGTAGCCTACAGATACCTGGCATGCAAGCTTTACTTGTATAAAAGTCAATGTGTTTAATTTTTTTTTTTTAATTAGAGCAGGAAGTACCATTCATGGTGTAAATTTACTTCTGATCAGTTTACTGCACTGCATTGGTCAGCATTCCCATTTGTAAAGCTTTAAGATGATACAGACACTTCACCAAACCCCAGTTTCTTTGCTTTATTGCTTTTTGACACACTGTGTGAGGGCTCCTGAGGAGACAAGGAGAACAGCTCTATGTCACACCACAATCTCTCCAATTCAGGCACCAGAAAAGGCTGTGAGAAAACAGCAACTAGGATGCAGAGTATGGTTTTTGAAAGGCTCAGCTACGAGACTGGTGAGAGACTGTGGACCATGTGGCACAAATACCCTGGTAAGGTGTGATATCCACAGCTCCTTTATCACTATGTGCTCACAGGTGTTGCACACAACCTCCCCCTTCTCGTACAGCGACCCTAGTTTGCATCTTCTTTCAAGAATACAGTGATGATTTTGTGATTTAAACCACAATTTCATTACAATATTAAGATTGGCATAGTTTTAAAAGAGCAGTGTTCCTCCTTAGGCTGCATACCGCTCACACTTAGCTGGGTTTTGGCAGCAAGCAACTTAGCTCATCTGTTATCATACTGTGTAACGCTTCAGAATACATACCAGATCTAAGAAAGCATTTACAGACTCAACTTAGGGGGGGAAAAAAAAAGAATTAGAAAAAAGTCTGTCACAAAACTGATTCTGTGTTGCAAAAAGTCTCTGTGTGCCTTTAGCTGCTTCTGTTCCCACCTGAGGCAGGGCGTATCCACACGTAATATATGCTGTACATGTACGTGCAGGTCTGCAGGACAACCCTCTCTGCTTCCTTCCAAATGGCAACTTTTCAAAAAGCAGCTGCCACTGTGCATCTTATTGTGTACAGAAACTCAAGCTAAAGGCTGAGAAGCAAGTCAACACACAAGAAGTGAGCTCAGCAAACCAAGCAAAACACAAAGACAAAACACAGAAGTGAGCAATTTCCAATTACTTCACGGGGCTCATGAATCAAATGAACGAATGTTCATGAATCAAGTAACATTCAAATGAATGTTTCTTGTCCTATCACTGCTGACAAAGTTATAATGATTAGAGTCAGGATACATTTACTGTTATATATATATATATATACACATTATTAAAAAATAAAGGGAACCAATTACTTTATAATACACCAGACTCATTTTGGAGTTTGAAGCAATTTCCAAAGCTACTGTTTTCCTGGAGACTTACACAGCAGCTCCAATTATTTTGGACAGTTAGGTGCCCAAGACAAATACAAACAATATGTTCCTTAGGGACAAATTATCTTTGATGAAGTGGGGAAAAATTGTCCAATCTTAAAATAGTGGCTTATGTGAATAATTTTACTTTTTGCTTACTGAGGAAACATTTATTTCATCCTAATCTAGCTTTAAATGCCTATAATTGGCCTTTTCATAGGCTTATGCACAAGTACCTTAGTGTTAAAGGGGAGAGGGGTCAGAGAGAGGAAAACAAGGGAAACCAGTTAGGAAGATTTAAGAGATACCAAACTTTGTGCAGAAAATGCTGCTGAGAGAAACATAGTAAAATACAATAAAAGGAACTCCAACAGCTAGAGCTGCTTCACCTGATACATGCAGGCTGATGTAAAATGTTCACAGAGCCCTCAGCAGAAGGTATCACGACACCTCTCCTAAAACACTTGCAGCCTGAGCTATGCAAATGTTCACTGGTCCAAGCAGTTGAACAAAACAGGGACAAGTGGGAAGCCTGAATCATTTTGCCAAAGCTAACAGGAAAGCAACCCCTGACAGTCTTGATGTGGGTTCTGCTCTGGAAATATAAGAACCAGGAAATACAAAAGAGGGAAAAATTTCACAAAGTCTTATGAGGACTGCAAAATAATTTCCACAGGAATGCAGAGGAAGTCTCATCCCTTGTGATACCTATAACTAGATGGAACAAAATAGTGGGAATTAACCCAAGGAAAAAGCTAGTACTGGCAAGTAGACAGACTATATGCAATGTATTTTTTCCTTGCATCTCTGACTTCTATTAACATTTTTGTGGCTCTTAACGCAGCAAGGTAGGAGCTTTGGTTTATACTCCATAAACACAAGCCAAAAGCCTCCCACGGTTCCATTTGGTAACGTCAGCTTAACATGCTCAAATATACACAGAGTTCTGACAATGAGTCAAGTTCCCACTCAAACATAAATTATGCCAAAAAACACCCAAGATTATTTCAACTAATAAACACTTGCTTAAAAAACATGTCAAGTCAACTAGGTCTTCACATCAATTTAACCACCTCTTACCACAACCATTGCCTAAGCCAGAGTGCGCTGTAGGAAGCACCAAATGATAAAGGTGATTGAAAACATTCTCACAGAGCTCCTCTGACTGTCATCACTCCTGTGGTTGCACAAAGCTTAGGACTCTGTGCTTGAAGATGAGATTCTCCCATGACTGGGCTTGTGCTGTGAAAAGTTTTTTAAGGATGTCAACGTCCTGACTCCTGAAGACCAGAATTTGTGACAAATACTAAACCAACATTTAGTTCTTAAAAAGAAAGATCAAAGTCTTGCATCCTGTCACGGTACAGAGTTTCAAAGCTCTTTCAAAAGAGTTCTCCTTATAAAAGACACCTCTTCTCAAGAAATACAGTAATTGAAAATAAGCACACCATTACCCCAAGTTCATGCAGATGCTGTTCATTAGCATATTTATTCTCTTTATAAAACTGTGGCATTTGGACTTCAGATTTTTCCAATTTCCATTACCATTTCCCTACCAAGTTTGTATACTGAACACTGAAAGACAACCAAAGCAAAGAAATAAAAACAAAAACTTCAACAAAAAGGACACAACCAAAGTGCAAAAGTAACTTCTGATATGCTGGATTTATAGATCCTGAAATTGTCTTCTTCCAAATTTTCACAGTTACAGTAATGCAGAAGGCAAAGCTGGTGTGGTTAGCTCTTACCCAGGGGGCCTTTCCATTGTAAGAAGCATCTCTAATAGACCACTCTGATAAGTAAGTAAGGCAAATTTCCACCAGACAGATGAAAGGAATAGAGCAGAAATGCATGTCAGGTAAAACACTGACTGGAATACCATTCCCAGTAGCAGTTATAGCAACTAAAAGCTGGTTTTCCTAATCAGGACTGAACCACATTTGAGAGGCTGCTCTGAAGTGTACCTTTCCCGTAGGAGCTAGCTTTCCCTCTGCAACTACCATTCTGAAGCTAACCATGGACAAATAAATACTAAATTCACTTAAAACACTTGAGACAAGAGTTCTCAGACAACCCCATTCAACTGAAAACACATGTATCCAAACACAATGTCCTGTCTCCATATGTATTTCCTCCTACAGAACGGTGACATGAGCTAAAATTTCATTCCCACTGAGAGATCTGTTGACTACTCATGGAAAGATGAATCACTGTTCTCAATGGAAATTCTGACTCGTGACAGCAGTTAACTTCTCATATATAAAGTATCACATGGGCAAATTAGATTGACTCCCTGCTGTAAATAATTAGTGGATTGCAACAAAATGTGTTTCACTACCTAGCTTTAAAAAGCACTGAAGAATTAATTGTCTAGAGTCTTACCTGTGCTACAGGAAAAATGCATGAGGAAAGGCAGAGGCTGATCTAATTTGTAAACCTTTTTGAAAGTAGCTGAAAGCAGAAGCTTGGACAAAGACAGCAATGGGAGCATGAACAGGGTGATCCTTCTCCCAGCATGCTCTCAGCAGTCACTTAAGGATTTTAGCTGCCTTCAAACTAAACTGTTTCTCTGTGAAACATTCTAGGGAATGCACTGACACTGTGGCACTGACCTCTTTGGTTTAGCTTTGTGCTGTACAATGAAGCACTTCACTTTGTTTCAGCTGTGTGCCAAACTGACCCACCGAGTGCCCCCAGTTATCACACTATGAGCAAACGATTATTTCCATTTACTCCATGTGCACTGCTCAGGATTTCTGAGTCCTAAATCACATGTCTCTTACACATTTTCTTTCCCATTTGAACAGTCATGGTCTACTAGTCCTCGAAAATGAGAGCACAGGTAATCTGGTTCTACTTTACATTTTATGGAGATAGGGAATCAACTGCATCCAATGCCCAAAATAGGTTTGCACAAAGGCATAATGAAGCCTTCTGGTTTAGCTTACTTGCTGTGTTAAAGCTCTCTGGTTTCTGAGCAGTGCTGAAGACTGAGCTGAAACCCTCTCTGAACAATGAGGGACCCCTCTTTGCAGAGTAAGAGTTGCTATTAACCACCTTGGGACTTCACCTTAGAGATAGAAGTGCCTAATTAAACAGGCTGAGAAGCAATCTAGTATCATAATTTTTCTACTACAACTCTGACACTAAGTCTTCAGCAAAACACACTGTGGTACATTCCACTGAACAAGCAGCTCAAGATCTTTGAGAAGCAACACTGATTCCTTTGGGAGGGAAGAGTGCAGAACAGGGAAGGAAGGAGGCTTTCATACCTCAGTGCTGAGGTACCTAATCAACCAGTTTCCTGCTATGGAGCAAGCAGGGCTTCTCCCAAGCAGGAACACACTCATGGAGTTGTGGAAGTGCCCTCTGAAAACCAGCACGATCCCTCTTCACGGCCTAGAGCCAGGTAGGCTAGGCACATATGCAAAACTAGTGTGAAAATTTTTCTGCACACTCCTCTGCATACCTGAAAGCAAACGTTTGTAAGAGATATGATTCTGGACTCAGAATCATCCTTTTTTATAAGGTGTCATGGTCTCAGCCCTTACAATTCCCTTACAGTAAGTGGAGTAAGTTTGAATATATGTATAGTTAAAGATAAATAATTTTGTATCTGTAAATATATAGGAGCCTTATTTGTGTCCCACAGTAGGGCACAGAGTTATTTACAGGCGTCCAGACACTGTCCAGTTCAACCTGCATGCATAGCATGTGCAAGGCAAAGCTGAAACTCCATTGGTAGCCACTTCCCCAAAACTGCCATGCACATGTTTTGTCCAGGGCTTCTTTCCTTGCTCCCTTCTGTCCCTCCATCCCCTCAGGCCACCCTGATGTCCCCAAGGCAGGTGCAGAGGTGCTCTGTGCTCATGGCCAGGCTGGGCAGGGGGCATGGCACGAGCCCGGGCAAGTGCCACTGCTCTGGCATTAGACAGTGGCCAAAACTCTGCCTTTGCTGTTCCTGCCAGGCCAGGGAACAGATGACCAGGGTCCATGCTTAACCAGGCAGCTGCAAAGTCAACAAAGTTATTTCTTACAAGTATTGTACAAGCCCTTTGGGAAAGCAGCCTTAAATCTCCACAGAGTTACGTCTTGCACAGGTGGCCTGTACAGCTTCATGGGATCCTGTTCTTAATATTTCTTTCAAAGCTTGCTCACTACATTTATTGCTGCAGTTCTGACTAAGCCTCCAAACTATTTTTACGGGCCCTGAACAATAGTAATCATTGAGGATCAAGTTCTGCTTGCTAAACTGAGCTGTATCTAGTCCAGATTCTTAAAATCCCACATCTCTGACAAATTCTGTTGATCACAGAGAACATAAAGGGTGTCAATTGGGATAACATTGGTTTAACACATATATGAAGAACACAAGAACAAGATTTTGCCATAAGGCTTCTTCATTGTTCAGATCCCAAAGAAATGCAGTGAAACAACCTCTTTTTGAAAGGTGCAATGCAGATGAAGTAAGGTAAAGATGATCACATTTCTGAATCATCACTCTTGTCAATTTTTTCAGTGGCATTAAAAAACCCTGTCTAGGACCTAGCAGGACATTAAGAAGTTGTATGTATCATTATTCAAATAAAACAATACTAAATCTAGAATATATATCTGCAAAAGGCTACTTTTATTTTATCCAAAACAGACTGAAGATTTTACTTTACATTTTGATGGGCAGCAAAAAATCAAATCTTTTGACATATTCATAGAAGAGCAACCTATTCCAATTTAATTCCATTTCCTGAAATAAGAAGCACTACTATTTACTGGTGAAGCCTTTGCCTGTAGCCATATACATTTTAAAGAAATCACTAACTAATATTAAAGAGATAGGCACATTTCAGCTGTGCAATTCTAATATGCACAAAGCTGAAATTATGACCAAAACAACCTCACTATGTAAATGCTCTGAAGATAACCCTACAGAGTTTGTCTTAAGTTCGTGCAAAAAAGGGAAATAATAATGAACATGTAGATAAAATGGTATTCCTGACATTATTAATACCAGCACTACAAGTAACAATCTACTTCATATTTATCATACATATGCATTTCTTCCTTATTTTTTCCTTCAGTTCTAACCATAAAACCAAACTGGACAGTCAGTTTTATTTCTCAATTATCATGAATATACTTTTCTCTCTCCTATCCCAGTGAATTTTATGGTTTGGCGGTTGTTATGCGGGTTTTTTTGTAGGGCTTTTTGGGGTTTTTTTTGAGCATGTGCGGGGGGGGAGTTTTCTTGTTTTCTTCTTTTTTTAAGGCTATATGGCAAGGAAATTACTAAACCTTAAAGAGAAAACATCTTATTGTGTCTACATTTGTTTCCTTAATTAATTAACATGCTTGTGTTACAAGACACCTTTAAAACGCTACATTTTCAGACTATCCAGACCATATTTAAAGGAAAATGCAAGCATTCAGAGTTAGATGAGCAACAAGACTCAGAAAATACAGTCCCTAACCCCGTAATCCAATCTTGCACATGCAGCCTTACAGACTTGTGCCTACCTGCACAAGGAAAGCTTGCAGAATGCCACCATATCTACTCTGATGTTTACTGGATATTCAGTAGTAAATGATGCAGGACAGACCCTCTAGCCTTTCATTTAAAAGCCTTACTTTTATTTTATCTCTGGAAATTTATTTAAGAAGAAAACTTACATGTTGGTGTCAGAAGAATATTAAGATCTGTGATTGCTCATCAGAAAATAATTGCTTGCACACACAACAACAGCTATCTGTTCAGGGCTGTGTCCCGTCTTCATCAAGGTAAATCCACTCCACTATTAACACTTTTAAAATACTTACTCCATCACTTAAAAGAGAATTGATTTAATTGAAGGACTAAGAAAAATTACCCTCTTAGAGAAAGATTGTAAATACTCTTAATGCATGGGAACATATGATCATTACATACACACACCTGCTGTGCATTAAAGTGACTCCTTTACAACCACTCAGTAATCAAAGGAGGGGAGGGTGTCTGCCTTGGAATTACTCTCTTTTCATGCTAAGCAAGTGTTCACAAACAAACTTACAGGTCGGAAGTTTGACCAGGAAGCATCTTTTTCATGTATGTATATACTATATGTATAGGAGAGATGCCTGTATGTATGTAATGCAGAATTAGGAGGACATGTTCAGATGATGAGGTGCATGGGTATTTTCAGAAGTGCCATTAACCTGTCGGTTTAATGTCTAAAAAATTAGCATTATTTACGTGCAGAAAAGGCACAGCTCTCTCAGGAGCTAAATATCAGCTTCTGATAAAATAATTTTAGTTAAGTTTTGCTAAGCAGCAAGCTAAGGAAGCTGTCTGTGCCTGCAGGCATATGACTCACTGCTTCGCTAAGAAGGACTTGTATGTAAAACGCAAACTTTTATAGTCACCTGTTCATGCTCCCCTCAACTCACCTGAAAAACTGCAGACTTGTCCTTTGCTGTCAGGGAAACACCAGTAGGAATGTAATATAATTGCCATCAAGACCACAAAAAGTGACCCCAACGGGACTCTTTTGGCAGATCACCCCATTTATGGCACCTGCTGCTCAGGGAGCGGCTCCTTCCCAAATCTGCTCATTGTAATTGCAGGGCTGAACACAGGCAGCAGAAGGGTCCCTGCTGTGTCCCACCTTGCTTCTGCCTAGTTCACTGCTGTTGGTCACTGCCCACCAGAGGTGGACAGGCTTTCCAGCATCAACACACACGTATCAATGCTGCACCAAAAGGTAGCCCAACTGGTGCCAAGCAGTTAAGCCGGGCAACACAAAGATTCTGCTTTCATTTTAAGTACTGTTCTTCCAAAAGGATAAACAGGTGTTTTAAATGGGCTTTTCAGAGAGGCCATTAGAGGGATGGCGATGGGGAAGAAGGCATCCAGACCTTGGCGTGCCCTTAGGAACTCTCTGAACATCAGGCTCTTGTAAAATACTCATAGGTGCTATCATTTACGCCTGCAAAACCTCCCTCCTCAACTCTCACTAGCCAATGGGCTAGCAGCTGGCCACAGATGTATTTTATTTGAACAAGTGGAAAAACAAAGAGAGGAACCAACAACAGTATGTGCTCTAAGCCACCTCTGGAGCATGCCTTGCCCTTCCCCTGAGGACTCAGCTACAGTATAATCAAAACCAGGATGAAGCCACAGCTGCAGCCACAAATCAAGGACTTTTGTCTTAACATGTGAACTTCATGTAACAAAATTGTGGGGTCCTTGTGCAGCAATGAAAGGAATATATGAGTTTTTTCTATTTGTCCTACACCAAAACACAAATGATGGCCCCAGGATCAAATTTCCAAGAGGGGGGTAAAAGAAAAAAAAAGAAGAAAACACAGCTAGTGACTGAGAGGAGATCCATCTACCTGGCTCCTTGATCTCCATTCTACTTTTGTTTTACTGTCAGGAGGCATTTTAACTTCACTGCTTTCAAGAAACTTCCTATTAGAAAGTTGTGGTTTCCAGTGCATTTTTATTGCATTTTCCAAAGTTGCGTCATCAGAGCAGGGCATATTCCTGTGGGAGCCAAAGGTCCAACACTGTAAGGCCTTATAATAAATAATAAGGGAACGTCGTGGCTAGTAAAATCTGTAATATGAACACATACAAAAATTAATTTCACTGTGTACAGTTACTTCTAAAACTCTGTGCTTTTCACATTTTCCTGGCAGCCACATATACCCACACTAATTAATACGAACAATATAAAAAAACATTAGCCACCATTCAACATTGCAATTTTACTTTCACTTATTAAGGCAATAACTAATCTTAATGGAAAAAATTCTTCAGAAAACTGAAAACTAACTACAAAGCTCACTTGAGAATCTACAGGGAAGCTCACATTTCTTTTGTGTTCATTTGTGTGACCACAAATGCACTAGATAATTATAGACTCACAGAATCATAGAATCAGCTGGGTTGAGAGAGACCTCCGAGATCATGAAGTCCAACCCTTGATCCAACACCACTCTGATCACTAGATCATGCCACTGAGTCCCACATCCAGTCTCATCCTAAAAACCTCCAGGGGTGGTGAATCCACCCCCTCTCTGGGCAGGCCATTTCAATGCCTGATTACTCTCTCTGTAAAGAATTTCATCCTAAATTATGCTTAGAAATATCCTTAGAAATATTCTGCTGCCACAACATCAACGGGTAGAACTAAGATTGATAAGGACAAAACAAAATAATAATAAAAGCCAGGGAAAACAAAAGAAAAAGGCTCCCAAGCAACAAAAAGCAGAAATCCACATTCTTGACACAAAAAGAGATTTTGATTCAAAAGACCAACACAACACTGACTTGCACTTCCACCAAGCCCTAGAAATTAATGTTTTCAAAATTTCTTAGGAGCACCGTGTGACTCTTGGGCACTCTTGTGAAAATCACACAACTTGTCACCATAAATCATTGCAATGGCAGCACATGTGGAGCTGGATAAGCAGGATAGAGGGCAGTGCCAGTCAGTACTCCTGGCCCAGACATGAGCAGGGAACTCATGCCATTCATCTGCACAGCAGCATCCCTTCCTCTCACCAAAACCTAAAACCTCTGTTCCAGAGACAGTAAGGTCTGATCTGCAGAGAAGAGTTATGGTGAGAGGACTGGAGATCTGACAGAGATTTTCTTTCCAATAAATTCCTGGGGGAAAAAATATTTAGGATATTTATCCAAATTTTTCTCTTGAATATTAAATATATGGAGGATGGGGATATGGGGAGCAGACCACAGCCATGCGTGTGTTGCTATTCTGCAGTTGCAGCTGGAAGAGGAAAATGCCAGTGCTGATTTTTTTGCACAAATGAAGATTATCCCAGTCAGACAAAAATGTTACATTCTTAGATACCGTCATGACTGAGAAAAGCAACTGAGGAGAAAATAACACAAAATCACACTTTTCTATTGTTTGTATTGTCTTGTACTACAGAACACAAAGAAAACCTCAGAATTTCTCCAAAGTACCAAATCACAGAATGTAATAAAGATTAGAACTTTAGGATATACAAGGAAAATCCAGTCCACAGCTAAAAGAAAAGCCTAAAACCTAGAGAGAAAATTGAATTATTTCATTTCTGATCAGATAAACCAACATAAGATTATTGTCCAATTTCTAGATAGCAGCAGAATACATTCATTGATGGAGACAGCATTAAAAAAGTTTGGCCCGAAACAACAACAAACAAAAAACCCCAAACCAACTGCCTGGAAATCCTTGGTTTAGGTACATGCCTGAAGTCCTAACTAGCATTCACAGAGGCTTTGTGACAGCATGACAAAACCAGTAAAATCCTTCAAAAGAGAAACACTTTTCTCAACAGCTTCTATGAGTTCAGAACTGTCTGCTGTCAGACAGCACACAAAGAATTGGTCTGAACCATAGGAGATGCAGTTCATGAAGGAAACAGACATTAAGAAATAGATAAGAAAGAAAACCCAGAGCTTAGTAAGAACAAAAATTAATTTATTTTCCTGAAAGCTGATTAAAGGTGGGGAATTCCAGATTAGGCAGAAGCTCACAAACTTTCAAAGCTTAGCTCATATGTGTTCTGTGCTGCTTAGATGCAACAAGAGATAAAAATCAAACCAAAACCAACCAAGCAAACAAACAAAAACAAACAAACAAAAAAATCAGATGTAAAATTTCTGTGAAGGCCTGAAAGCCATACCTGGACATTTCACTTAAATTCAATAGCCACAAAAGAGTTAAAATTGTTAAAATTAAGAATATGTAATCAACTCACTATTACAGAAATCTCTTGAATATTCACTGTTAAAGACAATAATTTGAAGCAGAACATCCCAAACAACCTAATGGGAAAACACAACAGAGTTGGTTTGGAAAAGTTATTTTATTCTTGCCAGTCTTGGTAAAATTCAGGAGCATCTGTGGTTTCTCCCACTTCCTTCTTCTCCAAACACAGCATCTCCTCTTAGAGTAAGCTGCAAATGATCAAATCAACAGAATAATGATCTGGATTGTCTTTGCCAGCTCTCCATAGACATGAGTTCACAAGAGAGGCAGCCACGCAGCTTCCTCAGATGTTAGTAAAGACTTTTGATCTTTCTTTGAAGAAGCTTTTCTCAGGATATTTAAAAGTCTGTGGTTTATTTTCATGTGTGGGGAAAAGCAACGCTGAGCTGAACACTCCCACACAAACGTCTCAACAAATCCATGCTTGTCAAAAATACCCCCGAAGAAACTTAATATCTGTGCACTTTGAAGGTGTACATTTTCACTCGGCAGCCCTCACTGTGGTCTCTGCTGCGTATCTCCTGACTCGTGGATGTATGGCACTCCATGCAAACAGCAGGCAGACAAAAAGGAAAGGAAGAAAAAAGAAGAGCAAACTGAAAATGGGGATGGCTGCAAGGGTTAAGAAGTTTGGATCTCAGGTGCTAGGACTAATTAACGTGGGGTAACAAAATAACTTTCAGTAGGTAACTTATACTAAATAATCCTTGCTTACTAACTGTAGATTTTTCCATGAAACAAAAATCTGAAAACAAACCCAAGATACTTGAAAACTTTGTGTACTTCTGCTGCTCTTTTGATGAAAACTTGTAAAGGACCACATTTCATATTTGCCATGAGCATCAAGCACAAGAGCATGACACAGTATCACACTTGCTACACAAATACATTATTTAAAATGTTGTATGTGTGTGTATGGAGACACACACATATGCACACTAAAATACAAGAAATACCATTAGTCTCTTCCTTTCCTTTTGCCCACAGATATTATAGCTAATAGCATCATATAACACTCTATTTCTTCAATGAGATTCCTTCTAGACAATTTTGATTATAGGCTGCTTGTCAAAATGACCTTATACCACTTTCACCAGCATGTCTGAGAGCACAGGAGACAACTGTCACAAGCACTTTGCCAGAGTAAATTTACCTTCCATCAGAAAGGCAGGAGCACACTAAACACAGCGGCCACTTAAGTGCTGCTGGGATGTGCAACTGTGTAGGGAAAGATAACCACTGAAGTCAGAAATGTAAAAATGCACCGGACTAAGTACACTTCTTTTGCCTTTTATGTTAGTGTCTCATTATAAAACAAGTATGAAACATTTTACTTTAAAGAAAAAAACAAACCTGAGGCCAAGGAAGCAGATAGAAAAAAAACCCATTTCTCATATTAATCTCTACCCTCTATTCCCAGCAGTAGAAAGTTAAAGACATTCTAGCTCATTTAATTTTTATTCCTTCTCCACCTTTTTAACCCATGAATAGAGGGAATTACACTGGCGTTGTCACTCTGCAGCAGCACATTGAAGCTACAGCACACATACAACTTCAGAGTTGTTCTCCCACTCCAACTAAGCCCTTGGCTTGGCACTGTGGCCTGTGCAGTACCTCACTGAGAAGGCAAATCACCTCAGACAAATCTACTGTGTCAGGCTGCAGAAACTGTATACACATAATGTAATAAATATACTGTAATTTCCCAACACTACCATCAATTTAGCAAAATGCTGGACCACAAACTATGAGAGCTGAATTCCTGTGGAGGAAAGAGAAGAAGGGTTTAGTAGAAGTTCCAAATTATGACCCAAGATAATGAAAAAAATCAGTCCATGTCTCAAAGTACTGATTTCTGAGCTGGAACCTTTGTGAAATCCAGGCCTTCATTTCAGATTTCAAAACAAATGCCCAGTTTTGCCAAAGAAATGCTGTGTGATGCATCAAGGAGCCCAAACTCTGGATTTTCTCATGGATCATCACAAGGAGGTCTATTACCCAGACTCCTTGGTTTTATGGACCATCTGAAGAACCCTGCTTGGAACAAGACTTGACTCTGAATAGGAGTACACACTCCTAACCATATGCTCCTCATGTGACAATTTCAAGTACGTTCAAGGTGAGCAGCTGATGCTTTCATGTGGAGCACTATGAACATGAGTGCTTTAAATTGCCACAGGATGAACTCAAATATGTGGGCAAACACCACCTAAGACTCAGTAGGAGATGGGCTCAGATCACTTAATCTACAGAAAGGGCTTGACTTGAGCACAGATCCACAAACCCAACAAATGGCCACATGGCACAGCTTCTTTTCTCTACTTCCAGGCACAAAATCCTATGGTGTCTGTGAGCGTGTATATAAAATCTACATCTATATCTATACATTTGTGGTTAGAGACATTACAACAATGAAGACAAGATCACAAGTTCACACACCAATAATGAAATGACACACAAGTGACACAGATTCTTCAAAAGGACCTGGTCAAAGCCTTCCACACAGACTCAGCCTTCTAAAGATGACTGTGAGCTGGTACATATGCAAAACTGACCTGGGAAGATCTTACCTAACCACAGACTCTACATATGTGCAAAACTCTACAGCATTGCAAGTGGGAGGAGGAGACAACAGATGGTGGAAATTTTACAGTATATTTACTGTGAAAAGAGGAAGAGGACAACTCCAACACAGTTCAAAAGGCCTCTTACTGTCTCAGAAGAGGCTCCCTGTATCTAAGGGATGAGGAATCTGACTTGTGGTCAGATGAACATAAACCACGACCAGCACAAAAATGACATCCAGTTCTCACTCATGCACTTTTCCTGTCTGGGAGTGTTCACATCCTCAGCTGAATCCACATTTTCTTCCCATTTGAGTAATTGCTGTTCTTGCAGGATCCCCAAGGGCTTCAGAGACCAAAATTTGACAAGATTCTGCACAAGGGGAAACAGACTGCTAATTTATTTTCTTTCTCCTGTTTGACTTCCTACAACTCTGCCTGCCAACAGATGCATCAGGATACACAGGTAAGCACTCCTGCATCAGTTTTCCCAGAGAAACAGCTTAATCTTGCTGTTTCCCTGCCAGGATGGAAACACTTATCCTGGAGCCCCTGGGTGAAGGATCCATTAGAGTCTCTTCTCACTTACTGACCAGTTTATGCACCAAAACAGCACAGAGTCTACTGGGAATGAGAGCACAGCCCAAACGAGATAGCTGCTCACAACAGAACATCCCTCTGCATAGAAGCCACTGCCAACAGCTTTGAGGAAAACACTAAAGTAGTCTACCCAAAAAGAAGGGCTGCTGTCTTTGGAAGTGGTGAAGTGGTGTAAATCTACCACAAAGCAATGTATTTCCACTTAGTGGAAGAATGAAAGCCCTAAATGCATTTGTCAGAAGGCACCAGCGATGCTGTGACATGGACAGATCCTGGGATTACAATTAATAAAAGGACTTCTTCACATTCTCCCACGGTTCAGCATAGTTCATTTGCTAGCCCACAGGCCACAGCTGGGCTACAGAAGAAGAATGAGACAAAACTTGCTTCTTTTTCTGGTGGAGGACAGGATGTGGCCTAGCCAAAAGCACCTTCCCATGCCTGGACACTGCCTGGCACACAGCCACACAAGAACAAGGACGGGAGACTGATTTCTCCTTAGGTGTGTATGCACGGCACTAAGCTGAACATGATGCTTCAAGGTAGCTTTTGCTACACAGGGAAGGGAAAAAATAGTCTGCAGACCTGTAGCAACTCCGGTGAGATTACCTTTCTCTCTTTCTTGCCTCAAAGGACATGCAGTGATTTCCAAAAGACATCATGTTCTTTGCACTCTTCCACTACATTGGTGTGCTGAACAATCACATCTCATTTAAAAGTCAGTTTGTTGTTTCAGCAAATCAAAAGCACTGCCCTTTAAGGGGTGTTAAAACCCAGAAAGACATAATTTCTTGCTTAGTCACAAATTTTTGGAAGAAACAGCAAGCTCTCAACTATCCAGGGTCCTTACCCTGGGATTAAGGGAAGATTTGGTCCTGTGAGGGATTTTGTTAGCTCATAAGTCAATTCTGACTAAAGGAAAAATAAGTGGGAGAAAAAGGGATGTCTCTAAAAACCCTATGATGAAGTCATCTCTGAAGGATTTCAGTCTTTCCCACAAAAGTGCAGGGATTTCTGAACCACCTGCTTATTCACTGCTGCCAAAGAGACAAACACAGTTTCATCTCCTTCAGAATATGATTGAGAGGGTGGAGACCAAGTTAACATCATAGGAACAATTGGTCATTTATTCATCTGCCTCTTAAGGAAAGTATATTTTGACCCGTCAGATTACTTGTTCATCACCAAGACGAGGAAAATTTCTCCTTTATATGCAGAAGGACCACATACATGTTGAGAGATGAGCAAGGTCTTAAAAAACAACAGAAAACAAACTATAAACCAAACAAGAACATGAACACCAAGAACAGATTCAAACTTTGCTGAGTACATTACTTGCAATAATTTGATTTACCAGAATGTTTCAAGGTAACCCACCCTTACTTCACTCTGAATCTGGAACGAGCCTACCAAGCTGCATGGAATCTGATGAGTTTGGGAACCACCACCTTGTGACTTCAAGCAAGATACCAGTACAAAATCTCCAGTAAATCAGACACCTCATAACATGAAGGAAAGCACAAAAATGCAGAACATACTCATGCTCTTCCATTAGCACAATTATGGAAAACTGTTCTCTATTAAGTTCCCACTGCATGGTGGTCTCTGATTTTAGTAGACGTGACTTCATGATCCGGATCATCCCTTTCAATCATCCTTTATTTTTGATGCAAGCAAGGGTACACAATGCATCACATGAGAACACTGGCAAGTATGCCTCCTTCTGTTCACATGGCTATGATCCCTGTTGTTTGGTAATTGATCCAAAACAGATGAAAGATCATAAGTGCAAGGCACACACATCCAACCAAATCTTTTTTTAGTAGTTGTTGTTTACTGTTTTCTAAGGCATCTTATACTGTCATCCTTCGTGGTGGTACAGAGAACCAGGGCTTAAGTTACCTTCTATACAGAAGTTTGCCACAAGATGCAAGTCAGTTCTCCAAGGGAAATCACAGAGCCCCTCTGAACTACAGGCTCTGTTACAAGAAGGAAAATATCTTCCTTACCTCTTCTTTGCATGACAGCTTTCTTGTACACAGACCCCATCATGACAGAGTGTAAGTGAAAACAGGTTGAGACAGATACGCAAAAAGGCAAATTTTACGCTCATTAGTCTAATCTTGAGAGCCTGGGCTCACTATTTTGTGTGCCATGAGACAACTGATACTGACAGATTTTATAAGTCTGTTAACATTTTTACCTTGTGGGGGGAAAAAAGTTGCTCTTCAGTAACCTTCAAGAACATGGAGTTGCTCAAAACAGAAAACAGCATAACATATCAAAACACACAAGCAGATTTCAAATGACACTACATCTGTCTTGGATGTCTCACTGTAGTCATTCAAGGGTTTAGTAACACTGCAGCAAACCAGTGTCCTCTGGACTAGAATGGATGTTTTTCCTGTTTCCTGCCATGGTGCAAGGGCATTACAAAGCAGCTGATACTCTGTCCAGAATGCCAGCTGCACTCTGAAGGCTAGTCCCTTAGATGCTGCCACATCTAGGGAGTCTGACAATTTGAAGGTGGTGAGGAGTTTCAAGGTAGGTGGATGGAATGTCTATTTTTGTCCATTTCTGAGGTCCTGCTTTGGCTGCTACACCAGCAGCTGCACTGTAGGGTAATCCGAAACTGTGAATTACACTTCTGTTATTCATACCTACCTCCTTTGACATTAGTACTAGCATCCTTATGTAAACAGACAACACTACAAATAATAATGCCTGTCAGCGTGCAGGTACTAAGAAGGCTTAAATAAATCAACTGAGAAAGAATATGTTAATAAAGCAGGCTACTAATACCAGAGTGCTCATGCCTCTTGTCAGCTATATTCAAGTACCATTGAAAAGGGCTTAAAGCATTCATTTTGTATGTCACTTCAACCTCTAATAACTCATGTTAATTGCTAAATTTGATAAATATTTGCATTAGCAGATTTGATAGTAGGCATTAGAATTCAGGAATGTCAGAACAGAACACAGGTAAAGTGTACATAAGAACTATCAACAAGAAAGGAAAAATATGCTCTGGGAGACTGCAAAGACACCATCTCCATGGGAGTGTAACCCTCCTGGCAAGTTAGCTGGCCTTCACAGGGACCAGTGCCTTTTGCCAGTGAGGTAAGGACTGATCTACCTGATTAGGGAGTAGGCATGACAAGCTTAAAAGGGAGTCACAGCTATCCCTCTGCAGCTGTGAAAACTGTGGCGTGCTGCCTTGAAGCCAGCAGCACACATACAGTGTAAGAGAAAAGGCACGGCAGGATGTCCTTCTTGGCAGGATTGCTGAGACTACTGTCTTTACAAGTTTAGGATTTCCAGGTATAGCCAATTCAAAAATGTACAAAACTCTTCCTTAATTACTGGTTTATTTTTCCTTCCACAAGAGATGTCATATTGACACTTGCTGTCAACAAGTATGACAGTAGTTTGATGTCCCTCTGAGACCACTGGTGCAACTGGCACACATGAGGGAAAAACACAAGGACTTCTTGGACTATTTATGCATTTCATAGTGTCCTCTGCTTGTGGCAACAAAGCACACAGACAAGCTCTGAGTACACTCAGGTTACCTGATTCAGCTTACAAATTCCTGCATTTGATCTTACAAACATGAGCCTTTAACTGTACACAAAAGCCAAGCAGCCTTTCAGCACCTTACACTCAAAGGAAACCAATGCTCTTCTTCCAAAGTAATAATATCCCAAGCAAGGTGCAAAAGGTAAGCGTAAGAAGCAGACCACATCGAGCAAAGGGAAACTACATTTGACTGAAAGACCAGGATGAACACCAACAAAAACTAATCACCACCAGCTAACATCACTGCCATCCCGCTACGAACAACTCTTGGTTTCCTCCATGCACTATAACAAGCTCCCATTCCAATGGGATGCCGTCGATGCTTCACAATACAGGATCCACTGCACCGTGCCATGCAAATCTGACAAACCTTGCTTTTCTGACACCTGGAGAAACAAGTTCTTCTTATTAAATGCGAGGTATTATAAGTGCTTCAAATCACACTGAAAAAGACTTCAGTACTATAGAAAATGTCACTTGCTTTTTGTAATGTTTTTGACAAATTCTCCCCACTCTAAGTCATCATCCATTACAAACCAAAAGCTTCTTCCACCTCCTCTGTTCTTGCAGAAGAACAATAAAAGGAAGTGTTTGTAGTGTTTAGTGGAAAATTATCACAGTTAAGGAGTACAGTCACAGAGTTTGGGATTTAGAGTCAGAATCTGCTGGAAGGGAGTAGGGGAGGAGGCTCTGAAAGAACTTTATCAACCATAGATTTGTGAGGCCAAAAAACAGCTGCACAGTCATTTCCTGCCTATCATAGGCTATAACCTTGCAGCAATTAGCTTTACAGTTAAATAAGAATAATTGTGCCTTAATTGTATTTGGAACATGTTTAATTTCACCTTTGAATCACAGGACGAGGCTTTTGTTTGCTAAACGGTATCCATGACTACAGCTGTCCAATAGAGGTGAACTATAATCCATTCACACCTTAATCTGAGTGGTGATAACCAAAACAGAGTTCCTGAGGTTAATCAATATTTACACAGTGTTAGTCATTTACCTGCAAAGGCATTAAAGTATGTTTCCTTAACAGTGGCACTTCAAAGGGGCCTAGCTAGGATAAATCTCCCTTTTACCAGGTACTAACACCTCTAGAGAGCTGGACTCCAGCACTTGAGAAATAGTGAGGTTTTATACTACACGGCTTTTAAAGGTGGGCATGTCATGATTGGCAAGGCAGTTTGATTTTGGAGGTTGTGGTGGTGTTGGGGAGGGGGCATTTACAGGGATGCTCACTCTGTGCAGTCTGGATGTGCTTGCTAACCCCTACATTTTGCCAAACATGGATAATGCAACTGCATAGCTCATAGCAGTGGAGGATCACTTTTGTGCTCTCCCTTGGAAAGACAAGGAAAAATTGAATACAGTAAGGCCTCAAACATTATGAAATTGGAACAGGAAGATCTTCCTAGCGAAAAACTTCTAAATCTGAATTTGCTTCATCATAGCAAGTATCTACCTGAAAGGTGAGCTAGGGCCTGTCTCTCAGATGGGAAACGTGGTGTGTGGTGCCCAGCACTGCTGCTAAAGATGCTGCCTTTGCAAATATCAAGGAGGGAATTATTACAATGGTGTAAGACCTGTAAAGACTCACTTCACTACAGACACCCAGTGAGGATCACAGCCCAGTCCTGATGGTTTACGTAATGCTGTCAGCTTTTGTCGAATGACAAATAGCCTTGTGTGGGAGGGAAAATTACTATTCTGGAGGGAATAATACCCACCATCAACTATAGTAATAGTTTTATAGTCTCTGTTAGTTAAAACCATTACTTTTTTTCCCCAATTTCCTCCAGCTTCAGAGATATAAACCATGCATTCCAGAAGTAACAGCACCGAAAGTCCAACCAGACCAAAGCTGAGCCAGCCAAGGCCAAAAGACCACGATAAGGAAGAGGCTGGTTCCAGTGGGAGAGGAAATGTGCAGAAGTGGCAGAAAGAGAAGGACGATGGAGCCCAAGCCAGTACAGTCCTAAGAAGCCCTAAGGCAGAGAAAAAGCAAAGAAGTTCTTTAAAGAAAAGGGAGGATCTCTCTCGTGATGACTTGCTATTTCTTCTTAGTGTCCTTGAAGGTGAATTACAGGTAAATGCATTGTTTTATTTTATATTTCAAATTAGGACACACTACCCCCAGCCTCCATTCCCCCATACAACCATAAACACATGCTGCTTTTACATTAAAGAAAACACCTTACCTAATTTGATACAGGACAAATATGAACTGCAAAGTACAACACCCCCCTAAAATTATAGCTATTACAGCTATCAGACGGGAAATGTGATCTTTATACCCTGCGTAACTCTCAGAGCCAAGAACTCACAAAACTTTTCAGCTGTGCTGCCCCATTCTTAGTACTTTGAATACAAAGTATTTGTTTACTGTAAAACTGAGACAGAGAACATATTACAGACCTTTAAGATTTTTTACTTGATTATTTCTTATCCCCACTCTCCTGTGAAGTCATGAGCATCACTCCCTATGAACCAGTATGTACCAGATCACAAGAAGCAACTCACTCAACAGTATTTTTAACATCTCTGGCTAGAAAAATCAAAAGCCATTTTATTTCCCATAATATGAAGCATAAGTGTTGCATGCCACTTAGCCCACAAGACACTGGATTTTGAAGAGCGAGCACTTTTCTACCTAGAAAAGGAACCATCTGTCAAGTGGTAAATGATGCCTAACCTGGTCAAACGTAATTGCAGGAAGTGGGAACCAGATTTCCAGTGAGCAAGTAAAATATTTCTGTGACAGGCTTATTGCACAGAAGTAATAACAGCCACTTTAAAGCTGATCACAGGCAGAGGAAAAGCAAACTGGCTGAAGTGGTATAAATGGGTGTAGCACATGGTTTCAGAGTTCATTACCTAAACAGTACCCAAGTCGTTCTATTCTTAACATATGTGTGTACATTTATATAGTAATACATACATGCTTAACAGAACACACATGCAATATGAACATTTAATAGATGTACCAATCTCTGAGGGTAGATCCAAGGCAAACTTCTACACCTTGTTCCAGTATGCGAACAAAACAATTTCCACGTTAGCAAAACATTTCTCTCCTGCTCACTTGGCCTTTCTTCATTTAGGTTAAAATTCAGATGTCACACACTCTTCCAAAACAGTTGTCTCTTCCTCTCAAGAAGAGTGTTTTTAAAATAAATATTGATATATTTATTTATATTACACACACTCTTAATTACAACTGTGTAATATAAATACATATATATATATATATATATATA
>VXBX01005325.1:435671-477000 GCA_013400415.1 Scytalopus superciliaris
TTTTTTTTTTTTTTTGTCTTTTTAAAACATACATAAAAAAGGTGAAACCAGCCACAAAGTCTGGGAACAGACCACTTCAATTCCCCCTTTGCTGTCAGGACAAGGTACCTTTGTATCTGCATGTGCATCTCACCCTCAACAGTTTAACCTTGTACCCCTGAACACAGAAGATCTTTCCAAAATTCCAATGAAAATACAACGAATTTCAGAAGGCAACTCTAAGATTCCCAGTTCTTTAATGCTGTCTCACAACTCTCTCATATTTTCTAAACTTTACGTTTCTTGGTAAATTTGGTTAAGAATATGGTGGGAAAATTTGGTGACTGGACAACTTCAGTCACTGGGAACAGGATTCATAGGTGAAAAAATGTAGCAACTTAGAAAACATTTCCCTTTGCAAAACCTGTGAGGGGTGTGACAGACCAAAACCATGTTTTCCTTTCCTAAGAGGAGATTTTTAATTAAAAAAAAAACCAAACAAACAAACCAAAACCTGAGGTTTTTTCAGTCAAACTTGCTATACAGATATTTCTTTCTGCAACCTAACAAATATCAGATAAGATTGCTTACACTTGAGGGGCATAAAAGTAAACAGACTTTCATTTTGGTTTTGCTTCTGACTCAAAGGCCAGAAAAGGTTTTCCATCTTTGCATGGTTTATAAATTTAGACTGAGTCAGTTATTCATTAAAAAATCTGTCTTCACATCAATTGCCACTTATCTTCAGTAGTAAACAAAGAGTATTCAACATTCTAGTAAAGACAGAAAAATAATGTAAGAATTTTTTCCCCGCATATCCCAAAATAAACAATTTTTTTAAAGAATCAAAAAAAAAAATCAAAAAAAGTTATGTAAGAGAAGAGAGATAAAGAGGAAAATACTGCAGAATTTATGGTATCTTTCTCACATTTCAAACCTTCACATAATCAGAAAGCAGATTCTGGTTTCTAACTCTACCCAGCTTCCAATAACGCAGCCAAAGATAAAAAAGATTGGGTGCCTCACTGTGAAATGGGATGAATAATATCTCCTGCCACTCTGAGAACTCCTCTAAAAGCAGCAGAACTGAAGGAAAGCCTATATTTTGCATCCATCAAGGATAAATAAAAATTTAATCCACTTTTAAAATCCCAGTGCCAATCAACTTGGGGAAAAATGCATTCTCATAATCCTTCTAACAAAGTACATCTGATTTTATCCTCACAACATCTAAGTGGTGGTCAAAACTTTCCAAGGACAAATGCTGTAGAACACCAATAATTTAGTCATAAGAAGAGCCTGAAGCAATCACATTGACAATGTGGCACTCAGGAAAACAAGACCGACATATCTGCATGGAGATTTGGCTCAGTTAGGGTTGAAAAAGGCAAGTGCTCCCATAGTCTCCAGTAATCCTAAACTCAGGATTATACACTTATAAACAACTATCACGAGAATATTATTAACAGGAATAATACTACACTGAACTTTGGATAAAGAAATGTAACACCACTAAACACAAAACAGTTTAAAAACAGAAAGATGAAGAGTTCAGTTCCAACGTAATGGATTTGAGATACACCATCCTAGTGTACACTTCAGACACAAGTTAGTGGCAAAATGTATTTAAACTATTAAATGCGCATGAATTTTTAGCTTGCTGAACTATTCACAGTTACGTAAGGCTATGTCTCTTATTTTCCATTGTATTGTACAGCATGTTCAAGTATTAGTTCTAGCAAAAAGCCCATATGGTTAGGAAGAACAAAACAACAAATCACTAATTAAGATTTTATCACTTTAATTTTCAACAGAAGACATTTATACTGCTGCCTATTAGTCCTCTGTGGTTTTTAGCTAAGAACTGTGTAGACTGAGTCAACTTGTGTGTGTGCGTATGAATGGATATTTCTGCATGGGGAGATTTAGCATTTGGCCAGAGTAATAAACCCAGGGCTGTTGGAAACCACTTCTGTGAGAGGATCTCACACTGGCAGGGGTTCACACGACTCCTCTCTCTTCTCTGCTGGACATGTGGAAGTCAGCCACAAGATCTCACAGGGAAAATGAGAGAGCCAGAGTTGCTCCCCAAGGAAATGCCCTTATCTTGCAGAGGGACACAGCAGTTTCCCAACAAACCACAGAGCAGTGAAGCAGCCCAGTACCAGGCTCTGCTCTGCTTGGTCCTGCAGGGAGGCAGAGGTGTTGCACAGGGACACACAAGTGTCACAAGGCCAAATGCCCACACCTGTTACACATCTTATATGCAGATCTCGCATGTCTGCATTAATTGTGATGCAGGATCTGCAGTCTCTCCAATACTCTTCTCTATGACCCACCCGTACCAGGAGACAGCCCCACCACTTCTTTCCTTCTATCCCGTGTGAAACCACAAGCTCAGACTCTTCACCTTGTTCCCAGCCACAACAGCCAAATGCTCCTGGTAGAACTGATTTGGCAGCATGCTTGAAAAGGAACCTAAATGCATCTTCCAATCCAAGCAACAGGAGAAAATTGCAACATGCAAACTGCTTTAATGCAGCAGCTTATTTACTTTTCTCTCTTACCCTTTAATGTAAGCAGATCTCCCCCGGACACTACTGTTATTTCCCCCACTTTAAAATTCCTCATTCCACTTCCCTGCCTTGAATATACACCTCACCCATCCCAAATACCAGTTTGTAATTCAAACTGGTTATAATCTCAACACTGACTAAAGCACTACTGTGAAGTGAAAGGCACTGGCATTGCTGACTGAGAGCTGCAAAACAAGAACCTGGAGTCACTACCTTTCTTCTTGCATACACGCTGCTGGGATTACTGCTGCAATTAACCTCTTACAGCCATTCAACAAATACTCCAGAGCAAACAAAATACACCGAACCTATAAAACGCTGCTGGCAGGTCCCACATCCTTTACACCCAACAGTGCAGAAGCAACAGTATTTTATACTTGGTTACTGTTGCTTGGTTGATGACTAATCCTCATCTCCATCAAGCATTTACATGTTCGGAACCAGGCACCTTTGATTTATGATCAGCTTGTAGCCAGAAGTTTACATGTTTTCCTATGATAGCAATTTACACATCCCCTCAGATTCTTACATACACTTCCGAAGTGGTGGTTCAATCCATACAAATGCTTATCTTTACTTTCCTAACCGCATCCACACAGACTGCCTGCCAAAAGAAAGTGGAAGTTCACACCTTTGCCTTCTCTGTCCCTTCTCTGCCTCCTTGCTGTGAGCAGCAAGCACTTAGGCAAAGCTGATGTCCAGTTCCTATCAACTTAAGCAGGACAGGGTCATAGCTGCAAGCAGCACTGCATGGGAACTTTGCCAAAAACCAGGAGGCACGCTGCTTTCTGAGAACAGTGTAAATTCACCCCACAGCCTTCAAAAAGATAAGGATCAGAAACTCAGGTGATGGCACTTCATGCATCTACAACAGCTGTTTCAAAAAAAACCCTCCGAAATCTTTGGGGGAGATGGGGAAGGTTACCTCTTTCTGGTAAGTTAGTAGCTGAACAAAAGATTTTAGTTTGTGAAATTTCCACTTCTGGTAAAATAAAGGGGAGTGTGAAGAAATTAAAATGGACAGTTTTCTTCAACCTGACCTTTTAAGGCAATCCAGTTTTCAAACTCTCTAAAAGATAGTGCAAACACAGCCAAAAGATTACTGTATAAGGCGACACTTGCTTACTGAGAGAGCTTGCATATGCAAGGGTTTAGGTAAGAAGTGTTTTTCCAGGAGAGGTCCTTCTTCAGCATTATGATTCCAGAAAGCAGTCACCTTGCTGCTGTAAAGTGTACAAATTATCAGTGAAGAAGATGAAAAAACCTTAATGATTTGCTGTAAGAGCACCATAAAACAACCAAAACCAAAATAACATAGGTTTCTTCTTATTTTTTGATAATGCATGAAATGAGCTCAGCTGTGTTACAACAGAAAGGACTCTCTCTAATGTCTTAAGTTGAAAATGCAGGAAATTTTCAAAATGGTCCACTTTTTTGTTGGAGTATTTTGGACTCAAACTATTTTCTAAGTCTTGTTGACAGCTCTTTTTTCTTTTCATAGCAATGTCAGCAAAAAGTTAACAATTACTTAGAAGAAATGTAAGGGAATATATATAGCTTTAAAAAAAACTGAGATAAGCAAGGGGAGACTTGGAAGCCTATGCAGAAATAGATGATGATACCCTCACTCATTCACAGAACTCATGTTTAGGCATTTCAGCTTTTCCTGTCATCATTTCTATTAGCCAAACTGTGAATAAACATGAGGAAAATATAATTAATCATACTCTTTGGAATTAAACTGTCCAAAATAAGCAGTGGCCCTAAGAATCTGAAGATCCAGTGTTTCTTGTGGCACATGAAATTCCTTGTGGGGGGAAACATCAGAGAAGCAAAACCAGCTTTGCTTCCCACATTGCCCATTTGTGAATTCTTTCCTATTAATGGAGTGAAGCACTACAATCAGATTGACTTACTAGAATAGATTGTGGTTAAAAGGAGACACTGGGCTGTGAGCATAAAATTTCTCTTTTTCCAGAAAGGATACAAAGATTCCTATGCAGGATGTAGTCTCCGAAGGGGAACAAGCAGGGAACAAAGTTGCTCACAAATACTGACTCTGCCCAGGTCTTTTGATGGCCCCCAGTGACCTCCCCTGAAACTTCAGTTCAATCAGTAATGCCTGAAGAGGAAAACCACTTACACACACACACTTGCATAACTCGGTCACACACTGAATCCAAAATTATAACAGAATCCTCAGAATGACAGTTTCCTCCAAGTTTATGGACATTAATTTGTTTAACAGTGTAAGCCCAGCAAACAGTTATGCCAGTAACTCCGTGGTTCAGAAAAACTCAAAATTATTATCAAAACCTAAAGTAGATTACTTAAAATATCACTATATAATAATATTTAGAAACATTGAAGATTTTGCACTGGAAGGGTGGTCAAGCATTGGAACAGGATGCCTGTGGCAGTGGACAGTGGGTCTGCCGACCACCTGAGTGCTGACATTAAGCTTGACAACTTTGTCATGTACCCTTAAAAAAGGGAGGTACATGGACAGAGAAAGAATGTACACAAGAATGTGGAAGAGAGAGCTGGGGACAGGCTGCAAGTTACAACACTTAAAAGTTACCAATGACAAGGTTTGTAACTGGGGAAATACAAGGGAAAGCACCTACCAATAAATGACAAGTAACCACTGTAACTGTATATAAAAGTGTGTGGTAAACAACAAAGGGTTGTTAGTTTGCTTGCTGTAAATAGACTGCTTTGCTGCTTTTTTGACCACCATGACAACTGCAGATGCCCAGGGAGGTGGTGGAATCACCATCCCTGAAAGTGTTCAAGAAATGACTTCACATGGCACTTAGCGCTGTGGTTTAGTTGGCATGGTGCAAGGTTTGTAACTGGGGAAATACAAGGGAAAGCACCTACCAATAAATGACAAGTAACCACTGTAACTGTATATAAAAGTGTGTGGTAAACAACAAAGGGTTGTTAGTTTGCTTGCTGTAAATAGACTGCTTTGCTGCTTTTTTGACCACCATGACAACTGCAGATGCCCAGGGAGGTGGTGGAATCACCATCCCTGAAAGTGTTCAAGAAATGACTTCACATGGCACTTAGCGCTGTGGTTTAGTTGGCATGGTGGTGTTCAGTCAAAAGCTGGACTTGATGGTCTTGGAGGTCTTTTCCAGCCTTAATGAATCTATGATTAGAGGTCAAACAAATCCTTGAGGAAGGGGAGGGAACTTGATGCTCAAAGTGTGTTATAAAGGTGCCATCTGTAAGACAAAGACCTTAAAGACATGTACAATTTGAGAAACAAAACAGGAAATGACACTGTTAAAAAGATATACTTCTAACTATTAAAAAATTTAGCACTTACTTATTCCAGAAACCCAGAGTCATGCTCAGAGTAAGCACAAGAGACAGGACTGTTTTCCACTCTTGGCACTACCATGCATTTACTGTCAAACCAGAAACTGCTTTTGGATCTCCCTGTCTACCTTACAAAAACAATTTAATGCTCATATTTTCTGTGCAGCTACAAGTGAGGCAGCTATTTCTGCTCAACCAAAAGCCAATCACACACTGTGTGAAGCAGTGGACGAGGCTTCTTCTGCCAAGACATCTGGTTCTCTACCACAATGATCAATGAGAAAAGCACAGCCCTGGGAACAGTAACTGTTAATTAGTAGCTGTTGAGGAACAGTCATGGCAGGAGAAGGAAAAGAAGGCAACTGAGGGTGCCACAAAACAGTACCTTACTTTCCAAATTTGTCAGAATTAGACGGACAGAATTAAATAAACCTTTCCAAACATATACCAAAAGACCTGGCCATTAGGCTATTAAGTGCAGTTTATATTATTAAGCCATTGTTAAAATATTTCAATATTGAAAGCCTGAGCAAGCAAAAGTTTCAAAATACTTCAGGAGTTTTTGCTTTTTTTGTAGCTTGATAAAGTTGTAGAGAAACAGAAAGAAACTCACAGACGAATGCTGGATCAACTTCGAATGGTAGAAAAATCACACAGACAGACTCTGTATGAACTAGAGGAAGAGAAGAGGAAGCACAGCAAATACATGGAAAAAAGTGATGAGTTTACAAACTTGCTGGAACAAGAATGCGAAAGGTAAGGCTACCTCTTGCCATAATACCAAGAAGTATGTACATTTTAACATTATGTCTAAGGATATATCTGCTTTCTCATCCTGCATCCACTAAAAATCAGAAATATTTGTGGAGTTATATGTGGAGAGTTTAGCTGTGAAAACATGACTAATTACTTCTAAATAATAATAATGTCTAAATCTCCATCAGCAGGTGAGGTAGGTCAAAAAGCTGGCAGATTCTTCAACACTTCTGGATGTTATACCATAGAGAACACAGGGAGACATGCAAATGTATAAAGTTATAACCAACATGGCACAGGTGAACCTTTCAGTGTGTTTTAAATGCTCAGTATACACTACAGTGTGTAAATAACAGAATATTCAATCAGGCATACAGCCTCTGATGGCAGAAGAAAAAGACATAAGGAAAAGTAGGTGTTTGTTAGAAAGACAGAGAGAGGAAGCAAACGTAGAGGATAGTTTACAGAAAGCTTTGAAAATAAGAATGACAAAGTTCTCATATCAGGATTAGCATAAATCCCATAAACCCAACTTCATTTTAACCTAAAAAGTAACCAGTAACCTAAAAGCATCACAGCTTGTCTAAGCACAGTGTTACAATATCAATACCAATTCTCAGAAGGATTTAATAATTTAATGTCATTTACTGCCTATAAAAAAGCAACTTTATACTGTGACTTCTCCAAATCTGCAGTTGAACTGAACACATCCTAAGGAAAAGAGTATCAAAGAACATTTCCTATTCCTTGGATAGCTGCTCCAGAAGATAGGAGAATATTGTCTCAGTTTCCTTTTGCTTAGGAACAGATGGAAATGTTTGGGTGTGAGAACGTCAAGCCTATTCTAAACTCACATTATGCATAGATAATTCTTCCTTTGCTTCGCCTGTGTAACATCATGTTCTACGTACTTTGGCAGTGTTCACACTCCGCACTACACCTCTCTCCTGCACGGCTATCTCGGATACCACATATGCTTCCCAGTGAGTATGCAGCCCTATTCATGGCTTGCAGTTACAGAGGCGGGGAGGGGAAAAAAAAAACACCAGAAAATCTGCACAGAAAACCCCTATACAGATGCAGGCAAGCACAAGCACACACAGAAAAGCACATACTATGAACCGTTCTTGTGAAACATCATATCAGGAACCTGAATCTGAGATCAATGGGAGATTTTGTCTCTGCTGTCTTCTCAAAATCTAAGACATTCATCTCTTAGAGACAGAACTAAACAAACTACTGTTGCTAAAAGTAGCAAAATATCAGATACACGTGCTCACACTGTGTGAAAAGCTGCACAGAAGAAAAGACTAAGCATCAGAGTCATTGCAATTTATTTTTTTTAAACAGGAAATACATGAGATTAAAACCCTCTGCCCTGCCCCTCCTCCATATGCCTCCCCCACCCCAGCCCCCTTCCCCAAGAAGACTGTAAAACATTTACCACTATCATCTGCAACATTTAGTCTAGCTGCCTGGAAAATGGTGGAAAGAGAGAGGAATACTGAGGTGCCTAATGAGACCTTAGAGGATGTAATAATAGATTTCAGATTAAGTTCAATTTGTGTTGATTTTTTTTTTTTTTGGAGGACGTATTTTATGTGGAAAACCTTAAGGGGGTGTGATGTCACATGTTGAGCTGATTCCAAAATGTCTGCCAAGTAATGTCACCATCAAGATCTCCATGCAATGGCCTGCCATAAAAAAAAAACAACACCACAAAACTGAAAAAACACACTGACCAAAAAAACCCCAAACCAACCCAACCAAAAAAACACTCAGCAAGTTAAGGTACAGCTCCTTCTACATCAGCCTGCCTGACACAGCAAAGTGACCTTTTCTTCCATTTTAAAAACCTTAGTCCAATTTAAATTTTCTCAGGATGCAAATTTTGCATTTGTATTAATAACAAATATAACTCTACCAAAGATTTCATACATAAAGCAATGACAAATGAATTTTTGCTTACTCTCAACTCAAAAAAAAAAAAAGGCAGAAAAGCAGTAGGTGTTCATCAATGAACTTAATTTCTGTTTTCAGCCAGAAGCAATATTCTCTTCTGTATGATGGATATATAGCATTCCTAACAGTGTTTCAGATTCAAAACAAAATCCTGAACTTCAGTTAGTCAGAAAACTACCCTGGTTCTATCAAAGAGCAATGCTACAGTATATACTAAAGGTATCCCTGAAGAATATAGAATGTATGCAAGCCAAAGAAGGTACATGAATAATATGTGAGTATGCGATCAAAATGACAAAAACTTAGATGTTTTGAGACAGTGATGCTGAAATTCTGAAAATGACTCCTTATGGCAAGAATAAAAGAACTATTAGTCAGATCCAACTCCTACATACTGTTCTGGGTATATTTTCAAATAAGGCACAAAGAAAGCATTTCCTCTGTGTTGCATATGCTCTCAGGAAGAACAGAACTGAAGAATTCTTAAATGAAAGTTTTAGTGATGAATTTATCAGATGATCACATTTTACAAAAACTGGCAACCCTCCATCCCTAGGGCCTTTCTGCTGCCTTACGCCCTTCATCGATGACACTTCTCATTAACAGAGTTAATGTTTGGATTGTGCAAAATATTAACAGTCTTCTATGACTCAGTAAAAACTCTCCACTTTAAACAATTGAGAATCACTTTGACTTCATAATACGGCAACAAGACTGTCCTCAGCAATTGTATATTGTCAGATTTGGGAGTTTAAGCTTTTGACAGGACTAGTGACAGCTTTCAAGATATGAGAACAAGATTTGTATTTAATGTTAACCCTTTTGGAATTTTAAGCGTTTTTCTTGTTGCCAGCCAAAACTAACCCTTTGTAGCCTTGTTGCAGTTAAGAAGCAAAGGCTGATCTTCAAACTGGACAGTCTCACTACTTGCAAGAGACATCTACCAGTAAACAAATGATAAAATCATGCTACCACTGTTATATTTGTTCATCTTCAGTCATAAATACTTTTAAAGCATGGAGCCTCTGACAAACCCCTAGCAGATAAGGAAAAGTTCTGTGCAGGAAAGGAGACCAGTGGACAACTGGGTAGGTCTTTCCTGCACTTCAGCATGAATCGTGCTCTGTATGTGTATAGATCTGACAGGAACACCAAGACAAAATACTTTTGAAAGATAATGTAATAGACCAAGTCAATCTGCCTGTCCAGAAGGGAAAAACTTGTTGCATGGTTGGAGACTAAAGAAATAGCAGCACCAAAGCTCATAGGAATGTAATCAAAAAAAGAAAAATAAAAAAATCCAGAAGATAGATACACAGACTACGAGGTGCACATGAAGAATTGCAGCATAAAAGCCACTGACCTTGTTTAGAAGTGCTTGCATTTCTTGGGGCTGAAGGACAGAGAGCAGGACTAAGGACTAGGAAGAACCCTTACTTCAGATTCTAATGCAGATTCCACTGTATCTTCCCTGAGGATGTACCCATTTGTCCAAAAATACTAATCCACGTTCCATATTTTTGCAGCACAGTTAAATAATACAAGCTGCCATTTTAGGAAGCATTTTATGCAGGTAAAATATGAAACTAGAAAGTTTCCCAGATACGCATGTTCCTGGTTTGAAAACACATGGCATATGCATGCAAGTCTTTAGACATTTACACAGCACTCCCCACCTCCCACCAAAAAAAATAAGAAACAAAAGAGCAAAATACTAAAATGTTTAGCACTTACACAGTCCTTTTCCACTGCTATTTTCAAGGAGCTTTAAATATTATGTAAACACAGTTATTCCCCATTTCCTAATTACTGAAAGAAAATGAAGGTATGATGCAAATAAATCAATCACAGGTACCTGAGGTTTACACTGGATAAAAGGAAGAAATGTTCCAATGAATAGTGTGTTCCATCTTCAGACTTTCTATATACTATACAGACTCACAACTATACAAAGGGTAAAGCTTTATTATGAAGATACACTGGTTAAAAAAGTGATGCTGAACATGACGGTAAAATAGAAGTTTCGTAAAAAGCAATGCAAATGGATTTTTAAAGACCATTATCACAAATGTTGCTCTCAGAATTCAAATATTAGCACAGGGTGATACAGAATAAACAATACCTTAAGTTTAAGGATCATCTACCAATATAAGGGTCTTTTTCTATAGGGAGGAAAGCCACAAGATTTTGTTTTGGCTCTGAATTCACACTTGCAAAGCTCAAATAGGTAACCTAGTCCAAAGAAGAATAAAACACAGTTGTTTACATATAAGAAAATCTTAACATTTCCTAAATGCAAACTTACTCCCTATGCTCTAAGCAAGTGAAAAAACCCTAAGCCAGTCACCTAACCCTACTCCACCTGATCAGACATTTTGTTCTTAACACATCAAGTAAAGGGCCTTTTCAGTGTTAGGATAAAAGTAATTATTACACCCATCTGAGGGGTCAGCACTCGCCAAGTACAAAAACTGAAACCTAATCTGAAGTCTCACACCTGTAGTCTTTCTCATGGAACAAAACACCACAAAACACTGTGCTTTCTGCTCCAGCTGCTGCCACCCTCAAGGTCAGTCAGTCAATGTGACAGCCTGTTGAGTGATACAGGTTAGAAGCAATCCTGGGTATCTCCAGCACAACCTGCTGAGTGCAGGGCTAACTTCACGGTCAGATCAGATCAGCTGGCTCAGATCCTTGTCCAGCAGACTGTGGACGATCCCCACAGGACAGTGACTCTGCTGACTGCCTGGGGTCCTTATACAGTCCTAGGCATCTTCATCAAAAGACCTTTTCCCTCAGTTTCATTGTAGGCACCATTGTGGTCTGGCTTCTGTGCCATGTTCAACCAAAACCACTCTCGATAAAAGCTTAACATCTCTTCTGGCAAAGCTCAGAATCTAATCCATCCTCACTGTCTCTGATCCTTCAGCTGCCTTGGACACAAATGAGCTTTCAGCACTTCCTTGCCATCTTAGCCACACAGAGTTTCTGTGACCCCACATTTCTCTGGGTGTTCCACCATGGAGTCTAAATTGGAAACTTGGCATTGTCCACCTGTGCTCTGTTCACAGGACTCCATAGTTCTTATTCTTCAGTCTTTTCTCTGTCCATTCAATCAATCTCTGTGCTTCTCCTCATGAAAACTCAAAGCCAGCCAGCCATTGTCTCAAGCCTACTCCAACCACCAAAACAGCCAATCTCACCATTTGAGCAACCTGTCACCATCTCCAACCCCATAAGATCAGAAGAGAACTCAGTCTTTTTTCCCTCTGCCCTTGGCTTCATCCTTACAATTCTCTAATACCTCTGTTCTTAAAACTGGGGTAACAAAGAGATGCTGCTTGTCACGCAATCTGTTGTACCCAGACATGTTTTAACAGGAGCCTTTCTAAATTTAAGTCCCACAAATTTTGTTTAACAATACCTCCAATAAATAGTAAAAAAACAAAACAAAAGAACAAACAAACAAAACCACACAAATAAACAAAATGTATCTTTCTGTACTTCCAAATAACTAAATCCTTTTCAAGGACTTCACTTCAACATTTTTATCGTTTCCACATTGGCTGTTTCAGCCTTCTATGTATCTTCACTGGATGCACACTCAATACTACACTAAGGCTATATATTTCCTCTTGTGTGCCCTCACAGTATACTCTTGCCTTCCAAAACAATGCTATTACATGGACTAACATCACATTAAAACTGTGCCAAAATTAAATCATTATCTTATAATACTGCTCAGGTATTGAGTAGGTAAGAAAGGCAATTTCATGAAACTGAGCACTCTCAGTGAAGTGTTTTGGGGACTTTTTTAAGTGTTGGATGAAAGTAATTGCTATACACAGTAGGTCAAGTGAGCAGTGCTTGAAAATTGGGACAGGGCATCAAGGAGAGAAGGAACCCTCTTAGCTAAAAGGTGAAGTGTGTTAGCATGTTGCCAGCATAACATTGCTATACTTTAATTCAAACACATTTACACATTGGAATAAAAATATAGTGCAGCTCTAGAAAATTCAATATTCTATAAGAGTGGGTATAATTAATATTTGCTATTTTTCTTAACAAAGCCAATTAAATATTATAAGAAGCAGGACCTTATCTCTATAGAAAGCTGCAGTAAAACTAAACACTATCGACTTATTTATTCTACATGTGTTACCAGCGGTTTTTAATTTCATGCACACTGAACTATTGTTGTAGATTGCATTGTACTCAAATGCAATCATTTCCTTTTAGCTTTCTGGCAATGAGTTATATGTATTACATATGCCAGAGACTATGTCTTGCAAGTTGTGAAATGGATGCCAGATCTCTGTACATTTGACCTTTTTCATGGGTATCCAGTGTTCTGTAGGTGAATGAGAAAGACCCACCACAAGCAAAACATCAGCATTCTTATTCTACATTACACTCCAATGGGACAGTCCCACTAATGATACCACTGAGGCACAGAGACAGACTCAAGGAAGTGATGTACACAATTTAATTACCTCATACTCATACGTGAAAAGCTATGTACTGTTGCACTCTATAACTTTCAGCAGATGTTGTGAAATCAAATCCTTGTCAAAATTCAAGGATTCAGAGATCCTTACAGCAGCCTCAGTGCATGATGGAAGACAAAAGTAATTTATCTTACAGCAAATAAACAGAATTTAGGGTTAAGACTCCAAAACTGTTAAATAAGGTCACATTATATTTTTTCCATACTAAAATTAAGAATAAACAGAAATACAAGCAGGGCTTTCAACTCAGTGTTAACGTAACTGAGAAATTACTAGATCCATGGTGCAATTCTAAATTATTCCACCTACTGTAATCAGCACACAGACGCAAGATCTAGATAATAACCATTTCTCATGCAACTCCACTGACACTGGTGGAATGACACAGAGAAGTGAGACTCATATTTAGTTGGGGCTTTTTTAATTCTGAGCACATAAAATGTCTGTGCTTCATTATCACAATTACCAACCAACACTATTATTGCACACTTTGAGGATGGGGAGGACACGACGAATAACCCCAGTCAAAATATGTTCTACACTGCTACCCTCTCTCCCCTCATGAGTGGGAACAGAGATGCTCATTGCCATGTGCCCTCCCTGCAAAAGGACACACGTTCTCCTGAAAGGGCCAACTGTGGAAAGCCACCCCGGTCAGCACTTTTAACCCCAGTGCCAGAGCTCGAATGGAAAGATGATCTTTCTAAGCTGGCAAGTCTCAGAATATTTATGGCTCATGTAAATCAACACCTCACCAGTGACCAGCATGAAGCACTGGCCAAATATGCTCATGGTGAGGTTCTGCCCTCAGTAATGGGGCACTTGCTCTAGTTACCAGTTCACATTTCCAAATAAGCCTGAGTGCACCACTCCACGTGTGGCACAGCAGAAGGAGTCTAATCGTAAGCAACAATAGAAGCAGATGACTGTACCAAGACCTGTGACCAAAAAAAGACACGGTGCACTTCTGATTCATTGCAGGGTGGGGCTGTGAGAGAAGGAGAAATTGGCGCAGGGTTTCATAACTGAGGTTTAGAAAGAAAACACACAACATCAGACCGCCAGAAAAATCTATAAATCCTTCTCTCAGATAGAAAACCTGACACTACCATAATTTTCCAGGACAAATCATTGCTATGGGAAAAGTTGTACTCCTGTTTGAATGTGGAGGAGGAATCTCAATGAAGTTAAGACTTTTCTCGTGGCAGAAAAATATAAGTGGCTTACATGTGCTATAATTAGTTTTGTATCTTAAGACCAGGCAAGAGAAAAATGGCCTTGAGAACTGAGAATGCAGGTCACACATCAGTTACCAAGACCTGAGATCTAAACTCAACCAAGTTTCCCATGGCACGCTGTGAGCTTCACTACATTTATGCCCAGCTAGAAAACCTCTGAGCATTATATACATGTAGGAAAGAATTTTAAGAAAAATGTCACACCCTCAGTCTCTGTGCTGAAACATTAACTTTAAACAGAGAATAAATAAGAAAAATCAGAAGCACTAAATCTGTTGAGAATGAAGATTACTTGAAAAAATTGTTAAAAATAAACACCAAAATCTTCATACAAGGTAATTTTGATTTTCATGCAAGCACAATATTTCTTGAGCCTGAAATGCACGTTGTATAGTCTTTCAGGAACACACCACACATTTGGACAAGGTAACACAATCTATTTAGTGTCTGAAAAGCAAGACTGTGAACACATTGAAAAAGTATGTTCAATATTTGAACCCTCCTGATAAGAAGATTGGGGAAAAAAAACACAGAACATGTATAAATTTGAAATTAACTAAAAGTTCAGGAAGGATATATTAACTTTCATTTTAAAAATTTGTGATTTAGATCTCTGTAGTGGGGAGGGGAAACAACAGGACAGTCAGGTGAGTGCCTCAGAGCAGCAAATGGGAGTAGACAGAAGACAAACCATTAGGCCATCTAGTTTTTCCCTGGTAACAGAGGGTTGTTCTCCAAACACAGTTGACAATTTTGCTTCTCATTTCAAATGTCCAAAATGCATAAAGGTCTCAATCCCTGTAGAAATGTTCTATAAAAGTTGCATTTTCGTAAATAAAATTATACTTTCATACTTGTTCAGTAATTCATTCTCTTTAACAGCTCAATACAGTACTTCCTTTCTCTATTGAAAGATAACTAGATGCTTGGCTAAGACTGAAAAAGAGCCCTAAGGCACCCATTTTTGTCACAGACAGACCCAGCTGAGATCCACAGCTGCTCAGACTCTAAGGTGAGGGTCTGAGTGGGCTGCAGCAAAGTCTGCTGCCTCAGGATGACTCTGCATGGAGAACTGCCTACTCCCCTTCCATGGTAGGTCCCAACTGCACATCCCCTGGGATAGAACTCCCACACAATGGCCCCCGTGAGGCATGATTTGAAGGAACTCCAAAGACTGAGCAGCAGAGAATGAACCAGTCCCTTCACATTCCCACAGAAAAGCCGATGCTGTGAAACACAGCTGGTAAAAGCTAGAGCTTGTTTAGACACACTGACAACAGAAGGCTCCAGCACTGAAGACTCTCGAACCATAACTTGATCATCAACATTAATTTTCAAGCAGAAAACAAACCAAACCCAACAGTTGCAATGGCTACTGAAAGAGGACAGGGGAAGTATTCTGCCATATTTATTGCCCCTCCCCAAAACAGGAAATTAAACGAGCCAAAGGGACCATAACACCAAAAATACCCAGACAGGGTACTGATTTATGTGTGCCAAGTTTGGCCAGGCAGCACTCACCTTCTCCCAGACTCTGCCTTTGCCAAGAGCGTCGGAGAAGGGAAACTCACCCAATCCAGAAACATGATTTGACAACATGTTTTCAAAGATGTACATAAGCTTAACAAGACATCCCTCGCACAGATCTGCTCTCACTCTCTGCCCAGGAAACTTCCAGCAGCTTCAGCAGAGATGGCACCCAAGCCATGGCATTGCAAAAGAGTATCACTAAAACTGTCCTTTGCCTTATTTACTTCCTTGCCAATACCTTTCAAGTCACACACCTTTTGCTTGAAATTACAAGAACTTGCAACTTAAAACCAAGCTCTTCCCTTTTAAAAGCCCTCAAAGTCTTGTCTTTTATACGCTAATGGCAAACTTCTCAGCCTCAGCACTTGGATTCACAGTATCTTCAAGTCACTGGGGAAAGACACAAGTTCCACAAACGTTATGAGGGTACAGGTACAAAACCCTGTTTTTCTTGAACTGTCCTTCCATTTCAGTAAATCCTAACTTTTACCACTTGCACTTCCTTACACACCTCCTTCCTCCTCACATCCTGAACAAGGCCAGACAATTCTGTGGAAAGGGAAATACAACCTAGCAGAAATGGAGACTGTGCACCCTCCTCTCCCTTCAATTTGATTTGTATGCTAAAAACGCCAGGGTTCTCAGGAAATTCTTAGCACTATAAACCTTATTCTGACATTTATGACTACTAAGACGACTTTTAGGAATGTTCAGATAGTACAATTTGCATTTAAGTCATCAGGAAATTGGGACATTGTTTATTAAATGTTTAGACAATATTTCACATGTTTCTCATTTCAAAATTTCATCTTGCATCCAACTGAGGAATTGAGAAGCAAGACCCACTCTCTGAAATCCTAAAATTCTCCCTTTTTTTCAATAGTCTTGCCAGCTAAACTCTGGATGTCTCTGCATTCTGTCAGACAGGAGAATGAGTCAGTCTGTCCCTAACTGGCTTTCTAAAAGGGAAATTGAGAAGTTTGAGGACATATTTGGATAAACACACTCACTGGATAAAGTTACTTAACTTTTTATATCTCTAAGTTTGCTATAAACTTTCAAAATCCTTATAGGCTAGATTTAAGAATAGCCAATAAAAACTATAGGTTATAAATAAACTTAATGAAAACCACTATATTAAAACTCAAAGGACCTTATAAACATGCTTATCAAAGCTTCACCACTGTAATACAGCACTACATCCATAAATCAATGTTATAAATTGCTAGTCATCCACAACTCTTATTGAAATATCAGCCTTATATAGATCATCCTTGGTTCAGAACCCATTTTTCTCATGGTCTCTGAACACAATTTAACACTGTAGCTCTGACTGAAGAAGTAGTGAACAAATTCTGAGTTTATACAGTTCAACTCTCCTGAACAGACAGTGAAAACTACTGATATCATCTGTATGTGCTTTAGATCTCCCCGAGTGCAGTATTTGGCCTGGAAATACAGGATGATTGAAATATACAGTACCAAACCTACAGAAGGGCATAAACACTGATTTACCTTCCTAATCTCTTAGTTTACCACAGGGTAAGGAGGTTTATAATACCGTTTTGGAATGCATTGCTTCTTGCAATTGCAGATATTCAACAGCCTGGAGTGTAACTCAATAGTATTTTACCAAAGGAATGTACCTTACAGATTCAAGATCCTGATCTCTGTGAATTCCCATCTTCATTAGCTCTGTATTAACTTCAAATGCAAAGTAAGAAAAGCAGGCATTCAAATTCAAAGAAAGAAAAGAAGGCATTCCAAACAAATTTTTTATTAGTCTCATAAAATACATTTTTACATGAATTATATATCAGCTGTTTTCCATAGATGTTTACAAGGATTATCAAATTTTAAGATAGTCTGGTCTATGTTTCTTGCCTGCAACCAATCTTAAAATTAAGCTAATTTCATATAATATCAGGTTTCTTTGCCAGCATTTCATTAAAGTGTGCAGTTTAACACTTATATGTGCAAAGATCTGAGTCTCAAAACAGTACACACAAACTTGCCCTTAGGTATTCAGATTACTAAATGCAAAGATAGTTGGTTTTATAATACCCAGCAGATACCCAGAGCACTTCTTGGAGAAAATTGAGGAGGAGGTGTTCATGATAAAAACAGCAACATATAAAAGAATTTTCAAAGTGCTCAAGGAAAAAAAAAAATTAGCTTTTTATCCACCTGACAACACGACTGTCTCCATGGCTACATCTTTGAAATAGTTCTAGTACTAAAGCACAGGTTCTGGCAGTGAGGTCGTATTTCAGAAAGTAGTTGAGAAAATGATGTAGGAAGAAAGAATTCTGTTTTATTAGACTATGGAAAGACTTCTGGAATAGGATGCACAAACTTTACGTAAAATAGAATAAATAGGCTGCTGGTATTTAAGCTTAAAATTAAGAGGAAGACTGTTTAAACTTAACAGAAAGTTGGCAGGTGCAAATGCATGCACAGTTCAGGATTACACATCAATTAGGGATGAAATCATTATAACTCTGTATTCTTGGAAATAAAGCATTTAAGTAGCCAAAGTTTGACAGGAAATAGCAAAGCTCTGCATAACCACAGAGCATTTCAGACAAGCAAAATTTAAAAAAACCCAACCAAACAAACAAAAAAACCCAACACCCCATCCCCCCCCAAAAAAAACCCAATAAAACAACTACAAACCAAACAGCCAAAGAAGTGTGCAAGGATCCAAGAATCCAATATAAAAAGCAGTCTGTCCAGTTCACAATGTAGACATGGATAGAGTATGATGCTATGCTTCTAAAGTATGTGAGAAGAAAACATTCAGCAGAATATGATTATACTATTGCTAAAGTATTTAAATCAGTATTAGAGAACATATTATGCCAATGTAGGAGCTGTATAGCTGTAACAGGGAAAAAAAAAAAAAAAGTAGAAAAGTGGAGCAAAATAAGATAAATGTATTTAACTTGTGAAAGCAAATTCAGACTTCCTGTGAGTTGAAGTACATATATAAACAGCTAATCATAGAGATGTTATACTAGTGACCATCAATCCAAAATAATGCTAGGGTAGAAATCAGAATCTAGACATTCTTCTTCTCTGAATAATGAGGTATAAAAATAGTTTGGATTATTTGTCACAATCTTACTTCTTTTTTCATTTGCATTTTTCCCTGACTGTTATCACTGGATTCCAATATTTTGGAAGTCAAGGAGGTTTTCACATTAGACTATGGAGAAAGAGTCTGTGAGGCCATCTGAAACTGATCTGCTAATACAAAAAGCTTTAAATCAAATTTGTACGACACAAAGCAATAAGATTATGAGCACTTTACCAGGACTAAATGGTATTTAAGTATTCTAATAGACTTGCATGAGAAACTGATGAACTATTAGCAGGTGGGTATTCCTTCCTTAAAGCAGACAGGGAAATGGGAGGCAGCACTACTTTTTAATAAAAGAAACTACAGTAAGGAAGAGAACTGGCATATATCTGGCAAACACAAAAAAGCTCCAGCCAGTTGAGAGAAAAGCAGAATCAACAGGCCAAGTCTGCTGTCCTTCCCCACCGATCCCTAAGTAATGCTTTGCTGTTCTGTCCTGCTAATTCTGGTATCTGAACTGAAGCAAGACTAACTGATCTTAGAGCGACTCATTTATCCTCTCTCAGCATGGATATGTTTTTCATGCACTCTGATGTGCATAAAAAAACCCCCTCAAGGGTCTGACTATCTGCTTACAATTGTTTGAAATAGATATTTACAAAGGTCAATTTTTAACTGAGTTTCTTAGGCTGTGCACCTACCCACCATCATCCCAGATTCTCATCCCTAAACTAATTTGCACTAAAACACACAAAAGAAACAAAACCTTCTAAACTCTTAAATGCCTACGGGGCTCTTGAAAAAATGTATCTTTTAATGTCCAGGGTATTAAGCAAGAGTCCAGTTTGACCCCAATACGAGGACACTGCAGAAACATTTTGTGTTCATCCTAACAGGGTGGAAAGCCTAGTACCTTGCAAGTTACTGGACAATAAAAAAAATCCTGTCACAAAGCAAACTTCCAAAACTTTTTGTTTCACTACACAAAGAGCTATTTTCCACAGCAAATAATGCTGTTTCTACAAACCCTACAGAAACAGTTACCCACCCTTACTGCACACAAATTAGGAAGTAGTATCAGAAGTTTGACTTGCCATTGCAAAAGCTGAATCTTTGGATAGCTGCAGAACATCACAGCCTTCACTTTTCCCTTCTTTTCTTTCTAAAAGTCAAAGAATGAGATCATAGGAACCCATGCATAAACCTCTTGAAAATACCTATGATGAAATATTTAGTCAAATGTTAAAGAAATAAGTGTTAGCATGTGGGGTCACAGTTTCAAAAGAGTTTAGGCATTCAGCCTTCCTCCTCTTAAGAGAACCACAGCCAGGCTTCCCAATGCATTAAGGCACACAGCAGTTCATAAAAATAATGGGGAGAGGAATAAAGATGCTGAGCTCACGGGAACAGTTAGGCTTCTAAAAATTATTCCCAATAAAGTAGAGCTCTCCTACCTCCAAGAAGAAAGGGAGAAGCTGTTTGTTTTTGGAAGAAAAAGACTAAAAATATCTTCAATTACATTTATCTTAAAAAATGCTGGAGAGAACACACCACAAGTCCTCTTCAACTGAATTCACACAAATAAAAAAGCAATTATGCAAAACATACACGATGGATATTTAAGAAGCGCAATATCTTCAAGAATTAGAACATAGGAACACGAATTCCAATACAAGATGACACTGAGACCAAGAATGCAGAAAGAAAATGTCCTGAACATCTGAACACCATCCCACTTTCTTGTAGCATCCAGACCACTACCTTAATTCTTTAAGAAACTTCTCCTCATGTTATCTTGCTTGTTCAGCTGTTATAATTACAGTGGGCAAGAAAAAAGCTGATTATTTGCTGTGTAACACTTAAGAAGTCCTTCCTTATTTGACACAAACTCCCTCACTTGAGGAAAGTGTAAAATGGAATGACACAACACTGCAAGTCATTACTGGTGTCAAGCCTTGTTCACTGTCCTTGCATTTAGAATAAATACATAAAACAAGAGAGTACATGCTAGAGGAATTCCTAAGATCTTCACAAAGTATATATTAAGCAGACATTCATATGCAAGTTCTGTGCAGTCATTTCTTATTTTCTTAAAATATGTCTATTCTATTTGCTCCATCCATCCTCAATACTTCAGTCCAATTTTATTTCCTTTTCTGTTCTTGTTATCAACTCTATAAAGAGTATGTATTTTTGCTGTCATGGCACAACATGTGTTTTTGGTTGCTGCCCTAAAAGAATCCTAACCTTCACTGTCTTTTCAGGTAATGTTTCTGTTTCTCTGCTCTTACAAAAAGTATCCAGACAATCTTATAAAAGCCGTATTACCTCACCTTTTAGTAAGCCTAACATGAAGCAAATTCTGTCCTCCTGGTGCTCATGTTCCCTTCTTGCTTTCCACTGTAGCTGTAAATTATGTTCAGAAACAAAAGGTAAACTCTGTTCCACATTTGACATTAAAGGCACAGTTCAGCTTTAGATGAAGACATCTAAGGCAAGGGACTTTGTTCAGAAGCCTCCCTTTGGGAGGTGGCACCTAAGAGCCCAGTTCTGTCCATGGAAACGTGCTCATGGCAGCTCCATTCAAGTGACTGAAGACAGGCATCTTTGCATAGACTAAAGTCCCATTCCACAGGTGATAACTTGTAGATAACTGAGCTAAGTCACCACTCCTTTCTGTAACCTCTCTCAGAACAGGCAGTTTGAAAGACAGATCTGTACTGGGCTGTGTATTTATAACACAATCAGTTGCAGCACAGTTTCTTGTACTTCTCCCTCACCTGCAGGTATTGACCACTGACTGACCCAGCTTATCCCTTTCACATCCACTGCATCTGCCCATTCAGATTTCTTACCATTCTACTGCTGTTTACACAATTAAGTCTTCACATTTCAGCTCTTAAGAAAACACTGTTTTGGAAGAAAATTAATTCAGCAAATTGGGGGGGGGTGTAAATGGCAAACAGCAAAATTGCAGAAATATTTGAAAGCTACACTTTTCATACAAGTCCACCAACTTCCATTCTGCACTCTGCATTTGGAGCAAGCGCAGTGTGATTAGCACATATGTTGTGTATTGTGGAATTTGTGTCAATCCTCACTAGGATACACTTCGTAGGAAAAGATAAAATGGTTAGGAGATTGGTGCTAAACCCACATGGTTTAAGAGAAAAAAAAAGAAATGTGAGAAAGAAAAAAGGTTCTTTGATTACTGCTGTCTTTTCTCATTATTCACGTTGGGATATCCCTATTTATCAGCAAAGGAAAGGCAAAATATATAATGACATTTTCACGGGAAAGGGAAAAAAAAATACAACCACTATTTGATTCTTAACTGTTTGGCTAAGTTTAGAGTTACAAAATGTGTTTATGTTGAGAACCTGAGCTTTGTTTGAATGTTTACTTTAGAGAAGTTCTGAGCTGAGAAGCTTGCAGAGTGAACTGCATGATGCTGTCAGTGTAAATTACAGGTTTTGTTTGCCACAGCGCTGCTCCACAATGAGAAGCTGGCCAAGAGCCAAACGAAAGTGCATAATTTAAAACACTCAATCAGTTATATTCAGAGACATTTTGTTTAGTGTCTAATAAGCTCTCCAGGGATGGAGAAATTACTACAGCACATTGTCTTGACATGAGCTAAAAAGGTCCTCTCTCGTCACCGCATTTCTGGGAGTCTGACATTAATGCATTAGATGAAATAGGTCCATCTATACACACACACATGCCTACATACATGCTCGTGTTTTTGCATGTCTGTGTATTGAGATGCATTTTATTTCACAGTTTTGCACCCCTTATGTTCTACCCTGCATTCCACCTTCCAGCTGAAATGTCCACGTTCAGTCAAATTTCCATACACATCTACACATTCACTCACCTACCCTCTCTGCACTGTTCCTTGTGTCACATATTGAGAGGACACAGTCAAATGCATCACACACAATGCATCAGGAGTGGAAAGTGAAGGTGGTTTGGGAACTGTTCTTCCTTTCCCCTCACAGTATGGAGAGAGACCTCTATTAACATAAAAACATGGCAACTCCAAAACTAAATGCAGATCAAAAAGCTTGTTTCTTTTATTGATGATAAGGTTATGACACTCTTACCAGAAATTTCTAAGTCCCAAAATTTAGGAAATTCTACTGAGACTGTAGATGCAAGATAAAGGCACTGAAATGGTTAAAAGTTGTTTCTGAGGATTCAACAGCATGCAAGAAAAAGACAGGAAAATTATTATTTTGAAATCAAATGTATCTTCTACTAGAAATCAAAATGAGACATTATTCTAGAACAAATTATTCTGTCCCTGCATACCTTGCAGTTTTCCTTCTGCACTTTTTTGTTAGGCATCCTATGTCAAGTCGTGACATTATGCTAGAATAAGTGTCCTAACATTGTTTAAAACTTCAAAGTCACTATGAAATAGCAATGGCTGTTGCTTGTGCCCTAAATACACATAAATCAATATGAAAAAAATTAAATTAAGATATTTTGGATTCCTAGAAGGGAGCAAAGAAAAAGGAATTTGTAATGCTTATTCCTAGAAGGGGAGGAGTCCATCAGAAATGTAAAATTCCTGACCCGGTGTCAATAATCTAAAAAAGTACATTTAGGTTTCAATTACTGTAATCTAATTACATTGTTGAAATATTTATTTCATTAGTGTACAGGTAAGCTATTTTTACACACTTCAATTTCTCCACACTAATTAACTAACATCCTAGGAGTTTACATCTTCTAAAAACATACAAACATTCTGCTTAAAAGGAAATGGTATAAAAGAGCATCAGAAGACATTCTAGACTTAAAAATCCAAATATTTACACAGGGTCTCTACACTACTCATGTTGCATTCTCCTCTTAGAATATATACAAACTTGAAATTATAATTTGCAATAAAGCCCCCAAAGCATTAGATTTGTTGTCTCTTTAGTTTATTCAGAGAGGTCTCCAGAGTATGCAATTCTTAATCATCTCTAGGCAAAATTTCAACATGGAAAACAATCCACAACAGCATCAGCAATCCAGACAGGATGGCAAAGTAAACAAGAATACTGATCCCCAAGACCCAGGGAAGAAACTCATCCCAGTATAGCAAACCAACACAGCTTATATTTAAGCCTGAAAAAACAATTCCAGTGACACTGGACAAAAGGATTTAAAGAATTCTAAATTTTTAAGCAGCTCAAATCACCCTGTTAGAAGTTGGAGCTGAGCGAACATCCCATCTTCTCAGCACTAGAAAAGGCAGATTGAGCTCAACCATGACTGTGATATCCACATCAAAGTCAATTTGTGACTCTCCTCAAAATAGCTCGTACCCACTGCCACATGACAGCACAGGTAAGACACAGAGAAGGCAGGTGAGCATGATTCATCATGCCAATGCTTTCAGAATCAGCTAAATTGTTGGTGGTCATCCTTATAATATGTTAGATCTTTAGATATCTTCTCATTCCTGTAGAAAGATGCATCAAGTGAACTAGGTTTTGTTAAGGAAGGTAGGGAAAGTTGCATGAAGAGATTGCTCTACTTCAAATTCTGTGAGGCAAATTTAATGGGATTTCAGATCAGCAGCTCTGTAAGTGAAGGAGAGAGCTATACTTCTGATCACTGCCCCACAGCTCCAGTGCTGAGAAGTCAAGGGTAGCCCAGGATTGAAAAGGGTTTATCCCAATGACTCGATGACAAACCTGACAAACCCAAGTTTAACACAGGATGAAGATGCACCACAGAAAAATTTGGAGTTAAGTCTACAAACAGAGCAGTCTGCTGAAAACTGAGCATCAAACAGACTGTAATTCAGGGCATGGGAAACGAGAAGTCCCTTCCCTGCCCCTCTGCTGAGAAGGCTGATAGCATTCCACCAGAAGCAACTACTCGTGCACGCATGTTCCATGCCCTGCAAGCAGCCCACACACGTCCATCTGAAACCTGCCCTTCTACAAGACTGCTGCCAGTCATGGCACACAGACATGTTCCAACCCTGCTGCTTGAGAAGGCTGTACAAGCCACGTGGAGTTTCCCACACCATAAAGATGTCCCACCCTGAGACTGCAGTTACATGGTGGTGGAGCACAGAGACCACACGCTGACATTCTTCCTGGCAGTGGGTTAAGAGCCTGTATGTTTTAACCAATGTACTGAAGCAAAAAGCTCTACCTCAAATACAACAAGTCCTCGCAGCATTTTATGCTGGTGTGATGGCCAGTTCAAAGAAAAGACTGCAGTCAGCTGAAGTGTTTAACATACAAAATGTAGTTATTTCCTTGGCCATTACTTGCTCAGAAACACAACCACAACTCTACGAACTGATTCATAATCAGGGAGCAAGGCCACACCACAAAGATACAAGTCCTTGTCCCTTCTGACCTGCATCACTGTGGTCCACACATAACTAGTCACAGGATCCTACATACACTGAAGTGATTCTACCAGTCAACTTCCTAAAACAAAAAATAAAAAAACCCTAAACAAATTATGGGACAATTGAATGCATTTACATTTAAGTAAAATAAAAAATATAGTGGCTACCAAATACAGTATTTTTAATAATTTTCCTGAAACGTTAAAAATTTCTCATCTTTCCTCCAAAACAAGTAGTACATTAATAATCTTTGTTGTACAGGTTTCCCTCCCCAGATAAAAAGGAAGAAAAAACCCCCTGAATAACTCCACAGGTTTCTACAAATTCCAGATGCCATTTCCTGGCTTTTTGCTAACATGGGTGACAATCAAAATAACATAAATATGTTTCCTTTCAAAACATTTGTTTTCATTCCTTTTGCTGACAGTAATTGTGATGTCATTTACTCTGGTAAAGAAACTAGCTGAGATTTCTCAAGTTTTCAGAGTGTTACTTGTTAACACAGAGTACTAATTATGGAGACTGTTTTGGTTTGGGGTTTTATTAAAAACAAGCTACAGCTAGTTTTTCATCAATTTTTAGAAATTTAACACAGCATACTTCCTGAATTTAAATATGATTGGTAAAGCATCTGTGCTTTACGTCCTCAAAATATGCTACATTTGTCGGCATAACGCAATCAACTTATGAGTGTTTTTTATAATCTCACATAACACCATCTCAAAATTACATCACTAGACCATAAAATCCCAGAGCCAACAGAGGTCAGAGAGAAGAGTTAACAAAATTAAAATGTCGTTTAGTCAATCTTCCTTTGCCATGTGAGGACTAAGATCCCCACGGAATAGGGGCCATAAGATGACCTACCAGTCGCCAAGTTACAGTTCTCCAAGGGCCCCAGCACTCTTGTGGAAAGAGGCCACACTTACGAAGGCAAATGTGGTGGGAGACATTCTCCCAGGGGTTTGGTTAATCATTTTTCAACAGAAGGAAAACAGACTGCTTTCCTCCTCAGCGTTTCTTGAGAATATATTATTGGGATTGAAGAGTTGTCAGCTTCAGGCCAAACTACGTTCCTAAACACACATTTTGCATGTCAACAGAGGCTCTATAAAACCAAGTTTGATCTTGACCTTCCCAACAACACTCTCCCTTGAAATTAATTATGTAACTCGGGGCATAAAGAGCTACCCACACTCACTACACATCACAGTCTGAGATACTGCATTTGGCTTATAACTGTGCGTAGATGAAGGCGTGGGTAGAAACTCTTCTTTGACTAAAGTCAGCAGGTTACCTCAGCATGTACCTCACGCTGGAAACACTATTTTGGATGATGCTTGTTTCCAGGACAGTTATTCTTTTCACTAAGCAGTAAATCTTAGGTTACATTAAGCCATAAACATTCTTGCTAACTCAACATGGTAGAAAAAGTGCACAAAACTGAACATTAAAGTAAAGGAGGTTTTCAATTTTTCCTCTTTAAAAACGAGAATAAGAACGAAGGTAGGTTTGTGTATTTGCATCCAGATTTCCCCCTCCAATCCTTGGCTGAGGCTCTGAACCTCTCACATCACCTTCCACTCACTCCCTCAGAGAGCAGAGAAATTATGAAGGCACTGCAAGATGCAGGCTATGTATAGAAAACTTGAATAAATGGAGCATAAATTTTTGTCTTTAAATAAATCAGTCCCTCAGAAGTTAAGTGTACCAATTATGCGGCTAACGTTAGGGCAACAAATTTTGCCTGGCCTTCCTATTGCCATATGCCTGTCATTTTTTTCCTAGTTTCCACTCACTGTTTCAAACATATGTTGCCACTTATGTGCCAAGAAAGGAATCTCTGAATTACCCCCTTCAAGTATGATGAAATGGCAGACTGAATGGAGCCAGAGAGAGCACCATTAGCAGTTGTTCACACTTCTGTTTTCTCTTAACTTCCTCTTCTCCAAAGTTTATTCCTCCTATGCAAGGGGACATAGAACTATAAAGCCATCTAGGTTTCAATGCTGCAAAATATATAGATGCAGCAAGATCCCAGAGAAGCAATTTTTAATTTATTTTTTTTTTAAAGGCCACCTTAAATAAACTTTCTCTCCTTTCAGTTTCCAGATGGAAGATTCTTTTGTGAATTGCTTACCCAAGCATCAACACTGGGGATCCAACATTCTTTTCTTGTAAACTCACTGCTCAGTTTACCAGTGGTTTGCAGTCACTCTCCCTGCAATTCCTGCATCCCAGGGTCATCCTGGGCATGTACTTCACAGTTCTAGAGCAGTGGATCTCAAAGAACATCCATAACCCTACATGTGCTCTTGTTTTTGTCATCAAGAGAAGACCATGAAAAGATAAAGCCATGTAGAGAACTGCTCAGAGCAAGGTGGGGGGAAAACAAATAAAATATGAATGGAGAGGGAAAAAATGGATGCACAACCAACCAAAAGAGCAAGTACATTGATGACTTAAATTCCCGCAATGCCAAGGCATTTGTGCTCCTGAGGGTGGTTGTTCAACACCCTGGAAATCCAGCTGAGTGAGGGTCCATGGGGATACACTATCTTCAACACACTGTGAAAGTAGAAAAAAGCTATCCACTAAAACAGAGGCAAGCAGCTACCTTGGTACCATTAAACAGCATAATTAGTCCATCAAAAAATACATTTTCAAACAGGTTAAAAAAACGCAAGCAATTCCAGAAGAAATAACTCAATGACAAACAGTGCAGAAGTAAATATGTTAGGTGGTTTCAAGAGAAGTTTAATGGAATAAAAAGTGTGACTAAACTAAACTGAATTGAGGTAAAACTAATACCTTCACTGTTTTCTTCTCTGATGCTCCTGAACTGATTATCAGCATCACAACTGCCATATGGTAATACTCTATCCTTTCTTTTTCTCTTCTGGTTTTGTTTTCCATTTCTTTGGTTAGTTGGTTTCAGGTTTTGGTTGGTTGTTTGGTTTAGGTTTTTTTTTGATTGTTGGCTTGTTTTTAATGTGCAGAGATACAAACAAGTTTTCAAAGGAAAAAAAGGGAATGATACATATTCAATGTCAGAAAAATAGTTAAATTGCATAATCAGAGGCTAAAGAATTACCTTTTGCCTTCATTTAAATTCTCAAGAGCACGATGAAACCAATAAAGATTCACAGCCTTAAATCTGGTCTTTTTTTAATTTTGGAATGCCACTGTTAATTACTTAAAGACATAGGTTTATGCTGACAATGGAAACTATGCAGCATATCTTCCTTTTATTTACTGTTTTGCTACTGAGTGACTCTTCCTGGACATATTTGGCTATTTTTACCTAGTTTTTAAACGTAATTGTCACCCCGGGGTTTGATGTTTGTTACTTCCAAGGTGTCCTATGAAACCAACTGTAATTCATGCAGCATTACACTTTTCCTTAATTCTCAGAGTAGTTGCCCCAAAAGTGGAGTGATCTTGTTCTTGCTGTTTTTCAATGCCACAAATTTCTGCCCTTACTGATATCCACCTCCTATTTTCTGTAAGTTAACAAGCAATCAGCTTATTCCTCAACAAACAGAAACACAGAAAACAGCTCAAACTCTCATATTTATGGTGATGCAGAAGTGAAAGTTTTAAAAAAAGAAAAACCTCCACCACTTACTTCCATCATTGAAATGAACCAAAATGGCCCAACAACACACTCAGAAGTTTTTTAATTCTGACTTCTTTCAAAAAGTATGTAAAGAGAAGAAACAGTCATCAGGGTAAAGCAGCAAATGACACGCTGTTAGTGAGCAGATGCAAAGGCTTTTTGCAGAAAAAGGAATATTCAGGCTTAAGCCAGAGAGACCAAAAAGCAGAAGAGTCATGTGGCAAGCTCCACATATCAGAAGAAAAAAATCCTACAGGCTGATGCTTCTCTGCCAAAACCTGGAGGGGGGTGTGGGGTGCTGGAATCGAACTCATTTTCCTTAACACATCAGTGTATTTAGCTGTTGAAATTAACTAAAAATCCTTTGTCCCAGCATTTGCTCCACAACTGCTCTAAGTATCACAGGGACACTGAAACAGAGATGGCTGCAGGGAGAAAATGTCACACAACCTCCCCCCCCCCAACTTTTCTAAAGAGAACTGTTGAGTGAAAGCAAAGCAAGCTGGTAGGATGCTAAACACAACCTACTGCCCATCTAGTGGGTAACAGCTGGAACTTACATTCATCAAACATTTGCCTATTAACTATATGGAGCCTACTGAGTGCTCCTCAGTGCTCTGTCCTGTGTATGCATTTCCAAAACAAAAGGTGAAGAACTACACTGTCTGCTGGGAATGGATAAAAATACAGCAAAGTTTTAAATAAGCCTTTTCAGTACTTGCCTTGCTTTTCACTTGAGGACCTTCAGTATTACACACTCTTCTGTCCCAGCGGTCCTTGAAGGATCAAGGCAAGTATTTTGAGGCCAACACTTCCAAAATCAGTATCTTGTTCCAAGATTTTTATGGGAGCACTGACCATCTGGAATTGATTTGGAGAAGAACTGGGGGGATTCTATGAAATGACCAAATCAAATTTATTTCTAAGGATATGTTGGGACAGGCACAATAACAAAACAAGTTGCCAACACGTTCCCACTCTTCAACAAATATATCTCAAAAGCGAAGTCAGTATTGATGGATTACTCATACTAGTGGCTAATTTAGTCTGGGAGCAGTGCAAGAGGGAGGAGAGGAACAAAACCCACGGCCTTGGGTTCAGTCAGCATTTTCAGTGAAAACGACTTTCCAGTCTAAAAAGTACACCTACCTAAAGGCTGACTAGCAATTTTAATTTGAAAGTTTGGTGCAATTTTACCCTGAAGCCATGTATAAAAACAGCATTAAGACAACACAGGAAATCACATGTAGATCATCATAACATAAAGCTCAGACTCTTTATGTGGGGGTTTTTTTGGTCTGGATTTTTTTTTTAAATGTGGTCTCATTTCCCACAGAGTAGGGACTTACCTATTTCTTTAATTTATTTTACTTAATATGAGGTTTATAAAATCCATATTCATTACAACTAGACTGAGATCACACAAAATACCATGACAATCAATAAAAGACCAAACTTTGGTATCACTTTCATGTAGCTTGAGAACTATAAATTATATATTATACCTTTCACAAAAAAAGGTCTTACTAAAAACCAGATCAGTTCGGAACTGGACCAATTAAAATCACCAGACACATAACAATAATTTTGCACATATGGCCCTTAACAAATGAATAACTCTAAAAAGTGTTTAAATTAGCTTAGAGAGACAAATTTAACATTCCAGAACCAAAAAAATTTCTCTCCAGTCTTTTTAAGTGGATCATTTTCCAATAAATTAAAACCACAGACTGAGTGGAAATAGGTCTACCTCCTTTGAATTCATTAACAACAGTAATTACGCCATAGGAAAGTTCAGCAAATCAGTCTATAAACATATCCATAAAACTCATTCTTTCTGTTTGTTTCAATACATTTATTTACAGAAAGAAGATGAACTCTTTTAACCAATTTAAAGTCTCATTTTCTTTAGTTGCACTCTTCCCCAGTGAATCCTATCCCCCAGGCTATTATTTCACTTCATAGTTCTTGGTAGGATGGTTAGGAAATGGTTAATTCTCCAAGATTACATCTTCCATATGCAACTACCATTCAGCATCTCACCCTAAGGGTACAATCAACCAATAAAGGCTTTGTTCTGATTATGTAATGCAGATATTTAATATCCCACTTGAGAGCTCTTTTGGATGTAAAGACAGCTATAGCATAGTGACTTTGCAATTAAGATGACGTAATATCACTTTGGAAGTAACAAAATAGCTGAGCATGCCCACTGTGAACCAGAGAATTCAGAAGCCCAAGTGCTTTTCAGTCTGAACCACCTAATTGCTCGAGAGCTGTGTCTCCCTTTATGGTTTGCTTGCTCTGTAGCTTTTACAACCTTTCTGACACCAAGAACAGAATCACAAATTTCTTCCAAACCAGTCACACAAAACACCACTCAGAACAACCCGACTTCATTTGAATTTAACAGGTTCTCAAAAAATGGAACAAAACCCTCTCCCAATTTGTATCTATGAATGAGAAAGTTTTAAGTAACTAATGATGCCCAAAAGGCATCAGCCAAAAGAACATATACAAGATCTGTCCAATTCCTAAAAGAGAAATTATATGTGGAAATCCAACTTGTATCGATATATCCAGAGTTTAAAAGTTACAAAGGTGTTTAATTTAGGATTTACATTCAAATGTTGCATAATGAAGACATTCCCACTACGTTCATTGTTCATCAAAGTAGAAACAGCAATGGCCTATGAATGCCATAAAACCACGTGCACAAACATACACTTTTAAAAAGACCTGATGGAGTTTTACATAGCACAGCTTTCTTATTTCAGGTCAATGAAGAAGTGTTTTTTAAAAGAGGAAAAAAAAGTTTACCAAAAGTAAAATATTCAAACATTCACCAGAAAAATCACACAACAAAACAATAAGACTCTATTATCAGCTCAGTAAAATCACTCTCAATTAAGAAATTACTATGAATAGTGACAGACAGAACAATGTCAGGGTCAGAAGAATGAAGACAGATCAAAAAAATCAAAACTAAAGCTCTGCTAGAAAACAAAGTGAATGTTTTTCTTCATTGTGAAAGAGATGACCTCTTTCACTATGCTCAACACCACGCAATTGACAGTAATAAGCTGGTCCTATTTGAAACAAGAGATTTCTAAGATAAGTGCACGCAGAAGTGCAAGATAGCCATTTTCCTCTCTAAACTCACATTAATGTCCAAGTGAAAAGCATGTGTCTGAGGCTCTGTGTGGATTACTTCCTGATTCTGGACCTCTTCCCTTGCCCACTGACCTCCCTAAGGGAAAACAGTGCAATCAATAAGTCTCCCTGCATTCCAGTACAAATGCTAAAAATACCTCTAACCATTCCTTCCCAGTCACTTCATTGGACATTGGCATTTTCACATAGTGCTCTTTCCACCTTCCAATAAGCTACTAATGAATTTGCTTCTTTCAACATGACAAACTGGAACCTCACCTGACAAATATTAGCCAGTTTTATTGCTTTTGGCTCCTGGATGCACTTATAAAACAGAGACTAGCAAAGCATAGCAAAAGAAGAGAAGAGAAACAACCTGTTAATAGCTGGTGAAAAAGTTAAAGAGAAAAAACCCCAAACAACTTCACCAGGTGACTGGTCTCTGTTATACTACAGTTATGAAAACAAATTGTTATCCTTGCAAAAGGATACACAAACATGATTTGTTATCTTCTTTTGTATTACTTATATTAATGCTATTCCCTGAAGCCTGTAGGAATTTACTACCAAAAATGGGCAGTTTTCCTGCTTTTGAGAAGTACCTCAAATAGAGGTGTTTCCAAGAAAGCATTTTCCACAATACTGAAGCAAAAGTAGCAAGACAAAATTTGGTTAAACGACCCAAACTCTGTGACATCCATACATGTGGAACTCATACCAGTACAGCATTTAAAGCTCAGGTATCACAAACAGCCCTCAGTCACTTCGAAAAATTAACTAGGTGGAAGAAATCAAAATCTATTGGAACCATCATCCACAAAATTTCAGAAGTATCCACAACTCCTTTGTGTACAGTTGCATGTGCAAACTTTTCACAACAATTCCCAAAAGGTCTGGAGGCATTTCAGAATTCCCTCCCGCTCTGACCCTGCCTTCCACAAGCAAAGCCATCAACAAGGGTTTTCCACAAGCCTCTGAGCTATAAGTGTTTCTGCTCCAGGGATATCTGTGCCTACTAGGACTGCTCCAAGGACTGCACCATCCACCATGCTGACTGCTGAGAAAAATGTTCTCAGCAACATCTTTTGGGCATGACGTCTTCACACAGATAGCTAAAAGTTAAGGCTCCACTTATGTTCCCAAACCCCAAGGCCAAAGGCATTTTATGGCTCTCAAAGTGTTTATTCTTGTCAAGCCCTGTATAACCTTATGTCTCCCTGGACACACCTTAGGCTTCTAGCAAAATAATTCCTGTTTTGGTAGTGTTGGATTCATGTATACTCGCTTCTCGTTCCCCAGCAGCAATGTCAAAGACTGATTTGTTTTACGTGAGAACAGACTCTGCCCATCTACTGTGGAAATCTGAAATTATAACAAGTAAGATCAGAAAAAATAGAGTAAAACAGAAATGCAAAGAACTAACAAACTTCATGTGTCCCAAAGCACAGACATCTTAGAGCAGGAAAAGCCAACTTGAATCAAACTAAGAGATCATGCACAACTGGATCTCATTTAACCAAAACAACATACATTAGGAATTCAGAAAATACTCACTCTTTTGCAACTTTCTAGTTCTAGCCCTCTGTTTATTATACGCAGAATGGAGACATTTCTTTATGTATTGTTTTAAAAGTTAAAGTAAATAATAAGTGGTGTCATTTTCCACAAAAAGGCTGCAAGCACTATCTGTCCTTTCTACTGGCTAGAGTTTTGCACAAATATTTACCTATACATACAGTTATGTATTTACTGGGGAGGAGACAGGGGGTGAACAACCCAAAGATCAACAAATTTACAATGCTTAAATCTTTGTTTTATAGAGTCAGCTAAGAGTACTAAGGTCTATGGCATTTTGTTGTATCCATTTAAGAAGTCAGCTTAGCTTTTTTCCTGAGTAACAATACAGTCTGCTTATAAGATAAATTATTAGCAATTATCAAATGTACTATGAAGTTTTGTAGCAAAAGATGCCACTTCAGACTTCATTTATATGAAATGGAATCACTACAAGAAAGAACCCAACACATCACTGTATTTAATCAATTCTACACAGTTCATCACGATCACACACTTTACAAACACAATTTGTATGGACTGTAGCTATCTTTCATGTAATTAATATTAATTTTCATATTATGAGTTCCTCCATTCACTGCTCAGGGCAAATGGAAGCCAGAATTTATGCTCTGTCAGAATGCTTTCAACTAAGTTACCAATGGGAAATAAAAACTTCATCCTTATGACTACAAACAGGTAATTGAACAAAACAGATTAAAAACAAAGTACTCAACAACTACAAAACCCACAAAAGAGAGCAGACCATTAAGTAGTGGGAAAGGTTGCAGAGAAGACTGTTCAAAGAGCATAGGACTTCAGGGACTAAAAAGGGAATTTTGTCTTTCCTTCAGGTGCTTGGGAGAGAATTTCCTTAAACCACTTCTTTTATGCTTGAGTTCAATTTTCAAGCATGAAGCAAGCTCTGTAGGTTATTCAAGCATCTAGTTCATCTCTTAAAACACTTCCTTAGTAATAGTCCACCCTGTTGACATAACTCCCAGAGACACGAGATCAATAAAAGTGTTCCCAGATATGACACAACTACAGTATTGCTGAGTTGAAGGTAATGGTTCTTAAGGCTGACATGCCGTAAAAAAGCCAAATTAATACCCTTTTGTATTTGTTCCCCTTCCTCACTCAAGGGTTTTGTGAAATTTTTGTTGCAGACTCTGGAGCTGTGGAGTGTCTGAGTCTGTTAAATACATTTCCCCAAGCCCAAGAGACTCCTTGAACAGTACCTGCCGTGGGCAAGTCTAACACAAAGAACTACATGTGACTACACACTAGGAGATCAAGAAATTCTGTAAATACTTTTCCAGACCAGAGAATTGAACCGCATAACTAAGTCACATTTCTAAACTATGAATCTATCAGATAGCTCAGCAATTCTGAATCCCAAAGGGATCAAAGTTTTACGAGTTACATTACATCCCTAGGAATCCACAATCTAAAACAGCCTGTATAGGATACCTTTGCCTCTGCATTGTTTCAGTACTTATTCTTTGATCAGCTATTGAAATCACCAATAATTTGAAGCATTGTGCTTTAAACAGGGACTAGTGTATAGCTACTGAAATTAAAGAGAATGAGAAAAGCCTTTTTAAATTCATTCTTAGCAGGAATCCTAAGGAGAGTGATTTATCAAGGCAGAAAAGATGTCTGTTATTACACAGGTTTTGTAACACAAATGCTACATCTAGAGACCCAAAGAAGGGCCTCTGGGCCCAAGAACATGTTTGTGTTTTACTCTACTATAGCAGGCAGCCCAGCAAAAAATGTTTTCTCTCCCTGCAAAGTTTGCCTTCCTTCGAATCCACAGTCATTCTTTTACCGCTCCAGATCCTTTCAATCAAGCTCTTTAATAGCTACACTGTCACTGGGTTAATCAATAGCATGCAAGAGAAGCCTGCTCAACAGAGTGATAACAATGAAATGTAGGACTCAAGATACATTTTAATCCTGGATTCTCTCTACTCAACCACTAAAAAAGAAAAAAGAAGTATGGCAGCTTTGTACTCCTCTTTGTACAATTCCAACGGTGCAGACAAGCCGTCTTACAGTTCCTGTGCTGCATCCAAGGCCGTAGCGTCTGCCTGACCAGCCTGTGCTCTCAAAGCAGACAATAGTCTCATGAGGCTCCTGCAAAACTTGCAACCTGCAACAAACGCACTGAATGCCAAACTCCTTCTACCTGTGTGCTGGGCTTTGCACTCCAAGCCATTGGTGGAGCAGCATCACCCAGCAAGTGAAGGCTCAGGGGTGACCTCATCACTCTCTACAACCTGAGAGGAGGCTGTAGCCAGGTGGGGTCAGTCTCTTCTCCCAGGCAACCAGCAACAGGACAAGAGGGCACAGGCTTAAGCTCTGCCAGGGGAGGTTGAGGTTGGGTATTAGAAAGAAATTCTTTACAGAGAGAGTAATCAGACATTGGAATGGCCTGCCCAGAGAGGGGGTGGATTCACCACCCCTGGAGGTTTTTAAGATGAGACTGCATGTGGCACTCAGTGCCATGATCTAGTGATCAGAGTGGTGTTGGATCAAGGGTTGGACTTGATGGTCTCGGAGGTCTCTTCCAACCCAGATGATTCTATGAAGAAGCAGACCTGACAGGAAAAGCATAAGGGAAGAGATGGTGAATGATAAGGAGGAACTGCATGAACCTGCCATAACTTTATCTACTTTTTCACCTCATATCATCAAAGCTTTGAAAGGAGCATCCTCCACTGGCACCATGTTCAATTCATGTCTATATAAAAAGTTGAGTCATCTTGACTCAGACCTGTGCTGTTTTTATTCAAACAAGAATTTAACTGCTCAGAGAGGGGCTTGATCACTTTGAATAAAAAGACTGAATTCACAGCTTATGTTAACATATAAGAAAGATCTGAGAGAGTTTCATGTGGAATCAGACTTGAAGCTCAAAATGTTTCAGTCACACTATTTCCCAGAAGTTCTACAAAAGGAATCTTTCTTTAAATTTCAAAGGAGATAGAGGAAGAAAAGTAGGCAACTAATTAACCTAGTGGCACACCTTTTTTTCTGAGGTCTAATGACTAAAGACAGACATTCAAAATATGTTCTACTTCGAAGCAGACCCACAGACATGGAACTCAGAACCTTCTATGGTACCTTACCTCAACAGTCTTCACATGATTACAACTCCTTAATACTGAAATGACTGTCATGCCTCCAGAAATAGCCCAACTAGACAGGCACACTTGTGGCTGGGAGGGGTGGTGGTTATAAAAAAAATAATCTCACTACAGAACCCACCACAAACAATACAAATCTCCAATCCCAAACTCCTTAAAATATCCTATTGTACAGAGTTTTCATAAACTTAAGAACAGTATCTCAATTCATTATGGAGAAAAGATTACTTGGCTATATATGGTTTATAGAGATTAGGGGAAGGCATACAAATTAAATTCTATTATTTTTTGGTAAGCCCTGCCGTGCAAAGTAAGTTCTTTTCATAAAAACTTATCATGGTCCCTTATGCAAAAGGAAACCATCTCACAAGCAGATATCATGCACTTGAAAGTTCTCCTTAGAAGTCATTAGTAGTTAAGAGATGCAGTCATCAACTTCCCAATGCAGCAACCAACATAAAGGAATCCAATTATCCCTAATATTTGGCTAGGAATTCTATCTGTAGCTGCCAAAAAAAGAAGGCGAATAATGGAATCTGCAAACAATAGGCGAGTTTGGGAAAATATTTCTTCTTACTGCCAAAAAAAATTAAAAACACGCAGTAATGAAGATATGAATCTCTTTCTGTCCATGGTCCACAGTAAAAGACACATGAATCTGAAGAATGTTATCTTAGAACTTTCCCCTGCTTCTGCCCCTTGCCTTCCACATGCATTTATGAGTTGTCAATGCATTTCAGACTGTCACTAAGCCATAATAGCCTCCATATTTCCTTATTGTAATATTCAGAACTTAATCTAGACATCAGTATATAGAACACTAAAACACTTTCCTGGTGAAATCTAAGAGACCGTCAAACACAGTGTTAGAAGAAATAATAAATTGAACAGAAAATTTTTGAAGGATGCTATTAATCCAAGAAATAATTAGTGAGCCTTCTTCCAGTGAGTTATGTCAAAACTCCCACAGACTTTAGAGACAAGGCTGAGCACACAGTGGAGAAAAATCCTTGATGTCAAATGAGTTATTAAAACTCTAAACATCAGATCCCATTTATGCAAGGCATTAAAATTCAACCTGCCAATCCTGCATATGTTTCAGTTTGCCAGGTATCAAGTGCAAAACTTAAGCAGATCACCTCTAAAAAAGCAAAGTTTGAAGTAATGTAAAATACTAGTAAAATCTTTGACAGCACCTGTACTTCTGTAGATGTTCATTTTGGGACTATGAAAGCCACCTAAAGATTTAGACTCCAGGGAGAACTAAAAAAACCTAAGTTGCAACAATATCTACATGAGGTAAATGTGACCAAGAGCCTGATTTAGCCAAGCATTTCAATGTATCATTAAAATCAGACTTCAGCTGAAGTCCTTTCCTTTTTCAACAAAAATACACAGGGCTATGTTTTAAGTGCTTTCTTGAACTGAGGCCCAAGTTCTAATTTCCTTTATTTATCTTAGATACAAAATGGCCAAAGGAAGGGGTCAAATGCTGCAATAGATAGGTTATGGGTTTAAGGACACTGGAACTGCTGCTATGAATTGCCATGGGAAGAAAAAGGAAAGAGAAGTAGTTTAACCATGGAAGTAATGGGAGGAATTCAGATAGTTTAAGATAAAGTCTAAACAATTGCCTCGAAGTCTTTTAGCTTATTTGTCCTATCTTTTCCCTGCCTCACAGGATCTTTTATCTTTCCAGCTTCTATTTTTTTTTCAAGTAAAATTCTGAGAGAATGTGGGCACAAATAACAACACAAGGCAATAAGCAGAGAGACCAGACAGAAGTCACAGCAAGGAGGCTGCAGAGAGCAGCCCTGCATTGCCAGGGGATGAACCAAATGATCTAACAGGAGTTTCATTTGCTCTCTAATTCCTACAAATTCAGTTTCTTTTGCTGTCACAATACTTGCAAATGCACCAATTATGTGCAAAACCATGTGTAGTAACTAAGGAAACAGAATTCATTTTCGGGGAGCAATGGAGAATGAGACAGGCAGAGCTGCCTGCCCAAAGGCTTTTTATTTCTCTTTGGTACAGTTCTCCAGTGCCAGGATTCCACCTACAGATACTGGAAGACACTATAAGAAAGCAGTAAAGGAAAGCTTCTCTGCAAGTCTATTCATTGTCCCAGATATAAATAAGCTTTTCATGTTATAGTAACCCAAAACTTGGAATTTTAGTCATATAGTTCTTTAAAAGTACTTGGAATAATACTCTACTCTGTCCTGACTTCCTTCTCTTTTACTGTCACAACTTAATGACGCTTTTTGATAAAGCTGGTTTGCAGAAGGTCACAGATGTGCACTTTTGTATTGCAGAGGAGAATTAATTAAGAAACTAGTTCATACTTTGGCCATCCCCAGATGTAAACACAGACTTATAAACAGGAGGACTTGCACTCCCTATTCCCTGTTCTCAGACTGCCAACAAACTTACCATCAGTACTATCTGAGTTGTATTCCTAGCAACTCCAGAACAGAACCAGACTGCAAGGATGGATTTTTTGATTACCAGCTTTTGAGAAGTCTTTTTCAAAGCTGTTTATGGCCTAAAACAACTGCTTCATGTGGGAGGACAAAAATGCAGGCAATTTTCATATAGATTAGAGAAATAGGGTGTGTGCAGATGAAGATGCAGAAAAAGAAAAAAATTTCAAAGGGAAGGAAAGAAAAAAAGTTATGAAGTAAAATACAGAAACAGTAGTTTCCACACTAAGCATCTGTACATTTGCATACACACACAAATGCAAAAAAGAATGCACCCACATTTAACTCCTAGCTCCCTTCCACAGTGTAACTTACCTGAGTCCCTCTGAAAACTAGAACTGTATACAGCAGTATCTCCACAGCCTGCCCTAAGACAGTGCCTTGCACCTGCAGTCTCTTTAAACAAAGGCCCAGCAGAAAGGCTGTGTTTGTGGCTGAAGATGTTCCCCATACCCAGATCACCTGGATGACCTCTTACATAATTCAAATGATGCACACTGGCATAATACTTTTGAGAAAAACTAGACAAAATCTTAGTTGCAAAAATATTAGCCAAGAGACTGAGCAGGCCAATTTGGGCTAAAGGTGATTTTGTCTGCCTTTGATTATTATATCTTCTTAGAACAGCAAATAGGGTATTATCCTGGTCTGCCCACTGCTTTATTCAAATAAGACATTTCTCTATCTCCAAAACAATTTTGGAAGTGTTAGTATACAGCATCGCACTATTAAATAGATTTGGAAGGTTTTGATGAAGCACCCAAATCCAAACTTCCACAGGGATTTAAAAAGGAGACACAACAGGATCACCCCTACACATAAGCAGCACAGTTCTGAGGAAGTCTTTACCCAGTAACAGTGCAAAGAGTTGCCTGGAATTTTCCAGCTAAAGAATAAGTACCTTTTTCAGACCACACTGCGGGTAAATACGTGCAAAGTAGTTAAAAGATGTCTGCCTTGTTAACGAAATGGAAACATTTAAATCACCATTTGCCTTCATACCCACAGACAACACCCCCAAATAAGTAAATTGCCTTATGTTAGCATTATGTTCAAGTCGAACTGAACTCACAAAAAGCAGGCAGTAGGAGTGCTTAAGTTATACCGAAGTTTATCAGACGACTAAAATTCAAATGCTGCAAATAAATTAATTGTGGATGCACCTACTTTAACATTTTACACTTTAGCAGTGTAGAATGCCTTTCAATGGTCTAATCAACATAAAGGGAGTTTATTCCACTGACTCCCGTTAACCCTTAGTGAAATTTCAACAACAAACTTTGTGCCTATCTCAAATATTTCTTCCTTGGGTTCTCAATGTTTATTCAGGGTGTACACTAAAGGACAGGGAATACAAGAGATACATTTTAAGTTCTTCAATCTAAAACCTACTTTTTGGCTTCCTGCCCCTTTCCTAAATATTAAAACAAACGACTCATTTCTTTAAGACCGTCTTACTAAAAATAGTTAGTTGGACTGCTTAATTGTGTTAGCTGAAACACAAACATACGAAAAAGGAAAGGGTTTTGTAGAAAAAACATTGAAGAGAAAAAAAAAAAATCAGATTTCATCTGGCCTTCCCATCATCACTTAAGAGAATTGTTTTGTAGTTACATCATCAAGAAATAAAATACTATCCTCCGAGGACCCTGACTCTTTACATAAGGAAAAAAAAAAAAAAAGGAAGGCTCGAAGTTCATATTCCCCTCAGAGGAGTTCAGCTAAAGTGACATTTAAAAAAAAAAAAAAAAAAAACCCAAGGAAATAAAACCAGAAAAAAACTCCCCTAGAACAATTAATTAAAGAAGATGACCTGGAATTTAATTCTTCCCTTTTCGAGCCCTAGGCTGCGAGTCTAAGTGGAAACCATTGCGCCTAATCAGCTAACAACCCCTAACGCCTTCACTATCAGCTATGGAAAGGAACTGCCCTAACCCAAACCTTCCGCATATTCTCTTGGGCAGGAACTAGCGGGCCGGTGGGGTTTCTGAGGCAGTGCCGGGGCCCGAGCCCCGTATCCCCCATCCCCGGGCT
>VXBX01005325.1:477124-514266 GCA_013400415.1 Scytalopus superciliaris
ACGTAATGCTCCATAGGCTGGGGCGCGCGGGGCGCCCATCCCTCATTGTTGAGTGGTACCGCTGGAATGCTCACATCCCTGATGCTGCAGCCCGGCGCCACCGAGCGAGAGCTGGCCCCGGATTTCTATAGTCCAGGAGCGAAAGGTAAGGGAGAGGGTGGGAAGCAAGCTTCTTCTGCCAAGCGCTGCCGCTTCTTGCTTTTGCCTAGTGAGATGCTTTCTGGAAAAAAAAAAAAAAGTTGCTTCCAAAAAAAAAAAACAAAAAACGGGGTGAGGACTGAGGAACAATGAAATACCCCAAAACTGCATCAGGAGGTCTAGAAGATGCCTGGTTATTCAGATACAGGGTGACTATTGCAAGCATTAAAAACTGTGTTTTGAACAGTTCCTACAGAGCCGACAGATGAGGAATTAATTTAATGTTAAAGAAGGAGGGAGTTATGAATTACACACACTTTCCAAATGGTCGGATAAAATCATGACAGCATTTAAAGCTGTGGAAAGAGTCCAACAGTATTGTAATATATTAGGTAGAGCTACTGCCTCTCTTTATGCTGCATTTACATGCATATGCTATGTATTAGTAGACAGGTATGCACACATGTCTCTAAGCATTTACTATACTTTTGAACAACTTCTACCGTAGTTTACAGAGGGATGTATAAATTGCCACAAACATTACATTGCAATAAGATTTTGCTGTGTCTGAAGAAATCTATTGTAACTAGCTTAATTACTAACAAACTTTCCAACTCCTACACACTGCTTCCCTCTTCTGTGTCTTGTGTGCAAGTGTCAAATCACAAGAGAACAGAACTGTCAGATTTTGATGAAAAAAACTTTAAATCCTGGTCAAACACATGAGGAGGTTTTTTAAAAAATCAGAAAACCCACTAGTTCTCTTCAAGGCTTATTCTGCAAGATGCTCAATGGTATCACACTTACTCCAGAAAACAGAGAATGAGAAACAGTTCTGACAAGGCACGAAGCACCTTGAAAGATTAGAACTTAGTGTGTTTATAATTCACACCTGCATAGCACTCAAAATTACACTGTCCTCTCCACTGACTAAGAGCCAAACCCTGTCAAATCCTTGTTTATAGGAACAACTGCAATTAAGGCAATTGTATTGTCCTACTTGCAAATTCGAATTACTAAGCACTGCTCTCCTGAGTCTTATGTGTAATTGGAAATATTAGGAAAGTTAGACTCCTTAAGACCTTCAAACCCAAATTCTTCTTAAGACACATTATTATTGTATGTTTTCATTTTTCTTAGTATGAAATTAAATCAGCATGAGATGTTAGAACAGCAGAAAGGGTTCTTTTTCCCTTTATTTGATGCTTTAAATCCTGCAAAATCCTTGTTCAAGTATATATCTAAGAAAAATCAAAGCTGATACAATCATTTGCATTGTTGTAGTATCACACATACTTAGATTTAGAGGCTGAGTCAAAATATTATGTGTGAAAATTTTATTAACTTTTTTTGGCTTTAAACAATAAGAAATTATTAAGCAGTTATTTTCTACATGCTTCTATAAATATATAGACAGACATTTCATTTCAAAGATAATTCAGGTATTTGTGTATTATTAACCTTGGCATTTAGATAAAAGTCACATCCATGTTTCAAACATAATCTTTCTTGTAACAAGCAAAGTTTACACCTCTGTTGATGCCTTGAGTCTGCCTAACTGTAGAATCAGGGAAGAGGATACTGTATAGTATATATATAATGAAAAGAATCCTAGCAACCAGAAGAAATGTAAATTACAGTAGGAAATCAACATCCCAGATCAGTATCCTAAGCCACCTACAAACTCTTCTGCTTGCTGTTCTGTCCTATCTGCAGATTTGAAACCTATGTCCAACCTTTAGAAAGATTATTTAGTTTCCCAAATATACAGTGCCAAGTTAAAAAGTGGAAAAGTTAGCTACTTCATGAAAAGATGTGTTACAAACCGAAGTTAAGTAACAGTCCTCAAAAAGCGTGTCTGAGTAGAAGGGATAAAGGACTACAATATGCTGACGAAAAAGTCAGTATTAATAGAAATGCTACACATGCAGTAAATACACAAATTTGATAAAGTCAGTAAGTAGGAAAAGGAAAAAAGCCTACCCATAGGTAAGAGACTATTTTAGCTACTCCAAATCCAACAGAGATAGGTAACTTTTATCATTAATTACTGCTTTAGCTGTATTTAAGGGGCCATTTGTGCTGTGAATACTGCTAGCCTAATACAAATCATAACATCTATCAAAAGCCAGAACTCTATTTCCCATAATCTTACTTAGATTGAAAGGGAAAACATTCTTCACTTGATACTTACAGAGCCAAGTTTGCTCTCATTTATACTGGTAAAACTCCAAAATAATTAGACTGAGGTATAATGATTAAATTGTCTCACTGCTGTTGTTTGTGCCCCCATCCCCCCTTGTCTATCCCTCCCACCAGTATTAGACTCTTTTTTTCTTACCATGTATTGAGTATTAATTGATAGGTATTCCTAACTTTAAGAGATTAAAATGTAAACTTGTGTTAATTAACAGTAAAAGGAGACAGTGAACAAAATTAATTATCATATAATGCAGTCTTGAACAACTATTTCTTAATTAAAATTTCTTTTTATGGTAATTTCTCACAACATTCAATGTGAAGAGAAAGCATTTTAAGAACAAATATATCCTCCAGAAATGAAAGTCAACTTCCTATCAAACTGCATTGACCCTTTGTTCCTTTCCTGTCACTTCCCTTTCCTCTGCTGACAAACATCTGCTGACAGCAGAATTTTTAGAGATTTGATCCAGAAGACCAAGGGATCTAATTTAAACTTAGTTTCTATTCCCCATCAGCATTAGTAAAATCAAATTATTTCTTCATTTGTGCTGAGTAACAGCATTTTCACATTATTTATCGAATACAATGATGAATTACCAAGTTTGCTATTGTCATGGGATAAAGTAACAGCCTGGTTTTACTCCCAGTGAGTTTTTCCTCAGTGGCAGTTCTTAAAACACTGGGGAATTTTTCCTTGGGAAAAATTCTTTACCATGCATAGTTTGGCATGGGCAAGTGAGCAACCACTGCTCCTCTGGACCTCTCCTGCAAGCAGCTTTTCTCAAGTCCTGGGTGTGGTACTACCTCAATACCATTCATTAAAGAAGCAATTAAAATATTTAAGTCAGAGAATCCTAAGGAGTTTACCATGTAGGAAGCCATATCTTTAAAAACCATCACATAAAACTTCAGTTCTGTCTCATGAGTAGTTTCCCTTAATACTTCAGCCTCTCATCAAGTTGATTTGAACTTAGAAACTATGCCTTATCAATAACTTTTTAATTCATGTTTCTCATATTGGATGGGTTCTGCCATGGTATTCTTGAGGTTTAGGTTGAGCTTTTCAATGTAGTTGAAAGCTTAGTTAGTTCAGCCCCTCACTAAACTGTATTACTTGGCTCCAAGAAGGTTCACTGCTGAAAAATTCTAAATATACTGCCCTGTCTTATGATTTAAGTGAAGTAATGGGCATTTTGACTCTTAACACCTCTCAGTATATTATGCTAATGTTGAGGTTTACTGTGTTTTCTGTCAGCAAGATAAAATTCACTTTGATTGCATGTCCAGTGCACCGTGTTGTTTCTGGAAGTGCAGTGGCTTCACTCACCCCAGTGGAGTACACTCAGGCATTCACAGCTCACTTTTCTCAAGTGTTTAAAAATTCCAGGAAAATATATCTGAAGATTTCCCGAGGCAGTCTGTAGCTGCCAGTTATAAACAATACAAAAAACACCTCCCAGAGCACTGCCTCCTCACCAGAACCACAGAACTGAGGTGACAGTGAAGAGGTGAATGTTCATGAGTAAGTGAATGCTGGCTGAGAAACCACCTCGCAGCAGCATTGTATAACCCTCCTTTAATAACAACATGGAAACTTTGGGGGTGAAAGGCCAACCCAACCTTGCTAGACAACATTTCAACACAACTGAGAAACCCTGTAACCTTGGTCATTCAAGTTAACAAATGCATGTACTTTTTGCCTGTTGAAGAAGTCACCTTTCTGCTACAGCTCATCACTCATGTAATGACGATGATGTAACACGAGTGCTGGACTTCAGCCTCACGCTGGGCAGGTGACAACCAGAAAGTGGCTGCTCAGGTAAAGCAGCAGAACTTGAGCCACTTTGCTTCACACTGCATGCTCACAGAAGCTGAGAAACCAGAGCCCAAACCCACCTCACTGCTCATGCCCAAGCTTCAACAAACCTTTACAGACGCACATCAGGCAGGACACACAAAGCTCCAGTGAACATCACTGAAAACACAGGTGGGGGAAAAAAAAGTACTCCTGACAAGAAAAGCACTAATCTTGCATACATTTCAGGGTTGTGCAACAACACATCAGACTTCATTATCCTCTACACATTTCCAAAGGCTGAGCAAGGAACATAACAATTGCACTTCAAAGAAATTATACACAGAGTCCTTAAAGATCTGCTTTAAACTAATATTCGAAGCATTTTCTTTCAAATTCATTGCAGAGAGCTGATATAAACCTTTTCTTTTAGAGACAAAAAGCTTATCTAGTGTTTGCATAGCAACTATTGCAATGAGAGCATAACAGAATGAGGAAAAATGTTTAAAACTGAAATGAAGCAGCATGTTGTTACTACCATGAACCCCCCTCCCCAAACTGTTTAAAAATGGAATGTAATGCACTCATAAAACTCACATTTTAATTACATATTAAATTTCAGAACATGGACAAAACCATCTAAAAGCTATGTTCAAACTTTTTAAAATTTTGGTCACTTGAACCTGAGGGTGTAACAGCTCCACATTTGGGGCCATCAACCCCTAATCTACATATCTGAAATCCAATGCTGAACACACTAACCTGGATGTAGGAAGGTGGGGAAAAAATACAATCTGTTAATGCTCAAAGCTGAAACATTTTCTCATCTTGCAAAACACTACTATATACTCTTTCACGTAAAGAGAAAAGTCTTTTCACGAGCAGCCCATTACAATTCCCAAATTAAATACTGAATTGCCTTCAATGAAAAGGCCACCATGAACCTTGGCAGCATTAAAACTTTTAAAAATCTGTGTTTCTAAAAATGTATCTAATGCATAAATGGGTATGTGCATTTGTATACGTATGAGTAAGCAGAGCAAGAGGGTAAAAAGCCTCTAAAGCAAAGTCAGCAAGTACAGGTTCAGTATAGGCCAATTCAAACAAAGAGCTGCCCAGAAGGGTGTGCGGGGACAACACCAACCGGTGGAGAAGGTTCAGGCTCACGTTAGGAGATGCACACAGTTTTTCCCTTTTGGGAAAGCAGCACACAACAGCTGAAGACAGGAATCTTCAAGCTTACATACTTTGCAAACCCCTGTAAAGGCGAAGGGAAGTAAATGTAACATGGTATACGAAGGAGCAGCCACTCTGAAAGGTGACTGCTTAGCCTTGCTTTGTTCCCACCCCTTCACTTAAAGCTCTGTATGATTACTGTCATCTCTGCAAATAGCAAAATTTCCCTGTTTCAATCAGGATTAACTGTGTGGGAGCAATCAGAGATTGCCATGGTAACATTTTGTAACTTGTACATGACCCTCTCATATACATAGACTGATGCAGTTAACCAAAGCTGCAAACCCTGTCTAGAGATAACTACCTCTTTATTTTCAGCATTTGAAACTGTTATAAATTAATGATAAAAGATAAAATGTATTACATCACAAACATACTGTACATGAAAGCGTGCTATGGCTCCTTCAGTTTCAGTGACATCTGAAATAAGAAAATGTAACCTGAACATCACAGACCATCAGCCAAGAGGCAAGAAAAGACATCAAACAGGGCATGTAGCCAAATGTCACATAATGATACTGAGTTATCAATCAATTTGGGGTATAACAACAGGGCACAGAATGTTCAACTGAATTAACAGTTTTTGAAGAACAGGGAACACTTGGAGTCCTTCATATGAAGGGGAAAGGGAAGCATACATGCACATGACCCTCCTCTTTCCTAAAAAAGCCTTTTTGTATGACAGTTTTTGAAAGGCAAAGAACACTGGAAAACAACTAAAGATGGAAAATGTAAGTATCTCTCTTGGCTTTAGGAAGATTGCGCAGACCAATTTTAAGAGAGTTTAAGAAATCTTTGGTCACAGAATATCCAGAAGTAGTTAAATCCAGTTTTTTCATCCCAACAATTTAGGGTTTTTCCCTAAGAAATAGAGAAACGCTTCTTTTCCAAAGCAAGCAAGTTACTCCTGCTGCTGAACACACATGCAAGTAGCTAAAAAAACCCCAAAACATCATCACAACCAGCCCAAACACTCTTACTGGCACTTTGAATGGACATAAGACTAAAGGACCCAATTTCTTTTACTCTTAAGCAGGGTATTTGGTCTTTAACACAGTGAAGGCTGCACAAAAATGAAAAAAATCTTACTTCAACACATCATAATCAACAGATCTGAGAGTAAAAGATGTTCTTCAGTTAATTCCTCACAGGTGAAGAGGCTACTTAAACTACTGTTTGCTATTTAAATATGTTTGTTATTAAATCTATGAAACAAACCTTGGTTAGACCTATAATCGTTAAAAAAATTTTCAGACTATATCATCTTTAGGTCTCCAGTGCAGCTTCCCGTCCTGTAGTCTAAACCAATGCGTTTGTCCTCTTTGAAGAGGATCAGTTTGGAGAAACCATGTAAACTTCAATCCTGAACAAGAGCACCTGTGCTAATGATTAACGTGCTTTAGACAAAAGGTGCACTGACTTTGCCCCTTTAAGTGATTCATCAAGTACTCCAAGGCCAGTGTGGCCAGAGGCCTACTGAGATGAGAAAATGCAACTTTCAAACCTTAGAACAGGTAGAAAGAAAGTGAATTATCCCTCGGGTAGCAAAGTCACCAGAGCTTCAGTACCTAGAACTGTACCCAGAAGCAGTTTGTAATGCGTCAGAAATAGTTCTAGTACAATTTCTGAAGGTCACAGAGTGCAAAACAGGAAACTAGCAGGACTGTCCATCATTTGTAGCTTCAAAGCCAACTTTAGCTAGTAAACCGTGCTGCAATGCATTGCTACCATCTCTCTCACCTGTGTCCTCCCAGCTGAAGTGCTGGCCGTGTCCATCGTGGAGAAAACGGACACCTTCACATTATCAGGTCTATGGGAAAAAGATTTAGCTTCAAAGTGAAACTTCTGTTTGACATCAGCATTATTGCTGGTCTTATTACTTAATCTTGGCTACTAGAAAATTTTGCCTCTATCAGCAAACATGATAGAAGTCTTTTGCCTCTTTGGAAATCCTCAACTGCACTGCTTCAAGCAACCTAGAATCAAGGAAAATTTAAATACCTCAAGCTAATTTTGTAGTAACCATTAAGATTTATGTTTTCTGCCAAAAAAGAAGGAATGGGGTGCCACCCAAACACTCAGTGTTTATTATATACATATAGATATACAGAGCTACTTCAGGTAATAAGCACACAAGGGCTTACTTTTGTTTTAGAATGTATGTATATAATAAAGATTTTATGGGTATGAACGAGACAAGACCCTCAGGAAAGAATGTGAACCTCCTGCAAAGCAGTGACACCACCTATATACTTCCTGAGGAATGTTTGTCTAATTGCTTTTAACTAGCCCAAATTCATCCAAATGATGGCAACCTCTCAGCCTTCTCTGACAGTCACACTCAGTACTCAAGTACCTTTATTTAACTTGCAGTGTTTAATCTGTGTGGTTCTGATCACAGTCTCAGCACATGAAGTCTTGTGCACTGAGCCTGAGGAGAGCATAACCAAGTTTGCAGCCAAGTTCCACCTGCCTAGAAGCAAGTGGTCACTGTATGACTGAGCAGCTTATCCAGGGCTGGCAGCCACGAGGAGGATGCCTTCAGTTCAAAAGACTGCATGGCAGTATGGAAAGTTCTAAATTTTACCACTGTTGATGACTGATGATATATAAATAAGGCCATGGTTAGCGTAAGAGATAGGCACAGTGCCTATTCTGCCCATGGATGAAAAAGTGGCCCCAGAAATTTATTTTTATATAAAATGTGTGTTAAAATTGTTTTAGAGAACATCCAGTTCCTGTAAATGTTATGGGAAAATGACATTTACGACTAACCAGTCTCCTCTGAGTAACATGATGTGTTATTGTTGGCTGAGTGCCATTTTCTGTCATACCAAAAATATTAACTAATTGAAGTTAAAAGAAAGCTTGTATAAATTGGATCCCTGCACAATTATGCCCAGTTCTGGTCAAGACAGCAGCACCAGCACTGCCTCAGGTGAATCAGATACCAGAACAGCACCTATTGTCCCAATTGCTCCCCCATAAAGAGAGTCCATAAAAGACATCCACCTTGAACCTACACATTATGATATTACACACAGAATAAAAAACCCACAAGATTTATCTACAGAAATAGCTTTAAGAAACCTCACACTGTTCTCTCAATATAAAATAATGACTATCATTAAACTGAAGTGTAAAAAGATGATTTAAGGGTTACAAACCTACACAGAGCTGAAGCAACTGACTTGTTCAGAGAATCAGAATTTCTGCAAACTCCTCAGTCAACTGAAGGATGCAGAGTAAGTAGGCAAGACAGAAACTCAAACCTCTGGCTATTACACTTTCACCACCAGAAACCCAGTGTGGCAGCAGTAACTGTATTTGCCTTGTCCAAACTGAACACACATGGCTGGGATCATCAGTAGGCAAGCTGCACTCCCTTGCTTGTGCCTAATCTTCCCAAAGGGGAATGGGGGTGAAGACAGGCACAGCTCTAAAAGACAGTTTAAGGAGCTGAGTTGATTCCTGTTACAATATTTCTCTCCCTAAATCCTAGCAGTATTGCAGGGTCCCAGCAGTATGTAATGGCATTGATTACTAGTACTGAAGCTCTGAGCAGAAAATGCAAACCCACCCACCTGCCCACGGGGTATGGTGTGGTGGGATGCACATGGATTAAGCCCTGTCCTGTTTATCTCTGTAGTAGTGAGTAGTTTGTAACACTGCTGATTTAAAAACAGCACAGTAACTGGTCAAGCAATAATGTTCTAGCAGCAATGCTTAAAGTATACACTTAAAACTCACGTTCATAGAGACACAAAACCTCTCCCATCAATTTAACTTGTTGGAATGTAACATCAAATATCAAATCATCAAATGCAATAATTTCAAAGACAATGTCATGTAAAAATCACAAATTATAAAGAAATATTCTCAAAATAATCTGTTACAGTAAGTTCACACTGCTCTTCCATTTCATTAAATCTGAAGTTGACGCACAAAATTTCACTTGTTAAGAATTAAGATGAGGCAGAAGCAGGACCTGGATTACTAACTGAGTAGTTCTGCCTCAGTCTTGTTGCTTTGACCCCTATACCACATCTCTTGTGGTTCATCTTTCCATTTCCTTCTGAAAGCTTTCCATCTGCAAAACTATAATTTTCTGGCTGACGTAAATTTGAAGAATTCCAAATTCTGGTGCTGCATCTGAAATTACTTGCTTTATTTCTGACTTTACAGGCAGTATGGAGAGAGAATGAGTGAGACTGAGGGGAGAGGGGGGGAGGTGTGAATATGCACTATGGTAATATGAAAAAGTCCCAGACTACTAACCTTCAAAACCCAAGGGGTATTCCCATGAGCTGCTTACATTATTGATGAATTTAGATTCAGAACAGAAGAGGATTAACAGTCATGCTACATGCACAGTCATACGGTACTGAAATGCCAACAGTAATAGATACTGACCAAAGAATACCTGAAATAGCTGTTAAATCTAGAAAGAGGGAAGAAGAAAGAAGAGTGCATCTCAGAAATGGTGACACATCAGAGTCCAGCTCACAATTCATTGTGCCATGTTTTATAATAGCTGAACTCTGGGACCCAGAGTTTTTAAGGCTAACTTCAAGTAAAGTTCATTAACATTGTGATCTTGTCAGGTCAGTGTTCATATAAAATTGTTTTTCAGGATAGCAGCCATGGAAAAAACCAAACCAAACAAAAACAAAAACAAAAACAAAAATCACCCCAAACAAACAAATCAGTCAACAATTTACTAGGACAGCAGCTTCTTCACTCCCACCTAAAAAATGCCACCCCCACCTTGCTATCCCAGTCTCAGACATTGCTGATGGCTGCCATGAGAAGATTAGAAATGAGCATCCAAATTAATAATTAGCACATTGCACTTTTGGATCCTTACTGCCACAGAAAGTGTGTGCTTTTTACACAAGACTGATGTTTTGTTAGGTGTCTTCCAAGAATATCTAGATATGGAAAGAATATAATTCAAGACAGAAAATTATTGTCCTAAACTGAGGTTTCATAACAAAACTGAATTTTAGTAATGAAGTAAAATTACTCAAACTGGAAGTTAATCTGGTCTTAAATCTTACATTAATCAACACAGATTTGCTACACACCGTTTACTGTCACTGAATTTACACAGGATTTCATAACATTTATGAGTGCAAATATCCCCATATCATCAGCAAGAATTTTCAGCAGCTTAGTAGTTGTGAAATCATTGTCACAAACAGCACTAGTGTCCCAGATTAATTATTTTTTAAAGGCATATATTATCTGCGTATGTTTACTCAGCATCACAGCTAAATACATCTGGTTATCCATTTGAATTTTTGCCTGTTAACCCAGAACTGGCAATACCATTTATCATCTATGACTTTTATTAAGACTTGTAAAGCAAGTCAGCATTTTAGGCATCAGATAAAACAATAATTACTTTGTGATAGTCTGTGGAGTAATAAGCAGAACTCACACTCCCCTCATTAGAAGTTCTCATTTTATAAAATAGGTTTCCTTATTGGGACATTTGCCTTACACAGTCTCTTGCAGTGGAGACACCCTTTGTGAACATTTGCATCACAGTATAAATCAATTATTTCAAATTTATGTATGTAAATTACTATATTGGAAAACAATTTTTAAAATAAGTATTCACATTCTGTTGGGAAGTGCTGACTGATTCAGATAAAGCCAACAGATTACACAACAGCTATGGTATGTTGTTGCTGCTGTAATTCCAAAGGCTTTTGACTTTCTTTATTACAGGGAAAAAAGAAGCATTAATAAAGATAATAGAGAGCCATAAAAAAAGCTGCAACATATGTCTTCATAAAAATTGCACATCAGTAAGTAGAATTGTAGGCAAAGAAAAACAAAAAATAAAAAAATGCATAGCTACCCCAAGACCAGAAACACTTTAAAACCCCCAAATTTTATTTCAATAAACTGTGGAAGGCACAGACTGGCTTTCTTACAAAAACAAATATTTAACTGCACTGGTGTCAAAAAATTACAACAACTTTACCAGAAATGATGAAGCATATTTCTTCTCTTATTAAAGGCCAGACCACGTCTTATTGCTGACTGGGAAGAATGCCTCAAAGGAAGAGGCATGACTTCATCTACGTTTAAAAGCTTTCAGCTTAGTGCTTTTATTTGCGTTCTACCAGGGAAATTCGAGCATATGTCCAAAAACCTTAGAAGCAGGTTTCCCTCATGTTATAACCTGTAGAATCTCTAGTAAGCCATGTCTTTTATATGGAGAAAGGTCAAGAGCAAGAGCTAGTTAAAAACATGTCTTTATGATTTAAAAAAAAAAAAAAAATCACAGAAATTAAAAATCGCAGTAATTTCTGATCTGATACAAATATTGACAATGTATATATTAAAAACTCCTCGTTTGGTGGAAGGAATCATAAAAGCAGAGCATTACAAACCATCACCTATTTTACTTGCATTTCTACAGGACACAGTCTTTTTAAAAGTTATCACTACAACATCTCTGGAAGAAAAAAAAAATCGTAATTTTTATTCTTATTTTTCAAATAATAATGATTAATTCTAGAACAAACTAAAACAAATTAAAAGTAAGAGTCTTGCAATCTCAGTCATCCACGCTTTCTCTGGTTTCCATGGAACTCAAAGGAAAAGCCACCCCCAGGAACCCTGGGAGAACACAAATCAAACAACACCCATGTAATATACTTCACCCCAGGAAAATGGACAATAGTACTTAAAGGCAAAATGTTATCACATGACACCAGGACAGTAACCATCTTGTAGAGAACACACAGTCATTATGTTGCCCAATATAATGTAGTGTAGCTGAAGCTGCATGGTGCTTGGAAGAAACCCTGGAACACAACTGAATGCGTGGCTTTAACACCAAGAAGCCACAGCATGCACACTGAGGGAAACAACGAGCAGAGGAAGGCTCAGAAATACAATTGCTTTCAGGAAATAAAGAAGCAGTTGACTGATACTGCAAACAAGTACAACATTAAGCCACAATAAAGCAATAATTTATAACAGAAGCTTTGAGGAAAAAGTAATAAAACACTGCCCTGACTCTGTTCAACTACCTAACAGTCTCGTTCATGAAAACGATTTCCAATGTCCGCTTTTGCTGGCCTCGATTCAGAAAGGGTTCTTGGGAAGTCAGCTGCTTAGAACTGTGTGAAAGCCTTGAATCACTGATATACCTACCTTTGCCCAATACAAAATTACACAATCAGGAAATTCAACTGGCAATGAAAATTATAAAAATATTTTACTGGATAGGGGACTGCCTGTTCTTTTTTTAAAATTATTATTTATTCAAGTCAACTTTTTTGACCTTTGCATATTTTCAGTAAAAGTGCTCTGTCAAATATTCTGGACACTCCTCTTCAGAAAGAGAGTATCTTGGATGCAGTTAACACAAAGTATTTTTACCCTGCCATAAAAGTCACTAAGTGCTATTATCAGTTAAAGCTCTTCTTCAATTAACCATGCTATTTGCTTAATTTAAACAATATACATATTGAAGCATTGGCCTGCAAAAGTCAGGTGACCAAAAAAAGCTGACCTAACAAAAAAAGCTAACCAAAACTAAGCACTTAATTTAAGGACACATGCAAACAAACAAATAACAGCAAAACCCCCAAACATTTTAGGGTTCTCTTCCACTCCTAAGTGCGTATGTGCAGACACAGTCATGACCTTGAACCATGAAACACAAATTCAGCAGCCAAGGAAAAATTCTTCTACAAATATTAAGAGACCCCCCCAGTTAACTTCTTACAATATCAATCTCAACTCTACCCAAGAAATCACTATCTATTCAGCACTGTTGAGGTATTTTCTGTATAGGAATACATTATTAAGCATACAATTATAAAAAATAAGTGCAAAAACTTTATAACACAGTATCAAAAATATACCATGCTTAATACATACATGCTTTCTTTTTGGAAACACATGAAAATCCTTTAACTCACAGTTTTTGCACTATGCTCTTAACTTCAACAGAGTGATTTTATAGAAGTAATTTTAAAAAACGAAATACATCTCAGGGATTACAGATGTCTGCTTGTGAGTCTGTTTGAATCTTAAAACTGTATTTTACCTTTTGAATGAAGGAAACATTTTTAAATATCTGAAATCTTTTGGCAAGACCAAAGAAACAGAATCTCTTAAATCCTTATTATTTTATACAATGATCCAGGTACCTGTAATTCAGGCGCTTTTGTTCAAATCACCCATGCAACACAGACTTGGCCAGACTTGACTTGATTGTCAACTTATTTATTACTGATGCACAATTATCTTATTTGCATCATAAAAAGATCACACAGCATCCCTATGAAAATTACAATTGTTTGTTACTATTTGGCCTTAGAGCTTTCTTTCTAAAGCAAGTTAAGCAGCATGGATTGCTGGAGAATTAGAATTTCATTTAGCCAGAGAGGTATCAGCTAGTTAATATCGCAGTGTTGGGTTAAACACTGATTAAGTATTAATGACTATGGCTAACTTGCCTTACAAAAATACAGTGAAGTAAGCTAAAATAAATCAAATTCTAGTAAGTCCCAGCAACTGTATTAATATGTCTTAACTTTACACACACACAAAAACTGAGTTCATTCCAAATGAAATTGTTAGTTGTGCTTCTGTTATGGTTTTATATCTATGGCAACGGTAAATCATCAATTGAACTTCACTACTAAAGCATTTAGAGTCAAGGGTGGGGAGGAAAGAGAGATTTTTAAACTAAAAAGCATTCAAACTGAACGTAGCACTGAAAAGCAGACAGAAGTTTATATACCATCAGCATGGTACAAAGCTGCTTTTGAAGATGGTGCAGTCCTCTCCCCATTTATTTGTTCTACCAACCAGTAGCATTCCTTCAAACTCATTTTGAAAACCACTCCCTCTACAGTTCTACTTTTTCATGTCTGTTTTCCCCATTATGTTAATTGACTGTTGGGATTTGTGACTGCTTCAAGCTCTGTTTATGGCTACGTCCCATCCTGTCAATATTTCATACAAAGCATTTCATGACATTCCATATAATGCAACTTAGGCACTAAAATAAAAACAGTAGGGACTGCAAAGATGTTATAAGAAATTTTTATAGTCATGGATTTCTCTACAATATCATCAAATCAGGCAAGTCTGATGGCCAGTTGTAGAATGGCAAGGACTTCCTCTCTCTGTGGTGGAAAACCACAATGCTGCCAAAGGGGATGCTGCTGAGGCAGCCTATTGCCCAGAAATATACGTCCCCAGTCAGTCAACAGCTAATTAAGAGCTCTGTAAAGAAGGCTGTTATCTAAACTCTTCCTGAGCTAAAAGGATGGCTGCAACAAGAACGTGTCAGTGGGAAGCTGTAAAAACTCATCACTTGGACAAGGGCATCACAATAGTGACTGCAGACAAATGTGGAACAGGAACCTTAGGTTTCAGCAGCAACTTCTAGACAGTCATCATCACATTTCAGAGGGCAAAAAAATGAAGGGGCCTCACCTAAGGAGTGCTGAAACAGTCACTTTGTACAAGTACAGTCCTGATAACACAGGTCACTTCCCTCACACAATCTACACAGCTCAGTATGTACCACACATATGACCAACAGCGACACATACAAATTAAAATACTTTATTACTTCCACTGAGGTTTTTAAGATTTTTTTTAAAATACCAGAATATACTGATAGGTTTGCTGTAGGAAAAGTGTAATTGAAAGGAAGCATATGTGCTGGCCAAACCTAATCATACTTGAGACACCAACTTCACAAACATCTTCTTGACAAAGAAAGTCTGCAAAAGAACCTAATTATTTGAGGTATTTGGAGATCTCTTAGGATCTTACTAAACAAATGCACAGCCTTATCCCAAGCCTCTAGCAAATTAGGTCTGTCGCATCTCAACAAAGACTGAGGATTAACATAAACTTGTAAAATTAATTCTAGAATTTCATTATTAAAACCTTCAAGAATCATGTAAAAGCAGGGCTGCACTTCGGAATATCTGTAAGGTTTGGATATAAGACCAAATCCAAGCCTAACAGACATCAAGACATTTGGGCTTTGTTAAGTTCAAAAGGCACAACCTGAATACCTGTTTATCTGCTGACTGCATATTTGTGTGTGTATGTTTGATACAGGGTCACAGATACAGCATTTTCACTGAGGACCGACTTACCTACATGGTTTAATTTTGCTCTGATGTGCTGCTTTAAAATTCACATTAGGCAGCCTGACTAACTGCCTAGTTTGGCTACATTTCCTCCACATACACCAACATCCGTAAGGTTTAATCATAAAACATCATGATGGTTTATAAGTAACAAAGTTAGGAGGTTTATGATGCTGTAAATTACACCTGCCCTTGAGGGCTGCACTGTTTAATTTCTCAAACACTATAATAATGACATTTCTTTGCACATATCTAGCCTCAGCAAACAGCCAAGGTAAGCACAGATCCAGTGCAGAATACCAAAATTGCACCACCACCTGTCAGAAGGTGAAAATATAATCCAATATGCACAATTACTAAAGATGCTATGTCTAAATGAAGTGTTCATTACTGAAGAACTTCTGAATAGAAAGTAAGGCCAGGGGGCACTTACAAATGATGCTGCAAGGAGAGGTCTGCTTGTAGTTACAAGTGGATGTTCATGCACATCTGGTATGTTGTAATATTTCAAGTGTGTTTTTAAGTGACCATTAAAATGGCTACAAAATACAATATTGTTTCCTCCCACAGATTGAAAAAGCTTCTTGAACAAGAAACAGCATATCAGGCAAAAAAAGAGAAGGAAAACAACAAGAAAATAGCTAAATTGAAAGAAGAACTAACTAAACTGAAATCCTTTGCTTTAATGGTGGTGGATGAACAGCAAAGACTCACTGAGCAGTTGAATGAACAAAGTAAAAAAATCCAAGAATTAACCACTTCTACAGAGCAAGCACACGAGAAGCTGGCTTTTGCTGAAGCAAGAATTCAAGAAGAGAAACAGAGAGCCAGCAGGCTGGAGGCTGAACTTCAAGCCCACAGCAGTAAGATTTCCCAAGACCAAGAAGCAATGATGGCCAAACTAACCAATGAAGACAGCCAGAATCGCCAGCTACGGTTAAAATTAACTGCTCTCAGCCGGCAAATTGATGAGCTGGAAGAGACCAACAAATCTTTAAGAAAAGCAGAAGAAGAACTGCAAGACCTAAGGGACAAGATAAATAAGGGAGAGTGTGGGAATGCCACACTTATTACCGAAGTAGAAGAACTACGGAAACGACTGCTGGAGATGGAAGGAAAAGATGAAGAGCTCATAAAAATGGAAGATCAGTGCAGAGAACTTAATAGAAAGTTAGAAAAAGAAGCATCACAGAGCAAGAACCTTAAAGGGGAAGTTGATAAACTTAACAAAAGAATTATGGAGCTGGAGAAACTAGAAGATGCTTTCAACAAGAGTAAACAGGAATGTTACTCTTTGAAATGCAATCTAGAAAGGGAAAAAATGTTAACAAAGCAGCTGTCGCATGAGCTGGATGGTTTAAAAGCTAGAGTTGGTGAGCTTGAAGCAATTGAAAGTAAGTTAGAAAAAACTGAGTTTACACTCAAAGAAGATTTAACAAAGCTGAAGAGTCTGACAGTGATGCTTGTGGATGAAAGGAAAACTATGGGTGAAAAAATAAAGCAAACAGAAGAAAAGCTTCAAGCTGCAACTTCGCAGCTTCAGGTGGAACAAAATAAAGTAATGTCGGTTACAGAAAAACTAATTGAGGAAAGTAAAAAGGCACTGAAATCAAAATCTGATGCAGAGGAAAAAGTGTCCAGTGTTACAAAAGAAAGAGATGAACTGAAAAACAAACTCAAAGCAGAAGAGGAGAAAGGAAGTGATCTTGTTTCCAAAGTGAACATTCTAAGAAAAAGACTTCAGTCTTTGGAAGATGTTGAAAAAGAGTTTCTTAAAACTAAACTTAAGGAGAGTACCAAATCTAGCACCTCCTTGCAGCAGGAAAACAACATAATCAAAGAGCTTTCTCAAGAAGTTGAGAGGCTTAAGCAGAAGCTCAAAGAAATGAAGGCCATAGAAGATGATCTTATGAAAACTGAAGATGAATTTGAGTCTCTAGAACGAAAATATGTCAATGAACGGGACAGAGCCAAGCATCTCTCAGAGGAGCTGGAAGCTGTGAAAATGGAAATGAGTAGGTATAAACTGACAGAAAAGGCAGAGTCCAATCAGGAGCAGCGCCTTTTTAAGAAGCTCAAAGAAGAGGAAGCTAAGTCGAGTCATCTTTCCAGAGAAGTGGATGCACTGAAAGAGAAAATGCATGAATACATGGAAACAGAAGACCTAATCTGTCACCTCCGAGGTGATCATTCAGTCTTACAGAAGAAACTCCTCCAGCAAGAAAACAAAAACAAGGACTTGGCAAGAGAAATGGAAAGCCTCAGGAAAGAGCTGGAGAGGTACAGATCCTTCAGCAAGAACTTCAGGCCCGGTCACCATGGAAGGAGAATTTCTGATGTGCAAGCTTTTTCTAAAGAAATCCAAACAGATGCAGCAGACAATGAACCACCTGATTACAAAACACTCATGCCTTTAGAGCGAACAGTCATAAATGGGCAGCTCTATGAAGACAGTGATAATGACAAAGGCAATAATGAGGAGGAACAAACAGTGTCTTTCAAAAGCAACTCATCCACTGCAAATGCCGTAAACAAAAAATTATGGATCCCTTGGATGAAATCCAAAGAGAGCCATCCTCAAAATGGAAAGATACATACAAAGCAAAATGGAAACTGTGCACAGACTGGAGATCTAGTGCTAAGCCACACACCTGGCCAACCTCTTCACATAAAAGTAACTCCAGACCATGGACAGAACACAGCAACCCTTGAAATAACTAGTCCTACCACTGAAAGCCCTCACTCCTACAAAAGCACAGCAGTTATACCCAACTGTGGCACTCCAAAGCAAAGAATAACCATTATTCAAAATGCCTCCTTAACACCGGTAAAATCAAAAGCAGGAGAAGGTTACATGACCCCAGAGCACGTAATTTCTCCTATTACTATGACTACTTTTGCAAGATCTCAAACTCCTGAATCCTGTGGTTCTTTAACTCCTGAAAGAACAATGTCCCCTTCGGCTTTACCTGGCTCAAGTTCTCAGGAACAAACTCTCTCCCCAGAGCCTTTGGAAATGGGAGCCAAGCATGCTGTTTTTAGAGTATCCCCAGACAGGCAGTCATCATGGCAGTTTCAGAGATCTAACAGTACAGGATCAAGTGTAATAACTACTGAGGATAACAAAATCCACATTCATTTAGGAAGTCCTTACGTCCAAGCTCTCACCAATTCCAAGCCCATCAGCCCTTGTAATCCAGTGCAAGACAACAGAACTCCAGCACTAGCTAATGGCCTACCCAGTAAGCCCACCAATAAAATCACCAGCAGTATTACTATCACACCAACAGCCACTCCTCTTCCACGGCAATCACAAATTACAGTAAGTAATGTCTATAACTGACCCCCATCCATGCTGACACCCTTACCAGCAACCCATCCTGTTTTTCATCCCAGCAAGAATTATTTGGAACGGCCTCTTTACTTTGGGAAAGATCTGTGCATGAACTATACAACAGCATATGGAACTAACGTTAAGTTTTTGCCTGCTTAGTGTTATCAAGTGTGCACTTACTGTATATCTTCTCATTAAAATACAGTTATGTAAAATATTTAGTCTTGCACTTGTATAAATGCATCTTTATGTATTGCCATTTTCAAAATAACTCACATTACTTTTGACTGCAACTTGCCTTGGTAAAATATTTTAACATTACAAAAAACAGTAAATAATTGATTATTTTCATCATTGCTTGCTGAATATTTTTGTTTGTTATGTGTGTTTTGTATTTTTCTGCATGTATGGTAGAATTTGAATTAAGCCATAATATTGCCTGCTAACTTCAGATAAGACCTGATTCATTACCTTCCCTGCTATTCCCAACTCCTCCCAGCCCTCTCATTTCACATAATTATCAGTACATCATACACAAACACTCAAAATATTACGTATTGTATCTTAGTACAAATTTATGATGCATATGTGATATGTTCCAGAACACAACCACCACTTTTTCTCCCGATCTTTTTTAACACTGTTTGGTTACAACTTTTTTAAACTTTCTTGTAAACCTTTCTTCTAAGTGAAGCGAGTTCAGAATCTTGTATCCCAAAATAATTCTGCCCAAACAAGGGGCTTTCTTCCAATAGAACAAAAAAATTGCAATCATTTAGGTATGCTGTAAAACAGTACAGAGCAACACTTACATTCCTAAATTACAATTCAGAAGAATGAATTTACAAATAATACTCAAATTTCATATAAGCTCCTAGCCATTAGTTTGAAATACAATATACATCACACAGGTACACTGAAGCAGAAATGAGTACCAAACTATGACATACCTGCGTGTTTTTCACATAATAGGCAGAGAATTGACAGAAGCATTAAGAAGCAATACTAGACCAAGACTCCAAACATGGAGGCCTCTAAGTCTAGGATAAATAGGACAAAAATGGACAAAACAGGCTAAGGTACATCAATGGTGGTTAAAGTAACTGTGCCTAGGAAAAGGACAGAAATGTAATGGTGGTTAAAGTACTTGTGCCTAGGAAAAGGACAGAAATGTAATCAATTCCATCCTTTACACATGTGCTAAGCAGTGAATTCTAGCCTCCCAGAAAACACTGCTAGTGGTGAATCAACTTCACACTGAATGTAAATAAGTCCAGGAGACCTGGAATGCACTTGCAAACATTTTTTTCACAAAAACTGTACACTGCAAATCTGAATTGTAACAGTTGCTCTTATTCTAAAAAGTTAAATGCCTATACATTTAATGGTTTGGGGAGGGTATTATTAAAAAAAAATTAAAAATCAACCTTCTTATCAACAGGGAAGTTTGCAAGTAAGCGGAAAGTCTCCATTCATTAAACCCTTATCTTTAGTCTTCTTGTATTACCATGAGAAGAAAAAAATATTTCTGCAGTATCACTTAGCAACAGATTCAGCAAATGCTTTCACACAGCAAGGAGAACATGAGCCAGTGTGTGCCCGGGTGGCCAAGAAGGCCAGTGGCATCCTGGCCTGTGTCAGGAATAGTGTGGCCAGCAGGACTAGGGAAGGGATCCTGCCCCTGTACTCGGCACTGGTGAGGCCACACCTCGAGTGCTGAGTCCAGTTCTGGGCCCCTCAGTTCAGGAAAGATATTGAGGTGCTGGAACAGGTCCCAAGAAGGGCAACAAGGCTGGTGAAGGGACTTGAGCTTCAAGGGACAAGTGCTGTGGGGAGAGGCTGAGGGAGCTGGGGTTGTTCAGCCTGGAGAGAAGGAGGCTCAGGGGAGACCTCATCGCTCTCTACCGCCGCCCGAGAGGAGGCTGCGGCCGGGGGGGGGGTCGGTCTCTTCTCCCATCAACCAGCAATAGGACAAGAGGGCACGGACTTAAGCTCTGCCAGGGAAGGTTTAGGTTGGACATTAGTACGAAATTTTTTACAGAGAGTAATGAGGCATTGGAATGGGCTGCCCAGAGAGGTGGTGGATTCACCATCTCTGGAGGTTTTTAAGATGAGACTGGATGTGGCACTGAGTGCCATGATCTAGTGATCACACTTGATGATCTCAGAGGTCTCTTCCAACCCAGCTGATTCTATGATTCTATGAGACTTCTGTCATTTTAAGTCCTTTTGGTGGACAGGAATATGAATGTTTACAACTGTAGGTAATAACTGCTTTTAGAACAGTTTCTATTGAAAATCAAGTCAACCGACTATATGTACTTCTTTCTCAGTAAAACTAACAATGGGAAGAAAAAAAATATTAAATTATAAGATATGCAATAGCAATGGATATTAAGATATGTATTACAGTTGAGCAGTGGCAATTTCAAAAGACAAAATGTGGACCTGCACAGGCCTACCTTAATGTCATACATAACCTGAAGGCTTCATAAGAGGTCCTTTCTACTTGTTTTGTCTCACTTTACCTCCATAAGTGAGATGTAAGACCTGGGTCAGAAGAAGCACACAGTCGTGCTGTGCAAAGCAAACTTCGACTCACACAAACTTCAGCAAAAGTTACTGATCAAGACAGCAGCCAGTACTCAGGCAAGTCAAGGTTATAAAAATTTTAGAGCGTGTTAAGTATATGAACAAGCTACTTCACTGTGTTCAGGTTGCACATTCTTAGTCTCAAGGCTCAGTCAAAATCAAAAAGCAGTACATTCAAAAGCCATGCTCTGCACTCCTGTTCTTTGGGATACTGCATATCCTGCTGATCCACACCTAAGATCTCTGCAGGAAGACATTATGAAAATGGTATTGAAAACTGTGTCTGAAGTACCCACTTGCCAGCATACTAACAGACACCAAATTTTCCAAAAATTAAAGGGTTAACAGTTGTCCTCCAGAGGCACTAGTATTTTCTTCGGTTAGACTTAAAAAGCTTATAGAAAAAAATAATTTCATATCTGCCTTCCAAAATACACAGAAATGTATCAATCATTAACCACCAGGCCATCTATTACAACATTTTATAAAAGAAAAGCATACATCAGGACACAGTAATAAGCACACTTAGTCCCTTGGACAATTACCAAGCTATTATGAATAAGGAGATTCAGACTTTAAGCTAAGTTCTGAATGCAAAACCTAGGTGAGAGTTCACACCATTTATAAGTTTAATCATTAAACAGGACAGTACTTCTATCCCTGTCTTAAACTCAAAATGCTGTATCAGTAATTGTCCAAAAGACAAAGGAAGCAGCCACTCAAGACCATTAACTCATAAGAAGCATCAGCACTACCTGTAAACGAAATTGCTAAATTTCCTAAAACCCTTGATCGAGGGATGCTTACATTCCCCTACTGATGAAACATTCTCTGTGTAGATTGTAACTGACTTCACAGCGCAATTTTTGTCAGTCATTTCAACAGATGAAAAATCAAATCGTTATTTTGCCTGAAAAGAAGGTTTGCAGAATAAAACAGGTTCATCCTGTTCAAATTCCCAAGATCCATTTCAAAGTACCAAGCAGAGAAAATAAACACCTGGTATTATTTGCTGAAAGCTGAAACCTAGCTGTTGAAACAGAAACAAGTTAGCTGTAATTTTATCATAGAACAACAAATAGAAAGCACAGCTTAAGTACTCAGATTATTGATTTACAAATTAACCTCAAATTGTTCAGATCACCACTCCATATTTCAGATTATTTCCATTTTGCTGAGTGGGAATATCCACCTGCTTCTTTGGCAGACAAAGAGCAAGGAGAAATTTAAATGATTTATTTGCAAATGGATTCAAGCACTCTGAACAAAAACATCAAGCATAATCATACCAAAATTCAAGTAAGGCACTTTTCTAGGAACTTCAAGCATTCCATAAATGGTAAGTATTGCTGTTAATTTGGAAGCTGAGACACTTTTGCTTTCAGCATTTGCTCCAAAGCCTAAAGTCTGACAGGTATGTAATGATTCATTTAAATGTTAAAGAGAAATAGGGTTGCATAGTAAGCAGCATGTCTCAGAGGGATTAAACTGTGAAAGAGAGCGTAAAAGCAGTTTTCAGCAGATCATAATATCAACTCTTCTCTTTTCCAAAACTCTTGGCAAGCATCTCCTCTAAAGTCCCAAAATTTACCCTTTTCCCTGCATGTTCGGTTCCCAGGAAAAGAAAGCAGGGATTAACTGATTTTAAAATGGCAGCAGTTACCAGCCCACTTTGCTTCATCTTTCCAGTTTTATTTCAGTGAGTGATCAAATGGACACAAGCAAGGGCAGCACAAATACTTCGTTGCTCAACATTTTTAACCATTCTTTTTATGTGATTAAATATTTCAGAAAAAACGCTTGCAATTTTTGTCCTTACAGGTAGAATGGACAAGGGGAGGGAGGGAAAAGGAGAAAAAGCAAAAAGGCAATAAGGTGGTAATGGGAGAGCAAGGAGCCCATCCATGAACTGTGAGGTACTATAGTATTTCAAGTTAAAAAACCTCCTGCAAGTAGCTAATTAAGAAATAGAATTGACAAAAATTACAGGAGCAGCAGTTTGTGATCCAAACCACTGTAGATAATGTGGTGTCTTGGGACAGAATGTAAGGCTGTAATAAGAAAAAAAATCTGTATGTAAGCATTTCATGCAAGGCTTAAGAAGGCGTGCTCCTCACAGTGGGGGAAAAATAATCAGAAACAGAATTGTACAGCACTACTTTCTGAATAAGACTGAATGGATGTTGCAGGGTTAGGTGATGGAAACGGAGTAACCATCTGCAGGATGACTTTGTCCCTAGGAAACAGATACTGAGACAGGCAAAACAAAAACTGACAACTGCCTAATCTCTAGGCTTAAGCAAAGACTACCAAAACATTATGTTACCAAGAAACAGAAGAGAGAAAGATCTTATGGTTCGAGTACAGCACAAGTGGGTGTATGAAGATGTTTTAAAATTAACACCAAGTACTGTAAATGGGAAATTGCTAAAAAAAAAAAAAAAAAAAAAAAAAAAAAACCAAACCCCCCCCAATCTCGAAAATTAGAGCAGCATGAAATATTTTCACAAATCAGCAGCCAGTGGCCCCAAGATGTAGCTGAATTCTCTCTGTGATGTAGCCAGCACACCAGCCAATGACCCACCATACTGTGGGCACCCAGAAAGCCTCAAGTGTCAGAGCTGCCAACTGAACATGATTGTCTCCTGACCACTAAGCAAAGTACTCTTGAGAAACAGATTTTTAGCACAAGAGAAAAGACTTCTGTTACTCAATGTCTCTCCACTTGCCAGGCCATGGCCTGACATTACAGCTCTTCATAGTGGGTTGGGCAAAAGAAGCTGGCTCCCCTTTCCACCCCGACCACAACTCATATCCCAAAATAGTGCCCTTTCAGTTATGTTGTCACCACTGTTCAGGAAGGCAGCATTGTGAACCAGCTCAAGAAACTAACCTGGATTTAAGAAACAAACAAACAAAAAACCCCACACTCCACAACTCTCAATTAAAAAAGCCCAAACAAAACCAGAGAACCCTAATAAAGCAGGTTCCCTTTCACAGCGCAGTTTCACAAGAGAGCTACATGATCATAACTGAAGGGACAAGCAAAAAGGAAAAAGGATGGCCAATTTATATTGCAACCACCGCCAAAGCCCTGGTCCTATCACCTTTAGTGCTACCACTATTGTCTGAGGACATACAATCTAGGATGCAAACATATGACAGAAAGCACTTCGAATGTATAACATTCATCAGTCCTATTAACACCCTTCTGGATCTCTTCTGTGAGAGAAGTTAATTGACTTGTGCAAATCTGAGCAATGCATGGACTGTGATTAGTATCTATATTTTCTTATCCTTGGTTGTCTTATACTCAAGCCAGTACAGAGCATGTTTTATCCTGCAGAAACATCATTCATAGCTGGATAAAAAGTAGAGTTTATGTTAATTATAATATATATATATNTTAAAAATGGGACTCTGATTAACACACCTTTTTATGTGGCCATCCCAAAGTAAAGTCTGCTCACAGACAAAAAAACCATGATGGTAAAAGCAGTGAGTTCTTTTCCTTCTTCATACATAACATATTTGGGTCCAGTCTGGTCACCCCTGTAAGTTTTTTCAATATATATATTCACTAACGTGGGGAAAACATATTCAAAGTAGACAGCATGGATAATGAAGATGCTTTCACACAAAGCTGTGTAGGTACAAGCACAGTTGCAAACATCTTTAAAAACTGCATAACTTAGAAATACCAAAACACAAATATCACCATCTGCCCACAGTCTGCACAAAATGATACTCCCTGCTAAGAATCTTACTCAACAAATGGCAGCGCAGCTTTAAACCAAGTGACCTGCTGATCCCACACAATTGTATTGTGTCTAAAACCACTGACAGCTAAGCACCTGCAGGAAGCATTTCGGTGCCAGCACTACCCTCTGCGCGACAGAATTACTACTGCAGCCTGTTTAGGACTGTAAAAAGGCCACACACTACTTCTGTTTCTAGGGACCCTCAGGTGCCCTAACAAGGTGCCTGAGACCCCTCTGACCTCCAAGGGGCAAAGGGAAGACAACGAACAGCAAGCACATGTTCATTGCAGAGAACTGCCAGCTCTCTGATGATGCTGGTCAGCCAGCCTCAGGTAAATCCCTGTCCTAGGGGAGTTGACCCACAGCATCACTTTACCTGCATCTTGCCAATTATCTCTCACCTATCCAAAGTTTAAAAGATTATCATATTTCCCAGTGAAGACATGTCCCAAGGAAAGCAAGGCACATAACAGAATTTCAGTAACTGGGAATACAACTTCTGCTTCTTTTCCCCACCACCGTAAGTACATTTAAACTTGGTGTTCAGGAAATAGCACAGTGACACATTTGAGTACGTTAGGGCAAACTCTGTCGCATTTTAATATTAATACAGATTTTTCTATCAAATGTTGTCACATTATTGAAATTAAGAGTGTTGTAATAGACCAAGTATCAGCAAAGGAGTAGAAGACACAAAAAATTGAGGTCAAAGGGACCTCAGGACATTTTCCAGCCTATTCCTTTACTATAACTGGACTTAAACACTTCCAAACAAAAACTTGGCTCATACAGTTATAAAAAACTTCTGCAATCACAATTAGCATGGCTGAAATACCCTTGCCATTAAGAAGCTTGCTGATTTCTAAACTAAATTTACATTGCTGAAATTGTAATCCAGTATTTGCTTTCCTATCCCCTCAGTGGACTTTTGAAAACTACTTTCTCTGGAAAAGACTTTCACACATTAGAAGACAATTATCATGTCTTTTCTCAGTTTAGTTTTCTCCAGATTAAACAAACCCAATTGCTCTCCCACTTAATAGCTCAAATACTATAACTGTACAGATTACTAATAATTTTCCCTCTGCTGAGCTGTTTATAATGGTGTGACAATGCAGTGAGCCAAGCCAGACAACACTCTGGCTAAGGTCGATGCTAGTAAGTGCAAGGACTATACTGCTCCTGCTTACACATCTCAGTATAGTCATGCACACAAACAGGTTGCATAAAAGGAAATGCAGACCAACTGAGACTTCTCCCTTTGGGTTTCTAGAACACAACTGCCAGGACCTAACGAAAGACAAATAAAGGAAAGGAAATATCTCAATGCCCTGTGCAGTTCAGGACACCTAATGGGAAATTTCAGTCAAGCTGTCAGGAGACCAAAGGGAATATTCATGTTTATCACTCAATCTTAACTCATTCTCACTTGCAGACCTGGCTTAGGCTCTCACTGCATTCAGTCATCCAGAAACAAGCTCCAGTCTGGCACGAGGCATGTTTGTACACATACAGATATGTGGACTTCTGTCTAAAGGATCTTCAGCACCATCCTCTGGCCACTTTCACTAAACTGAAAATTATACTCTGTTGCTCAGATTTCTTAAACTAAAAATTTAAGCAGTGAGAACGAATCTTATCTGAAGTTATTTCTCCCAGGTCAAGTTCTGCAACAACTGTAGAAAGACAAGTAAGAAAACTTACAGCAGAAGTACTACTCTCCTCGTCCCCCCTATTTAAATGAATGAAATTCAAACAGAAAGCAAAGCATATATCATACTTTCAGAAGGAAAAGGAAAAGATTAGGACCAAAAGCAGAACTACTTCAACAGCACAGAAACAGAAATATTTTCTCTCCTTGACACTCCCAGAGACACTTGCCTTAGCCCACTCCCCAGAAAGCAAGCACTGTTGCTTGTGTTGTTGTGTTAAAATACCTGATTGCCCACATAAATAAGATAAGCTACCTCTGTGCATGTGAGGGGGGAAAAGAAGGTGTGTATGGAATATACACCCTAGTATTTCAGAGAATGCTTTCTCAGTTGACTTCCTGAAATCAAGAAGGGTTATTTTCACAGAAGTGTTAGAAAATTTCACAGCTGTCACCTGTGCAGTGTCCATCCCCATCCCAGAAGTACCTGCTTCACTATGAGACAACAAACACAGCCTCTGTGTATGAGTTCTCACTCTAACACCCTTTCTTCTGCCACTTCCTATTACAGGTGATTGATGTCTACTTTAGAAGTTAATTCTAAAATGAAGTTAAAAGATCCTTATGAAAACACAGCTTTCTTTCTTGGTTCTTAGATCACTTTTTGTCCTGAAAATTGGATTTAATTGCTTATTTCTACAACTATAAGCACCACAGACAAAAAAGTTTCTATTTTCCAACTCTAATGCCTCAAACTAATATGGTGCCATTATATTTACAGACAGATACACCACATAATCTTACTATTTAAAAAATGTGGCTGGTTTAATGTCTTTGGGGTTAGCTGTCTTTGCTGTTACAGCAATTATTTGCCAATACTTACTTAACTGTGTTTAGACCTATTAAGTAAAGGAAAACTGCACAACTGGGGTAGGTTGCTCCCAGGTAACACTTTGTTTCTAGGGGTGTTTCAAGAGCCTCAATGGGCACTCATAAGGCATCTCCAGAGCATGAAAGGCAGCTCAGCTTATTTTCTGAAGGATAAACATATTTTATTTTCTCTTCTATCCCTTGGAATGATGGCAGATATAAAAAGTGGCCTACAGATGGGAACTCAAGGAGCCATAACAGAACACAGCGCCAGAATTCAGAATACAAAGGAGAGACAAAAAAAAAAAAAAAAAAAAAAAAAAAAAAAAAAAAAAAGATGGGGGAGACTAAAAATCATTCATCTTGAAGGAGAAAAAGAATTGGTAGAAGGGGTGCATATATGCTAAGAGATTCTTGGTATGCACAGAGATTTTCCATACCTAGACAAGGTATAGCCAAGGTATCTGCTTACATGCCTCTACACCAAGTGATAGAGAAGGAACTAGGAGGTCTCCACAATAATTACCTGTACACATACAACTAAACCAATGCAGAACTTTATATACGGTTACTTCCAAGTGCTTTCCAGACCCCTGGCACAAGTTATAGACCAGGGGTATTTTCACACCCAACTTCCCACTGATTTAGTAAAATCTTAGAGCCTGAATACCATTTAGATGCACAAAACCTGTAAAAATCTGGGCCTATAAATACCTTCTTGAAGTGCTAACATAGCTGTCCAATCGACCACAGACAGAATACTGCCACCACTTTGTACCTTATGGAATCTCTTACTTGGAGCACTTCTCAGAAAAAAAAACCCCAACAACCAAACACAACTCCTTCTTAGAGATACAATTGCATTTTAGCACACAAGACTCTACACAAATATTTTTATCTATTCATCTCAATACACATACAATTACAGCTAATCTAATCATTTTTATAGTTGGGAAACAGGCACACTCTCTAATTACATCAAACAGTAGCACTGATAGTAACAGCTCACCCAAACATTTTAGTCTCAATTCTGTGCCTCATCTACCAGGCCACACCACACAGTCAGAAGCAAACCCTTCCAGCTCAGTACTCAAGGAAAGCCATATGGCAGGAACACAACTATCCCCTCCAACATCAACCCCTTCTTTCTTAAGAGATTATGTTCGGTAATTGAAACAAAATGCATTTTGGTTTGGGGGTGCATACTAACAACATGAATGTTAACATTCAAGATTACCATGAAAATGCATGTTAATATTTTCTTTTATTCAGCATTTAATGACAAGTTTGAGTCAGGTTTAAGTGAAAATAGTGTGGTGCGGTGCAAAAGGAAAACAGCGCTGCCACCTAGAGGCAAAACACTTTAAGGAACATGGTAAAGAAAAAGGCATCTCCTTCTTCCCTAGTAACTTTCAAAGCCAATTTTTTTTCCTTTCTCAAATTTAAACATTCCTGTTTTAAAAATAAAAATATGAAACACGTTTTACACACTGAGAGCACATATCTCATATTTGGTGGTGACCAGCAGTAACTGCCTATGAACTTTAAGTACCAGCCAGCCAGAGTAATAAACATACATCTTGTTGGTCTTTAGTATTTCAGTTTGTCACCTCTTCTGCATTTTTCCCTTATTTGAGCTGTTTGGACAAAACTCTGCAAAACATTCACAATGTAGGCATAGTTTGGACTTAAACACTAAAAAATGACAGGTTTGGTTTCCTTCTACTCTTTTCCTATTAATTCCTATCTGCCTGTTGGGTTTTTGACAATTGCCAGTCGCAGAGCAATGAGGACAATTTACAGTGACTCCAAGATCTGTGTTCTGAGTGACAATAGATGTCGCTACTGTATGGAACTAGTTTTCCCTACATCTATTATTTTTCATTTGTTAACACTGAACTGACACACATTTTTACCACACTGTTACTCAATAGCATGAACTACTATCAGCTCTTGTTTCTAATACCCTCCCTTTCATACCATATGCAAACGTTATCATTTCTGTACTGTCTTTTCATACAGTTTATGAATATGTTGAGTACCAGAGGTGTCTGTGAGGCTTAGATGCTATATCCACAATACTACTGAAACTGCTCTCTGCTCTGCTTCCTACCCACTTGCCACTTTTTCACCAGGAGAACTTGCCTTTTTTTTCCACAGTTTCCACATAAACTTTGCTCTCAGACTAGATTCTTTTGTTAGAGACCACTATCAAGGTGTTGTTTTTTTTAAATCATAATATTACATAGTCACAGCTGCAATAGCAAGTTAAAGGTTTACCTACATCTTTCCCTCAGGCGTGGGTCAAGCCAAACTACAGAAAACTTTGACATTACAGCGTAGCCTAGCTGGATACAAACTACCTATGCAAAATGAACCTTCCTCTGGACTAACTCCCAAGCTGTGCCTTCAGATTGTGCCAGAGACAGATCCACATTGTGGACTACTCAGACAATCCAACAGTACTGACAATTTAGCAATTACAGTGCCTGGGAACATTCAGAAACACTGCAGAGTTCATGACCAGACAATCTAATAGCATCTATCTATACAATAATATCTGACTAACATACCTGAATGTTATCCTCAACAAGAAAAGCGGATGTTTTCCCATCACAAAATTAGTAACTGTGTGGGTGAACATCTTATTTCTTATTGTCATTTCTACACTTTGATCAGCTCAGCAATTGTACTTCAGAATCTTTTGTGAAGCTTTACTCTGAAATGGCACCGCACTCCTCTGGCATCACAAACTATTTCAGTGGTGGATTGCATATCACCAATAAGGATTCCATAATTTTAAAAATATTATTCTTCAGAACTCTCTAAGAAACACACCACATTGTTCTGGGAGATTGATACTATTCTTTCTCTTTGATCTCAAACTTCAATTTAGCTCAGGTTGATTCTTTTTCCTTACTCATGATTTATTAAGCACAACTGTGACATGCAAACTTTCCCCAGACTGCTCCATGAGCACATGCAGTGATCTGACGTTGGCTCAGCTTTACCCTTTTGAGAACCCATCATGTACACTTAGCTACAGGTAAATGGCAGGCTCTTGAATTATGATATTTTTTTTTTTTTAATAAGCCTTAGCAGACCTTTATTGCCACTAGGAAGTTGTTTCTCAAAACTTGCTTTGATCTAGCTTGTTCTTATACTTAATCCCCCAGAGTTTTGCCACTGTTTTCTATTCTTCTAATTTGAACATAATTTCTGCTTTATGTTTAAAAAAAAAAAACCAACTCACTGAAATTCTCCTACCCTGAGATCAACTGAAAAAGGTATATAAAGAGGCTTGTGATGCAAAAAGCTTTTTGATGAGTAGTGTGTGTTTAATCCCAGTTTCACATAATGGTACCTTTCAAACAAGCTCCTTGCCTTGACAGTTCACTCCTTTTCAGCACATACATTAACTTTTTTTTCTTTTTTAATATTTACTTTTTTGCAATTAAATATGACTATGATGGATTCTGGAGGAAGAGTTCTCTTACAAACACATTATCTTTCTGAACACTGGTCACTGTCAAAGAATGATCTCTCAGAGTAAAGTACTAGCTACCTATTACCTGTTACTGTTACTCAGGACTGAACCAAGACTTGCTTCTGCATGTGCAAATCCTCTGGTTATTCAGCCAGAGAAGTCACACAATTCACAGCCTTTGCACTGCATCACTCATTCAGCTCCTGGGGCTGATGTTCTAGTGAGAGGAGTGGCAGGAAACCCTTCTTATTTATAGTCTGGATTTCAACCCATTCAGATTCTTTGATATTCACCAATCAAGTAGATAAATTAAATACAAAGCTTCGCTCTCATTACCAATGAGATAAAGGAAGTTCAGACAAACAGTTCTAAGAGCAATGCATACAGATTTACAAAGTGGAAAAGGCATTAACAAGATAAATATGCAGTTTGCTTCTCCTCCCTAACGCATTGCTTATTTTCTTGGTTTCTTTCAAGATTACTAACGCGTTCCGGCGTTCAGCTCCAACTCGGATCCCCAAACCAAAGCCTACGAGCACAGCCAAAGCACCTGTCAAAATTCCTGACGGACATCTCAACAAACCACTCCAAGATGGCACTTCTGGAAAGATACGCATTATAAGGACTGTGTCTAAAACTTGCCTTCAAAGTGGAGGGAGAAGGTAAATCCTTTTCTATAATCTATGACATTAAAGTGGATTTAAGCAATCTGAATCCCAACAGCAGCTGTTTCCACTGGGGAAAAATGTGAACCCATCCACATGGTCAGCATGTCTGTGGTCACCGATCACAGGATATCAGGAAACAGTCAAATTCTTAGGAGCCAAAGGTAGCTGCATGTCTGCAGGGACCAAACTCTGCCCCCTTTTTTTCTGGTGCTATTCCAGATTTTGGCACTCACAGTACAGAAGTACATGAGACACAAACAAGTTTCTACTATAAATTCAGTTTTGATGTGTTCCATAAATAAGAATAGAGAGTTTGTCTCAGCAGATTAATAAAAACATGGGGTCAATCACTTCAAGAGGGGTTGCAGGAGGTATCGTTTTGTTTTCAGAGTTGGTCTAGTCAAGAAGCGTTTCAGTATGGATATCAGTAAAGACAGAATGAAGAGAGACATAGAGAAATCTGCTCTCATATACACTGAACTTAGAGAAATGCAGAGTTCCTTGTTATGCCAAGCATCTCTTTAAAAGCATGATTTCAAGATAAATTCTCTCATCAATGAGATGCTTGTGTGATTATCTCCACTTGAATTCATGAAGATGTTATACTCGGAAAACACATGCAAGAGTCAAGATGGATATTGCTCGCATTAGCTATATAAACTTTCACCATCTGGACTACAGTTATTTAGATTTCAGGTCACTTAAACAGTATTTTGGAACGGATCAAAATTAGCATCAAGCTTAACAGACAGTTATGAGTTCCACAGAAGTGCAATTTTGCTCTTGCATTCATTCACAATTCTGCCCTTCCTTCCAACTGCTCACATTCAAGCAAAACACATAAGTGTTCCTAGTGAAGGAGTTTTTGTGTTTTTTTTAACTAAACTAGCTCCCTGCACAAGCAGTTCTAGTTCATTCATGAGAGAATTTGCCTTTTTGCTCTTAGAGGACTTAAAATTCACTGAAAGTTTCCTTTCAGCCACTGCACAAAAAAAAAAAAACCCAAACAACCCAAAAACAACCAAAAAAAAAAAAAAATCCCAAAAAAAAAAAAAAAAAAAAAAAAAAAAAAAACTTAGTAGAAACTCCATGTCCATTGTTTTCAATTGTCTGAAAAACAGCAACTGTCGCTCAACATTTCTCGCTGTTCTACAGAAAGTTAAAACTAACAAAATACTATTACTGCAAGGAACCCCCCACAGGAATTGTGTAATACCAACTAACATGAGTTGTTGTTTTAGAATATAAAACTTATTTCTCTTGTATTAATGCCTCCCTCATTCTTCTTCCCCTAACAGAGTGCATTCCAACAGTTTAAACGGCTCAACAGATAATTCCTGGGAAAACTCCTTTCACATAGGTGTTTCTTTAAGAACTGCCAAATCCTAATTCCTAAGTAAAGCCAGAGCTGATGGTGATCACCGTGCCATAGCCAGAACTGCGACCCTTTTGCTGAAGCAAAGAGAGATTTTGGTGCACTCAGTTACCTGAATCTTCCCTTTTATTTCACAGCTAGAAGTTTAACTTAAACACTGAGACAGTACAACACATTAGCACTGCTGCATTACTATTTTTCCAAAGCCATAAGAAACTTATGCCGCCCTCAACAGCTTCACAAGAAATTCTGTAGAAGTATGTAAGAAAAGTCTACTGAAAAATTATTTCAGTTTGTGTCATACAAGACACACCTGTGTCAAAATGAGACACTAAAAAATTACTTTTCCATAATAAAAAGGCTTCCAATTTTATTGATTAAATCTGCAACTACAGTTCAAGACTCCATGCCATGTATGCTCAGATCCAAACTTGCAGAACTGAGCATATATCAATATGAAGAAACACAGATTTCAAAAAGCTGCTGTCACCTTGGCATGCTTATCAAAGAGATCTTCAAATACATGACCAAGTTCAATCACAAGGGACAGCAACTCACTGATGACCCAAAAAACCTCCAAAGATACAAACCTCTCCATATGCAGGTCCACCAACAGATCTCAGCTTCAATCAAGCACCAGTGTTCCCACTCAATGTACTACTTTGAACCCTCTGCTTCTCAGTAGCTGCAAATCACACATTAGAAACTGATGCTACCTGGCACCCTTTATAGCCAGTCTACAGAAAGAAAAGAAAACTTCAGCAAAAAGAATCAATTCCTGCAATAGCATCCTTTGCTTCAGAGCCCACAAAACACTGCCAAATCATCCTCCATGGTCCCATATTATACTTCTCACCTATTTGTACTGCTGACATACAAGAGTTTCTGCCTTTTGCTCCTCTCTTGTGATGACATGATTAATTTCTACCCATAAGGGGCATAGCCCACATGGACTCTTACTTAAGGATCTAAAACTGACAAACACAAATGCTACACTCCTACAGAATTAAGGGAGATAAAGCAAATGAAAAGAGAATGAAAGACAAGGAGTGGTAACACAAAAGAAGGAAACTGGAAGAATTTCTGACAAATAGAGGTCCATCCCTCTCCCTCAAACTGCCTGGGAGATGTGGCATGCTGGCTACAGGCAAGATACGGACATTTATAGTGCTGTGAGAAGTGCTCTTTCCTTTTGTGAAGAGGAAAAAGTTGGTGTCCTTCACCAGCACAAAACTAACTCCTCAGTATTCCCTATCCTCTCCCTTATAATTCTGAACACAATATAAAAATCATGCTAAAGACTGGACAAAGTTGTGACATGATCTGGAAAAAGGGAGGTAAGGAAGTCCTGCAGTTGCATGACACGGGACATGTGTAACACTCAACTAAACTGCTAATCCCTAACCACTCTCTCCACACTTCTCTCAAAGTTAAAGGTTTGATGAAGAAGTTACTGGGCAAGGTTCTTTAGTTTGTGTCAAGTGACAAGGTAAAGAGATGGGTAATTCCTTCAGGGTTTTTTTCCTTGGGTCTCGTGGTGCGGGTTTTTACATCTATAAACCACCTGCAGCAGGGTAAGCTTTCATGTCTCAAAGTGAGAATAATTACCTTTAATCTTTAATACGGATACTCAAATAATGATTTCCAATGTGGCCAAAAGCAAATTTAGAATTACTTATATATCCATATACTGAGATATATATTTGTATGCATATTGTGTTTTCATACTCTTTAAGTGAAGTGTATGAAAGATGTTCATACTCACCTTAAAAGTAGCCTTTTCTAACTACAAGTTGCTAAAATCTAAGACACTTTTGAGGGTTGAGTTATACGGAATAATGTCCTGTTGCTCAGAATTTATTCTAGGCTTAAAGGACCTGGCAAAAGCATTTAAAAAGTACATTTCAAATTCTGCTGTGCACCTACAGTTGTGGCAGAGATGCTATTTTAAAACAGGTCAAAAAAAGCAGTTGAATAGTAAATATTTTTTTAAACGAAACTTGAGGTTTCACAGAAATAAAACTGATCAAGTCTGTAAAAGGTGCTTGCTAATTTTCTTGTATTGCTGCTTACATTGTACATTGCAACCCCTGATTTTCTCTTTCATGCCGAATGACTTCAATGCATTTTACACTCTTCATAAGATACATTACAAATTAGCCCTTGATTTTACATGTTTTATGTGAAAAATGGCTGCACAAAATAAAAGCGACAGATGTTCTTACTTTACTGATGGATTGTCTCAACTTAATACAGCAGCAGGTTCCACAAAAAGAACTTGCTCTCAAGTTTACTGAAGGTGGGCTACATGGTTTGCACAACACTCACCTGTAATCATTACTCTTAACACATTCAAAGAATATTCTTGCAGTAAAGTATACAGAGCTGGATTAGACACCTCCGGTGGTTACTTTGCACCTGAATTATTTTAGCAGCTCAAAAATGCAACTGCAAAAATCCCAAGAAGTCCTACACAACTGGAAGAGTTGTCATTCACAGTTTCACCTCAAAGTCAGATGGTTTATCCATCATGTCAAAAGTTTATCATCAAAGTAACTGATCTGTATCCAGTTTCTAAAGGAAAGCTGCCAACATTATAACAATCAGCTAACCACCTACCACAAATGACAGCTGTGGATGGCAGAATGTGCAGGTAGGTAGGCTCTTAAGAAAAATTCCTAATGAAATGCATTTATCATGGGAACTGGAACTGTTTAAGGAACCTACACGAGACTAAAAACAAAAAATTGAATGCCTAGAACCATTATTAGGGCTCGTGACCCCTCTTTATTACATACATACAATTTTTATATTGCTTCATCTCTAACTATTCTCCAAGTACCTTTTCACAGGAAATAAGCAACAATTTTCAAGAACTCAAAGATGTGGAGTCTTCTCAGAGGTGCATGTAACTCCCAACTCCCAGTAACTCTCAACTCTTACCAATACTGTATTCAAAACAAATTTTAAAAGTAATCAATCCAATAGGGCACTATAAAACCTAAAGTCATTTTAGGTACCTAAAATTCCATACTAAATCTCAATGTTACATATAAAGCACTTCACAGTCTGTGGCTGCAAGACACCCTGAAAAAAGACAAGTATAGGAAACAGATATTATAGCCATCAGAGAACTGAGACAAATCAGTCCGAATACCAAACCTCAAAGAGCAATGGCTGGAGAAAAGCAAAGTCCTGCCCTTTTACAGCATCACATGGCACGGGCGCTGTGACACACTGCAGCGAGCACATGGGTGATGCTTTCCAAGTACCACAGGTATTTTTCCCTCCAAAGTCTCTGCTAGGGATCAGCTGTTTCCAAGGCCTCTCAGGACTGCAAGTCCACATCGGTAACAGCAATGAACGCGGACTCACAGCACATTCTGAGTCGGAAGGGACGGACCCACACGGATCATGCATTCTGCAAAAGCCTTTCATCAGGAAAACACGATCTGGAAGAAAATACGGCTTAGGGGGACGGCTCTGAACTCGAAGCAAGAGGTTTACCCCGCTTTAATGCATTTCTGTCGGGCGGGTTCCTGATGTTCCCCAAGCACTGGTGCTTTCCTTTGCCGCTCCACCGCCTGTCCCAGGGCTGATGGGGCACAGACCAGACACCAGCCGGAGATTCTGCCTGAGAGCGAACCCGCCGCGGGGAGCAAGCAGGGAAAAAGCGAGTGAGAGCGGAAAACCTGCGTGAGTGAGTGAGCGAGCAGCGGAGACGGGGAAGGCGGGGGGCTGGGGGGAGTGGAAAAAGAGGAACAGCACAAACACCCGCTAAGGCGTGCCGGCGGAGAGGGAGGCGGCTGTCGGGGAGCCGGCCCGGTGCCCGGAGGGGCCGTACCTGCCGTGCTGTCCCACCACGGCTCCTCCAGCGTGTCCCCC
>VXBX01005325.1:515000-543948 GCA_013400415.1 Scytalopus superciliaris
CCCTCCGGCCGTGCCCGGCCCGCAGCCGGGCGGCGGCTCCGGCGGGGAATGGCAGCTCTGATGAGCGCAGGGCTGCTCCGGGAGCCTGCCTGCAGCCCAGTTGCTTTGTTGGGCGCAGCTGCCCCTTCGCTGCGTGCCCGCTCGCCAGCCCAGGGGCAGCAGCAGGTCCCTGCCTTGTTCCCGGACGGATTTCGTTCACCGCCCGCCTCTAGTGCAGCTATTACTTATAATGGATTTTACATTGAACCTCTAGGACAAGAATAGAGACTATTTCGGAGCGTGTATAGGATCATTTTGATGGTAACAGTGATGCGATTTTAGTATCTGTTGCATGCCTGTTCACTCGAGGATGCCGAGGCTTAAACAAACACTGTGTTTAAACACTGGAGCTATTCTTACCGCACCCGGCATCTCCATTCATGGCATCTTCACTTTGTTTTTGTTGTTGCGCTTCTGCATTGCATGTGATGCCTTTCTGTGGCTCCGTGCCACACCATTGCTCTTTGTCCTTTCCACGTACACCCTTCCCAAGCAATTACTTTACAGACCTGCTTTTTATGATCGTTTCCAGCCCGTGACAGATTCAAAGTTTCTTGCGAACTCTGCTTAGCCTTCTTCGTGCTTAGTTATCCCACTGTAAAGGAGCCAGAAGACACACGCGGGTGTAGCTGGAATCTGTTCTTGGTCTGGGTTGGTTCTACAAATACGGCTCTTGCATAAAACAACTGACTGTCACTTAGTGGAAAATGAAAATTAAATGCAGTAGTTTTTTAGGGTTTTTTTGTTTTGTTTTGTTTTTTTTTCTTTTAGTTTCAGATTCAGAATTAACGAAGCTTTCTATAAGTACAGTGTTGCATAAGCATAATTTTTAAATACGGATTTCACTGCTGAGACACATAATTACGAAGCTGAGGATGGCCTCGTTGGTGGTGCAGTTTTGACACTTTGAAATATAATCCTGGGCATTGAATAAGAACCATGTTGAAATATCTGAAAGAAATACTTTAAACCTCTTTCATTACTAATGTTGAAAGAATATTGCATGGATGAGGATGCGTATGATGTCCAGACATATTTCAAGGCACAGCCTACAGTGTTGATGTTCTGACTGGCACTTCAAGACTATAGTAAATTTGATATGCTGGTACTACTAGAAAAAGCAAACTTGAAGGCATTTGTTGGAAGAGGTATTTTAAGTGTTTATGGGAACAATTTAAACGGTTTATGCTTAAGTACTACATTAATATTTGAGAATGCATCTTGTTACTAGAGCTTTATGCTGTGAATAACATAAAGTTCTATTATTTATTTAGAAACCTCAGGTGGCTTTTTGGTTCCGTTGTGTTTTGGTTTTGTTGTTTTTTTTAAAGCCAGTTTCAGTGAAGTAGTTTCATTTATTGATTTAAACTGTTGTCTTGTATTCATATCCCAGTGCTGTGAACAATTGTTCTTCTAAGCATAATAGATATCTTTTGAAAGAGCTTGTTGATGTAAATTATTACATTATTGTATTTCATGTATATAGGATTTTAAGGTTAGAAAAAACACCCAAACAAAATTATACTTAAGTACATTTGAGCTCTGCTGGGAGCAAAACTGGCTGTGCCAATTCCATATTCTCTATTCACTTTCTTAGGAGTGATTGAAAGGCAGCCATAATTTTGTATTCAGAGACTGTCACAACACTTTGAGTGTGTAGAATCTGGACCTGCCTTTTTTGTTTTTCCTGTATTCACTTGACATGAAATGCTGGTATAAGTGACTGGGAGGCAGAGAGGGGGGAAAATGTCACAAACTAATTATGAGTTAAACCCCTCAAGATTTGTAGTGACTGCTTGGTGTTTTGTTCAACAAAACCCAGGAAATTTTGCCACTGTACAATACAATTAAGAACACCTTCAAACAACATTACCACCACCCCAGACTCCGAAAGATTAAATTGTCAGCTTTTGTTTCAGTATGTACAAGAAGTTTATCAGTTTTGATTTATAAATGAGCAAAGCCAACCTTTTTCTGGATGATTAATACTCAAGCTTCAGGGAACTTGATCAAGTAGTAATTTTTATTGTGAGATCTATACTTTGAGAGTTAAGACCTGAACTAACTAAATATAACTGTAGCTACAGATGGAGTTGTTCTTGTGCATTTAACTTTGCATTGGAATAATCCATCTTATGGGTCCCCAAATACACTCCAACTGCTTAAGACAACAGGATTACAAATCTGGTTCACATACACCTTTTCCATGCTCAGAATGTGGCTTATTGTTGCTTGGAGCCATAGTGTTTTTTCTGAAAGCACACAAGCAAAAAAATCCTTTCCAGTTAAGCATGAAATTAACACACTTGAGGAAAAAATAGAGGTCAAAATATCAGGGAATTGTTTTTCTCCAAAATTCCATTGAGGGGAAAAAAAAAAAAAAGATTCAGTGTTCTGAATACAATAGATATTTTGAAGGAAATGTGAGGGATTGATTTTTGTTTGTTTGCTTTCAATAGAGAACAAACACTCATTAATTCCAATTTAATACAGCTCTTGCTAAGGCTTTTTCCCAGTAGTCAGGAAAATCCTAAATTAAAAGTAGGAACCAGAGTAAATAGATTATATAAAAGCATAAAATGGTTTGTAGTACCCTTAATACTGTATGTAGTTTATTGGTCTCTTACTATTATCTTTTCCCTACTGTTCACATCCCCATGTTTTTAATCCCTTCATTAGTATTTATAAGTACTGCCAAGTACCTCAGTCACAAAATAATACTTCAGAAAAAAAAACCAAATAAAAATTGGGTTAAGCTGAATCCCCAACAGTTGATCAGTTTTTCTTGCCTTCAGCTTTCTCTCACATCTGAAGTGTTTTAGTTTAAAAAAGTCCTGTTAAATATCTGTGAACAAAGTTAGAGACTGATGATACTGTGTCACCAGACTGTTAGGAATTTCAGAGATCCTTCTGTAAGTACGGAAAATTTACTCCAGATACACTAACAGGAACATTGTGCATTATGACATTTAGAGCAGTATGTTGTGTGGAAATTAACCTTTCAGGCCACGGCTTGGGTAGAGCCCAGAATTCTACACATGCAGCCAAGATTTTGAATAGCATCTAGAAATGGGCACTGAAGCCATGGTAGGGCAGAAAGTACAGATGTTCAAGTCTGGAGGAGTTTGCCAATAATGAGAAGTGCTGCATTCTTTTCAAAGTTAGTGTAATAATTGTCCAAGTGAACAGAAGACTTCCTAGCTGATCTTCGCTCGTGAAAGACAAGGATCCAGATTGGTAGCAGTTTACTGGAGTATTTATAGAACAACTGACTGAAATAAGGTAAAACACAGCCGGTGGACACGTGTTAAAGTATCATAATCACTTTCAGGCTTTGCAAGTTAGCCTGAAGAAATTATTTATTAAAAAATAATTTCCTTAGTGTTTGAAAAATCCTTCCTTGCCTGTGAGCAATCTTGGAAGTTGATGGAGGAAAAGAATAGCTAATTGAGTCACAATAGAACAATGTATTTTTTCCCCTGCTGTTGTTTCTTTTAACTCCAAGTGGCAGATGGGCATGTCAGTTTCTTGCTTTTTAAGGTGATACAGTAAAACTAGTATTTGCCTGTCATCTTTACAGCATACACAGTGTGGATGACAGTATTTGGAAGGAGTTTTTGCAAATGGTAATATATCATCAAGCAGCGGAAGCACATGTTTTGAGATAACATATTGAATTTGATGTTAACACATGCACAGCTTTTTCAACTGTGAATATGGGGTGCTAGTAACTGGTAGAATCGGGATTTACTAGGTGATTTTCTGATGAATGTAGATGTGTTTTTAAGTGTTGTTTCACCTATATTAAAATTTTTTCTTTCCCAAATAGTTTTTCTTGGGTGACATAAAAACCGAGTTTAAGTATTGCAATTTAAGACCCTTCTATCTGAACGGAACATGCATGCAGCAGTTGTATTCATTTCCACATACATATCTGATTAATACTTGGATGGTATTTGTAGCAACTAGTTGTATTTTGTGTGCTGTAATTCAAGGCCTGTTGCTCCCTGTTGTCATATCTAGTGTTCACAGAAACATGTAGTATGTCTGAGAGTATCTAATTCTCTTCAGCTGATGTGTGACGTTGTCTTCTGTTAGAGTTAGATCATCATAGAGTTCATGCAGTTCTGCTGCAGGCTAGGATGTTTCTTTGTGTAATTTAAAATGCTACCAAGAAGTACTAACAGAGGAACTGGCTGATACAAGGAAAAGGCTTACTTTTCAAACTTGTAAATACCTTGAAAAGTCTACGAGCAAGGTTAGCTTGTTGCTTATTGCTAAGTATCTGTATACATTCTTACAGCTGTGAGATTTTAATCTGTTTATCCAAAAGGATGGCGTTTAGAAAATCAGAAATGTATGTCTTAAGTTTTCAGGAGACCAAACTTGTGAACCTTTATATCTTGGAGTCAGTTGTGGATAAATGCAAATTAAAGAAGCAGACGAGTTCAACAGCTGACATTCTTTTTCTGTGGGTATTTGAATTGACTACATACTATGTAATGTGGAGTAACTGAGACTTATACTGATAACACTTTAACATCTGTTACTCCGTATGTATAAATAGATGTGTTATTCACAAGGAATGCATCTTTGCATCGTCCTGGATTAACAGTCATGTTCTGTGTTTTGCTCTGCTATAAAGCTCCTGGATGTGTGTTTAAGTTATCAGGTATATGAAGCAAAGCCTTTCTTAAGGCATTTGTCGGAGCTACAGGAGTTAAGAGGATATAGAAAGGGAGAAGTTTTGCTTACAGAACCTGTGTATCACTGCCATTGCTATTTTTCCAGTGAACTTGGTGTTTTGCCACTGCTCTGCTACATGATACTGAAATTCCTGAAATCATCAGATGTGGTTCTCTTATTATTGACCGCATGGAAATATTGAAACAGTCTGCAGAAGCTATCAGAGAGATTGTAAAGTAATAATTTCTGAATGCATACCTTCTTATCTATAATGCTTGTGAACTTCTGTTGTCTTACTATGGCAACTGTCATTACTATTTGACTGTCTTGTGAATTTGTGCAGTTTGCTGCTTTCTACATTATTATTAATGTTTTTGTGTGCTTCAATTCAGTCATATGCGTATGTCCATACTTAGAATACTGGAACTTGGTAGTTAAGTTAATCTGCCTTTGACTAAAAGCTCCTTTCCCATTTCAGGGAAAGATGAGGTTAAAAACTGACTGTTCTAAACCTTTGAAACAAGTGTTCTGCTTTCTAGGTCATCTAATACTTTTTTTAAGATAACTCCACTGTCTAATTTAGGTCTAATGCTTACTTTGTGTGTGTGTGAAAGTTTTGCTGAAATGGAAAGTTGCTGTAGGTTGTAAACTGCAACTAAATTTGCGTTTTTCTGATGCATTTTGCAACATTGTTGCTTAATGAAAACAAAAACCCAAACTTTTTTTCTTGTATGTAAATTGAATGGAATTAGAAGTTGAACAAGCAGCCCTAAAAATAAAGGAATAAATAACATTCTGCAAGTATTTACTTCTAGTAATTGCCAAGTTATCTTATAATATACCTTTACATATGTGTGGAATTTGCCTGACAGTAGCCTTCAGTCTAAGTCTATCTCATACAAAACATTGAAAAAAAATTATAATTGATTTTTTAACCTTTCATATTATTTTAGGATACAAGATCTTGCAGATGCTCTAGAAGAAGGGGGCTGTGATCTTGAAACTGTGAGAAACATCATTCAAGGAAGGCAATTGCCTGCTGATCTGAGGGCCAAAGTCTGGAAGGTAAATATGAGCTTAAATCAAGCAGCAGGAAATACTTGAAGTTGTGTTTGATTTGAGGTAAATTATTTAATTACCAAGCATCTCTGCAGAAGAGGGGTACTACTGAAATGTTAATATGCCTGTATGTCAGCTGAGTTTTAGAGTAGTTCTCTTTATTAAGTTAAATTACTGAGTTCAGTAATTGAGTCACTACAGAAAGACACTAAAATGTTTAGAGGACTTTCTGTTTTTGTTTGCAGATTGCACTTAATGTTGTAGGAAAGGGAGACAGCCTAGCATCCTGGGATGGCTCTTTAGACCTACCTGAACAGAGTATAATCCATAAGGATTGCCAAGAGCTAGTTGGTAAGTTCAATTACATTTAGATCACCTGTGTGAAAGCTTCTGCATTCTCAGTTGTCTTAGGACTTGGTATTTTAATGAAATAACCTGGCTGATGTTTACATTTTGGAGGAAGCTTTGAGGAGGAAGATGAGACAGAAGAGAAGAATCAGTAAGAAATTGTAAGAAAATAGTACTTACCTGTACTCTGATCCTGGGATGGGTGACATCATGGAAGTTGAAATTATTAGCTTGTACGTGATAGTTTGCATGGTTAGAAAGCTTCATGAGTTGAAAAAAATTGTAATTGTTTTCCAAGTTCCATCTTTTAAAGCACACCTTCTTTGTATTGTATCCTTCAGGTTTCTAAGTTTCTAATGACCAGTTCTTAGTCTGAAAAGCTGGTGTAGCACTAAAATGCATATAACATTTAAGGGAAGAAATATATTAAAACATTTTGGAGTTCAAAGACTATTTTTAAAAAAGGTATTTTTAGTAGCATTTTCAGAGTACTTGAAAGGTTGTGTTTGTGAAAGCAAGATGCCACCAGGACATAGAAAGTAATACTCCAATATGTCTGTAAGGAGCTGCCTCAGGATCTGTTTGGCAGCTCATCACAAAAATGGCCAAATCCCTGACACCATGCAACAACACTAATATCAGTGATCAGTTGCTGCAGTCAGTGCCAACTCACAAATTAGGATACTTCTTACGACATCAGTGAGAGAATCTTCTCTTTTATTATCTGTCACGCTTTTATTTGTTCCTGCATGATTGACAGTTAAGGCACAGAGTGAAGTTGCTGCACACATACCTACCATTTCTAAAATGCAGTTCTACGGTTTCTAGCTCTAGGATCTAGCAGGGCTTATTTTCCTTCTCTCTCTGGCCTGTAAAGGAAAGGAATGGGAGCAGAATTTCCACTATTATTTAATCACAGTGTCTTTTCAGGAAGATAGCAAAACGTCCCAATTAGTATTCATTGTTTGAGCTAGAGGAAAGGAAATGCCAAGTATGGACTGGCTTTGATATGAAAGTATTAGAGACTTCTGTAATTAAAAAAAAAAAATATTAACAGTAACAAGACTCATGGGCTTCTTGTAACTGAAGGGGAAAGATGTTTGCAAGAAATTTACTGCCCCTGCATTAATGTAGTGTGTAGGTATCTCTTTCCCCTATCCTGGACAAAATTATGATTTATAAGTCTGTAAGCTTAGCTGATCTCAGACTTCTGATTTGGATAAATTTGCATATCAGTGGGCTTGTGAGGAATTGAAGGTATGCTTTGTGGGTTGATTTGTGTTGAAATTCAGATGAATTTGTTGTAGAGTTAAGCATAAGTTGTGTGCTGAGCACATCAAATAGGAGCAGAAGAGGGGCATTCTGTGCATTAAAAGAATCTACATCTTTGTTTCATATAGATCCTGAAAAAACCCAAACTTCTTTATCCTGTTGTTGTGATATTTCAATGATATTTAAATGCCTTAGCCTACTGAAGTTGTATTTTGATACAGTTTTGAATGCCTTTCTGTAAGCATTTAATCCAAACTGCCAGTTTTTTGTTTGTCTGATTTTGTTGTTTTCTTTCCCTGAGCAGTCCTTATTGGTGCAATTGTGCTCTGAAATAATCTCATTGAATTTCTTTAAAAAGCCATTAATACAGTTTGTATTGCCGTGCCTGTTTCAGACCAGTTGTTGGTGCCAGAAGAGGAGAGGACAGTATTAATTCTGGATATTGAATCTGTTATTACATTTTATTGTAAATCACGCAATGTTAAATACAGTTCCTGCCTCGGCTGGATTCATCTACTCAAACCTCTCGTGCACCTTCATTTGCCCCGCAGTGATTTGTACAACTGCTTTTATGCTATCATGAATAAATTCATCCCAAGGTAAAACTCTTTCTTTTGCTGCTGTGCTATTTTTATTGGCATTAAAAGTAGTTTCTGAAAGGATATGCATGTTGGCTTTGGATAGAGTAGCACTGTTTGTAGCAAAGTGGTCATAATAAACTGATAAGTTTGGTAATAAACTGAACCATCTTTCAGAACCTCTTGGCTTGAAATTCAGAAGATGGTTGAGTTGGTTTAAGATGTAAAGAGTTAGCATATGACTGATGTAGACTCAATGTGTCTTTTAAAAAACAACTGCTGTATAATGCAATATCAAAAATACTTGTTTATTAACTAATTCACATATGTTATATGAAAGTGCTTTTCCCATTTTTGATATCTCAAGTATTTATATCTCTTCATAACCAGTAATTCGTAAGCACTAATTAAGTCTCAAAATCTCTTTAGAAGTAGTTGATGCTTTCCCTGAAAGGATTTTTTTTTTAAGTTGCTACATATTTTTAATTTTTAATAAAATATTAAATGGAAGCTTTTCATGCTGTTGTGTAGGTGCTCTCACTGAAATAAGTTTTTATTTATGTTGGAGTAACACCATGACACTTCAGTGAGGCCGTGCAGACTTCTGATTAAGACCTTGTGAAATAATGTATATAGCCTGTAATTAAAGATGTTAGTGAGATTCCCTGGAGAGGAGCTTCCAGCCCAGTTAATGGGTGTGTGCCATGACGTGGGAAGTGCCGGTTTGGGGTTGTGGCAGGAAGCATTTACGGGTCCTGTCACTTGACTCAGCCCGTGTCCGGTTCTGATGCTGCCGGGCCCTGGGCACTCTGTGGGCACAGTGGCATTGTGGTCTCCCAGCTCAGGTGCTGTCAGAGTGTTCGAGTTTCTCTGTAGGGATCTGAGTAATGTTTCATTGAGGTGTACGCTGTTTCCTCTTCAATGGGAGAATGAAAGTCACAGAGAGGCGCATTATAGTAGACTTGAAAATCTCTGCTTGGGTCATTTTCCTCTCAGTTTGACATTTGACTGCTGGACCATCATTACTATTTGATAGAAGTTATGTTTTTAATTTCTTGCTGTGTTTGATTTTTAAATCATACGCTTTTTATTCACACTTTTGTAACTATAATGAAATATTTGCTGGGGATTTAATCCCAACAAAATACTGAGTTACTTATATTTTTAATCCATTCTTTAGAATTACTCTAAAATTCTATTATTCTCTTAACAACACTGGTACTATGCTTCCCTTGTTTTGATATTTAGATCTGTTTTAAATACTTCTGTGTTATATAATCTGTTGAGTATTGGCAGTATTTCATTCTTTCTGCTGCCTTGTTAATATAGTGGGGTTTTCAGTGTTTGTGTGGATTTTGTTGATTTGATTTTGTTTGTTTTAACTGTTGAGGCAAATTGACTTCATGATCAGTCCCTGTGAATTAAAAGAATGGTGAACAGGAAATTGCATACTCAGAGATAATAAAGAATTGGTACTGTAAGTCTGAAAACTGCACTATTACAGAGGAGTTTGTGACTACTCTCACTGCTACCTTTTAGGGATTGTTTTATGAAGGGGCGACCGTTTCATCTATTTAGACTGCTGCTTCAGTACCATGAGCCTGAACTCTGCTCCTTTCTTGATACCAAGAAGATGACTCCAGACTCATATGCACTCAACTGGGTAATAAAGTGAAAGTAGGGAAACATAATGAAAAATAAATTTCTGTTAAAATTTAAGTACATGTTGCTAGTCTATGCAAGAGTAGTACAAGCAATTAGAACTGCATATATTGAAATGGATTGCATGTTTTAATATAATGTGGGGGTTTTGTCTTCAGTTGTTTAACATAAGGCATGAAGTCTTGTTAATGTCACAAGTGGCTCATGTTAATTGAGCCACTGATGATAAGAACTTATTGAAGTAAGTGAGAATAGAGCAGCTGACATACTCAAAAAGAAAGAAGCCCTGATATTAGTTCTGACAGTGGGCAGCAGTATTTTTGTAGATATGGATAAATATCAGTCTAAAATGTCTTTTAATGACAAAATATGTATTGTTTTTAAAACTTCCCTGCCAATAGATATATTTATGTCTATTAGAATTAAGGCACATATATTTTACAACTCTTGAAGCATTAGTCATTTCCTCTTCAAAACTGCCTCAAGTTGAGAGTAGTTCTGAAGATGCCTACCTGAATCAATTTTTTGGTAAAGTTTGTGTAGCAGGACTACAGTATAAAGCAGCAGAATTTTCATGTTTCAATGCTACTGCAAATTAATGATGCTGTGCTTTCCCATGCACAGTCTGTAATTTAATTAAGGAGGACTTTTCTAGGCTGTTTTTTCATGCCCATTGGCTTTGTAAAATTTTTTCAACTCTGTAAACTTTCTGTTAAAGAAGACTGAAAGGAATTATTAAGCTGTGAAGTCTGTATTTGTTGGGGTTTTTTAAGGCTGCTTCCAATTTTAGTTTAGAAATGTGTCCAGGAAAAATTTTCATATTCTCAAAATCTGCCTTTTGCCAGCCATGAGCCTTCAAAAGAGGTATCAGTTTTTTTGGGGGTTTTTTTGGCAACTAAATCTCCATTTTTAATGGAATTTTCCTTAGTAAATAAAAAGTTATTTGAAGCTGTTTATTAAAATTTTAGTGCTTAATTAGGAAAAAAAATCTTCCCTCTGAAAGGTGATAGCGAAGTGAGCTAGTGTAGCAGCCAGTCCTCAATTCCATGCTTTCTGGTGTACAGTTTCAGGAAAAAAATCTTAAGCCTCATTTTACATTATGATATTACAATAAAATTCCTTGTTTCATCTGTGAAAACTCTTCTATATAGAGGTATTACTAATATGCATAATATATGAGCAACCTACAGAGGTCTGTCATTATTTTGTTCACAAGCATTTTTGTCTTTGATTGCAGTTGAGTCAGAATTGAATAGATCATCTTATCTTTTGCTAAAAAAACTGTACTAGGAAGTGTTGAAATAGCCCATTATAGTGTTTTAAAACAGATACTGAACTTTTGAAAGCTGTAGCTCTGCTCATACAGAGTTTGTATGCATCAGCAAGTTCAGTAAGATGCCAGTGAAGTTAGCTGGTGTGCATTTGAGTTAGGTGTTATTGTAAATATTATCTGGCATGTATGAAAAAGTTCCTGCCTTTTATCCTCTTTGAACTTTGCATATCAGAGAGGATGAATTTTCAAGTGGGAACATGGGAAAAGGGGAAGAGTTTCTTAAATGGTAATGAAAATTTTCTGTTGCTTGCAAATGTTTTAATTACTCAGTCATAAAGCATCATAATGTGATGTTAAGTAAGTGATGTTGTTAAACTAATGTGCAACCGTGTTCAATTAGCTCAGTTCTACTGTAAGAAATAAGAATAATTATGTTTGCAGGATCCTTTCAAAGTCCTAATTGCTATGCTATTGGAGTAAATATATTCTCCTATGAATGTCTTGCTGGTATAATTGGCATTTAGCAGTGTCTGTGAACTAAACAGTATTCCAACTTGATTGTGTTATCTGTGGTTGAATTAGCAATACTGACAGTGTGCAGCCAAATTTGCCTTCACACAAGGTGTATTTGTTCACAGATAATCTGTAGTTTTATTCACTGTTTCCATAAGCATTGATTTTGAGGGCAGAACCATCCTTTGATGCACAGTGCAGACATATGTTTTACCATAATTTTGTTGGGTTTATTTTCTTTTAGGTATCTTGTATCTCTGTTAAAAATTTAATCCTGTAAAGATTGTTCCTTGTTATTTCTTTTTCTCACATTATTTTCCAAATTTTTAGCTTGGAAGCCTCTTCTCATATTACTGTTCAGCTGAAGTCACTCAGGCAATATGGGATGGATATCTACAACAAGCAGATCCATTCTTTATTTATTTCTTAATGTTGATCATCCTTGTAAATGCAAAGTAAGTGCATAGTTAATTCTTTGGAACATTCTTTGCTCATGCAGTTTTAATCCAGGTTTGTTTCATTTTGGTTTTACTGACTTAATCTATGCCTGTGACTTTACTATTTTCAGAGACGTTATCTTAGCACAAGAATCAGATAAAGAAGAAATGATAAGTAAGTACTGCTCTTCCATAAGTGCTAATGAAATATTCACCACATACTGTAATCCCTATTTATTATTATTTTTAATTGGTAAATAACTGCATTATTTATTTCCCTAAGATTTTTTTCATTAATTTATCCCATTACCCATTAATTTCTTTATTACTGTTCTTTGCTGCATCACATTTGCCCTATCCTTAACATTCTTTTCTTGTGTTTCCTTTTGGTACTCCCACATCTAGTTTTATACTTCAGTTTGAAGTACCTGAACCAGCAGTTTTCAAATCCTTCTGCACTTGTTGTATTTTCTGGGTTATCTTCATATGCACTTGATTTGAGCCTAATTCATTGTTCTTGTCTTACCCTGTTCTGTTTTTATAGAAAATGCACTAAATTTCTTGTGACCATAGTTCACCTGCCTTTGTATTTTTTTCACATACATAATAGAATATAATTAATCCCCTAGTAGTTAAAAATTAGAGTGCTCGGAATTTTGTGTCTTCACCATATACTACAGCACTACACACTTCTATCATCCTGGACATATAGCAGTGCTACTGATTAAATACTCATTTTAGAAGACTCTTGGTCAGATCTCTTTAGAAAAAGAAGCTGACTTAGAATTGCAACTGAAAACTGAAACTATACAGAAGTATGAGTGTGGTAAAAAATAGTTTGCGTAGAAGGTTTGAACTTCTAGCAAAAAGCCTAAGTTTCCTATGGATAAAGAGTATTTCCTGTATCTTCTCTTTCTATCTGGAGAGTGGATCAATATTAATGTTTAGTCAATAAACTAGATTATGTTATGCCTTACTGAAAATAAGGTGGTTTATGATCTGAAAATATGTATGCTGCTTTGTACCTATGTCTGAAATATTGTTGTACTTATGTTGTTTGTCTGTGTCAGAATTCTTAGAAACTTCACCAGCCAATCTTGATTTAGAGGATATAGAAGATCTCTTCTCTTTGGCACAATACTATTGTAGCAAAACTCCAGCTTCTTTCAGGAAGGTAATAACAGTAATTTTGAAATTTTTTTTTTTTTTGGTGATTGCTTAAGTGCCTGCTAACATTAACATTTTTTTAACAGTTTTTTTATGTTGTTACACTAGTGGTATTTACTGTTAGGATCTTTGAAAGATAAGAAGGTTAAGCAAAGCATCTTAGAGAGAAAGCTTCCCTGCAATATTCTTACTTCATGACTGATGACCTTGTTTTGCAAACTATTTTCTTGTAAGATCTGATGAAGCAAAACTGCCATATTGGCACAACTGCATTGTAGTAGGCTGCACAGCAGTCCTAGTTCTTGCAGTAGAGGAAAAAGTTGCTTTCTAGAGATAAAGCTGTTATCACCTCCACTGCTTTTACAGCTCTTCCTTACTCAAGATATCTGACTTAAGTGAATGCATGAAATAAAAGTATTTGATAGCCATTACCTTTGGCTTGTGTGTACTTCCTCTGATCTGTGTAGACAGATATGTGAGATTTTTTGGGGGGGAGAAAACAAAACAAACAACCAAAAGACAAATAGCAGAGACATACTGCATCGTGTTGGCATGGTCAAAATGGTGAACATGTTTCTCATGGAAGTTCAGGCACTGACATGGTTTTCAGCAAGAGTTTCAGTTGACCAAAATTGTGATTAGTGTGGATAGGCTAAGCATGTGTTGAGCTTACTGTTTGTGACTTTTTGGGTTTAGTTTTATTTTAAACTTTCACATCTAAAGACAATGGCTTCAGTTAACTTTTTTTTTTCTTGCCTTATTAGGACAACCACAGTCTTTTTGGCAGCAGCTTGCTGGGCCTCAAAGATGATGACACAGACTTGAGCCAGGCTCTCTGTCTAGCAGTTTCTGTGTCTGAGATTCTTCAAGCAAATCAGCAACAAGGAGTCAGTATACCAAATTAACCTTCACACCCCAACTTTATAGAAAAAGAAAAGAATCACTTACTACTGACAAATGTGTTTAAATGCTAACAGCACAAATATATATTTGCTATTTCAGAAGAAGTGCTTTTGTCTTGAAGTTGTCTCTCTTTTAAACGATCTGCTGACTTCACTGCATTTGTGCTGTAGCAACTAGAGCTAAAGCATAGGGGAGTTTAACTGGAATCTGAGGAGTGTAAGCTTAAAGTAATATCTCACTAATTTGAATTCCTTTCCAAATGTAGCCTACAGGAGAGGAAATTTAACACCCAGTATCTTTGAGAAGAATGCCATTATTAAACATCTGTCTTCTGTCAATGAAAAGTTTCAATGAACAAATAAAATTGATTAAAGCTATTTTGGTAGTAGTTAATTGTAGGCATAGTTAAATGCAGAGACTTTAGCTCCTTTGAACCGTTCCTGTAGTATTGGAATTACTATTAAGTGTAATTGAATTATGTCAATAATTACCCAATTTTAAACTTCTGTAACAGGCCAAATCCTTCTCTTTCAGGAAGGAGTAAGGTTCTTTGTAGTGGATTGTCGTCCTGCAGAGCAATACAATGCTGGGCATTTATCAACAGCATTTCATTTAGACTCAGATTTGGTTTGTATGCTTTTCGTTTCTTTACTGATATTTGAATCCTAAGAGAGACAGAAGGAGAGAGAAATGTCTGTCTTGAAAATAAAGTATGCTTAGTGTAGGCTTTAGTCTGTGGTCTGCAGTGTCTAGCTATGTGATGAGGTTTCAAAAGTTACCTTCTATAAAGGAGGTGGTAGAACCATCATTTTACTGAGAAATTTATTCATTAATGATATTAGAGTTTGAGACTCCAGATCTCCTGTTTTTTGGTTAGGGCTGGAAACCCACACAGACTAAAGACCAGGCATTGGTTGGAGGAGAAATCTCTTTTTAGCATCATAATTTCCACTGAAAGGTGTCATTAATTTTAACAAGGAGCACTGGGGTTTTTTTGTCTTTTTTATTTGCCTCAATCAGTCTTACCACAGTCTGTTTGCAAGGAGCATATGTCTTGAAAAGGATTTGGTTGCTTCTTTAAGATTTTTGGAGTACAATATGAGAGAGGAAGCGCAGTTATTTTGGGACTGAGGTGTACTACGGATTAATAACTTCAATAAAGATTTTGCTGTACTTTCTATTTGATTATGAATTCCTAGCTGAACATTCCTTCATATTTTTCTCTACCCTTTTTTCCCACCAAATCACTTCCACTTCAGCTGACTATAACAGTGTATTCTTCACTTCTAGATAAACCCTCAACTATTTTACTTCAAGCAGTCTATGGAAGCTGTGTGGGGTGTATATACCCCATCAAAAACTTTAATACCTTACTTAGTTGAGAAGTTCAGTCCTGCATCTAACATCTTTACCTCTCTAAAATGATGCATTATTCAGTATTATTTGCACAAATACAATTATACAGGAGAGGAAAGGAGACGGAGGGGAGAACTAGCACACCCTATCACTATCTGAAAGGAGGTTGTAGCAAGGTGGATATCAGTCTCTTCTCCCAAGTAACAAGCAATACAAGAGGAAGTGGCTTCAAGATTCCCTAGGGAAGATTTAGGTTGGCTATTAGGAAAAATTTCTTCATGAAAGGGTTGTCAAGCAGTGGAACAGGCTGCCCAGGGAAGGGGTTGAGTCACCATCCATGGAGATATTTAAAAGACTTGTAGTTGGGTCACTTGAGGACCTGGCTTAATAGTGGAGAGTTGACAGTGTTAGTGTATGTGCAAAGTACACAAAACATACTTTAAGGGGAGACAGTGGGCAAAGCAATGTCTTTGGAATCTACCTCATTTATAAACAGTCTTAGAGGAAGTAGTGAGGTTTAGCATCTCTGTAAAAAAGCAGCAGAACTCTAGGAAAACCCCAGTTAAAATTCAGCTTGACTTGCTGATGGCTAGGTTGTGTGCCTGTGACTTTGTACTTCATCAGCTGCAATCCACTGTAAAAGGTAAAAAATAAGAATCCCTCCTCCCCCCAGTCCTAATCCATTTACAGGTCAAAATTTGCTTATGAATTTAAATAAGTACCTTCCCCACAAATGCAGGTTAAAATTTTAGCTGTATTGAGAAAGTCTTTGTTTCTCCGTCTCTTTCATATAGCAACTCATGCTTTTGCATCATAGTAGGCCTTCAGGAGATGACAGCCTTAAGTTTTTGAGAGTACAAAGGATCACAGGTATCTCCTTGTACTCCCAATGGTGCTCTTTTCCCCAAATCTTGATAAATGAGAAAAAGCTTAGTGGGGAGACAGCAAGAGGAGGGCCTTTCTGGCACCTAGAAAACTCAGGCATTTCAAATCTAGTCATATCAAAGGGTTTCAAATCTGTAAGGTTTGAACATGTGCTCGTGCATGTGTAAATACGGAAATCAGTTCCACTGCTGTATTACCAAATTAATACAACATGAAAGTTGCAAAAATTTGTTCCTCTGTTATTTGATGCCTGAAAAAATAAACTAAAATACTGGCTGTGTTTCTCAGGGAGAGCAAGGTGGAGTGAGGAAGAAAAGGACCATTCTCAGTGTTCTTTATGTAACATGAGGTCTCGGTCAGGTGGTCTCGTGTGTGATTTGTACAATCCTTATGTTGCCTTTTTTGTGCTCAACAAATTCTAACCATTCTCAAAGTGTGTCTCTTTTCACAACTCGTCTTGCAGTACGTTGGTGCCAAGCAGCACTCTTTGTTTGTTTGCTCCACAGATGCTTCAAAACCCATCAGAATTTGCACAGTCTGTAAAATCCCTATTAGAAGCACAAAAACAGTCTATTGAGTCTGGCTCCATAGCTGGTGGGGAACATCTGTGCTTCATGGGAAGTGGCAGGGAAGAAGAAGATATGTATATGAACATGGTGTTAGCACACTTCTTACAGGTACAACTAAATTGCTGTTGATTTTAATAGCTGAAATGAAGTGTGTCTGCATGTATCATTGATGCTAAATGGCAGAACGTTTTCCCCTTAAAATCTTAACACTTTTTTACATTACTCAAGTTTACAGTTTTTATTAAACAAGCTAACCCATGTTTCATTACCATACTTGTAAACTTATTCCATAGATCTTTGTTTTTAAAGTATTTAAAATTGTCTTTTCTGTTGCAGAAAAATAAGGAGTATGTAAGCATTGCCAAAGGAGGATTTATGGGTAAGCTTATTATTAATGAACTTTGGCTTGAAAAAACTTGATATCTTAACACTGTTTATACTTTTGTGAGGCTTTTGCTAAAAGTCATCTAAATGAATAGCAAATAGGACTAATCTGTCTGGTTTTTGTTTTGTGTAAGTGAACACTGTGCACTTGCACATTTGTGGTTACGCAAATTTCTGAATGAAATAAAATGAATGCAGGAAATGGGGAAATTCCCTCTTACTTACCATTCTCAATGGTTTAACTCCTGTAGATGGCAGATTTGTATGAAGATGTGGCTTCATAGTTACTATTAATTGCTGTTAATGTTTTCTTAGTAGTTCATAATTCTGCAGTTAATGTTCCTGGAAATAATCAAGCTCTACAACAGTGGAGAGATCTGTGCTATAATATGCTATAAAAGCATTACTGATCAATAGGTGTAGTGTCTTAAGATCTGTCTTCGAGATCAAAGCAGTGATTTATTTTCAGTTGCTGCTGTTTACTTTACTGAAATAAAGCCTATCCCTGTGCCTTTGTACTACTGAAAGAAAAGCCAGGGATTATTATAGTGATATCTGAATTTATCTATTTTATTAAATCACGTGGCGAAAAAATTGTTACCAGTTAGTCTTGGGTATATACAATATTTTCATCAACAAACTGAGTCTGGTGTAATTCTGAATGTTTTTAATGGCTTTTTAACAGCCCTCCAGCAGCACTTAGCAGATATCAATGTGGAAGGACCAGAAAGTGGATATGGGCACTGGATTGCTAGTACCTCAGGCTCAAGAAATAGTATAAACTCCGTTGATGTAAGTGAATTTTAAGTACAAGCTGTATAGGGGGATGGGAGCCCCAGGTGTACTGAATTTTTCCTTCATATTCCTTGTTCTGTTCTGTAAAATGCATTACTGCAAGTCATGACTGTTTCCAGTTGTGTGTTTAGTTTCAAATTATATTCACTGTCTAGTCAGAGGTGACCTAAACATTTTTATCCTCTTGAGTGGAAGAGCTTGTAGAGAACAATTTGCTGTAGTTATTCTCCAGCAGAATACATGTAATAGACAACTGTTTTCCTGGGTGTTAGTCCCTCTTGGAATAAATTACTATCAAGTGGCATACAATTTCACAGCAAAGCTAAAAATGCAATATATTGNTTGCTTTATTGGATCATTTTTACCTCAGACATGTACCGTTGCTGTTACTTTGAGAGAACACTAAAGAAATACTTAATTCTGTAATCAATGTTCTACTGCGTGGCAAAAAGTAGATTACTATTTTGTAGTCTTCTTTCCTTTCTTAATAAACTAAGAGATGAAATAACGTTATCTTTATATGATTAATACTGAGAGGAGTCACTTTTACAGGGTGATTCTCCTAATGGCTCGGGTGATGGAAAAGGAGTGAAGTCCCTAGTGAATAAAATGACGGTTGCTTTGAAGACCAAATCTGTGAACGTGAAAGAAAAAGTTATTAGTTTTATTGAAAATACATCTACTCCAGTGGACAGGTGCGTCATTTGTATCTCACTGGGAATTACCTGTGAGGAATGACTTCCTATTTCACATGGCCATTTTGTAAGTGTGAAAACTGGGCTAATGAGGAAAAAAAGTTGTCTTCCAATTTCAGTTTTTACATTTTCTACCCCTACCCTCCTCACAATGTTATCATGACCCAGTAACCCTACTGTGCTGCCTTAGTATTGCAAGGCCAGTGTGAGCAGCCTTTTCTCTGGAATGCTCAGCTTGAATTTGTACTGCATGGTGAGGTTGACTTCTTACAGTGTGTCAGTTTTGTATTCAGTCTAAAAGTGAAGGATGATTTCACTTTTATTTGAGTTCCTCCCCATCCTGACTGTAATGGAGTGGATTAATGACAGCAGGATTCTGGATGGCTTTTTTTTTTTTGCCTTTTTTTTTTGTTTGTTTTTTGTTTTTTGGTTGATTTCTTTCTGTTTTGGTTTTCTAACTGCATCCTCTTGTCAATTTGAGGTTAACCTTTTTGAAGATCTTGATTTTTCACGTCCTGATGTAAAGGTGGTTTTCAAATGCAGAATCTACCCTTGTTTGGTTTTTTGTATCTTTAAGTACAGCTGGGAATAAGAACGTACAAATATGTTAAAAGACGCTTTCAAATTTGGAATGCATCATTCCAAATACTTACATTAACTAGATACAAGAATAACAGCTTTAATCTGTCAAAGATTTAAAGGAATAGCCTGTTGTAGTTCTTTAAAGCCTGGTATTTGAAGTTGTGTGTTGCCAAGACATTGGTGTTCAGCAATCTCAGAGACTTAGCATTTGACAGCAGGATTTAAAATACATGTCAAATGAACAGTAGTTTTTAATAGTCTTGTGCCTAATCAAAAGGTACAGATAATTCCTTCTTTTCATGTTAAAAAATGTTTTTTTGTAAATTAGTATTGAGGCAAAAAATTATTAAATAACATTTGGTAGTACCTTTTGTTATGTGAAGAATTAAACTGAATGAATGTGAAGATTTAAACTGAAAGAGGGTAGATTTAGATTAAGAAATTCTTTACTGTAAGGGTAGTGAGACACTGGCACAGATTGCCCAGAGAGGTTGTGGCTGCCCCACCCCTGGTGGTGTTCAAGGCCAGGCTGGGTGGGGCCTTAAGCAACCTGGTCTAGGGGAAGGTGTCCCCACCCATGGCAGGGGGATTGGAAGAAGATGGTCTTTAGGATCCCTTCCAACCCAGGTCATTCTGTGAAATCAAGTATGTAAGCCATACATAGCATGGAAAATGCATCTTCTAGTAGATTTTTTTTTTTACAAATATTTCTCTACCTTGTGCCTAGCTGTTGTGAAGCATTGCTTTTATTTACAAGCATCGTCCTTGAAGAAGATACAATATAGAGAATTTCAACTATTTATCTAGATTTTTCCTTTGCTTTTTTTTTTTTTTTTAATTCTTTTGTTCTGTCCTCTGCCCCCATGTACTATAGAATACCTTTCAATATTTCCTGGCCAGACAGAGCAAGCCTGGAGCGGTAAGCTTGATAATTAAGCAGTCTGACTAAAACCACCTTTCTTGTATTTAGCATGGCATCGCAATGTTTGTAAGCATTGGTTACACTGACAAGGTTGCTTGCATATTTTTATATTAACAGTTTTATGAATATATTATAGCTACTGATTTTTACAAGTACTGGTCAAGAGACTAAAGGAAAAAAAAAGAGTGTATTTGCAATGCTTTCTTTTAGTTCCTGCTTTGTTATTTCTGTTCTCTTCCTTACTATTGCTTTGTATGGAATTTTTATTTATTTGTCATTCCTATATGTTTTATTAGTTACTTGTACCAGCAGAAAACTGCAGGAGGAATTACTGAACAAATTATGGGTTAAGGTTTTAAGAAGACAGACTACAAGTATGAAACATAAATTGTTCATAAAGCATCATCAAAGCTTAGGTATGACAGGGAACCCATATGGAAATTCTGTCTGGAAATCTCAAATTTTTATGCTTCTCATCACTTGATGATAGAACATGCTGATAGAAACAGACATGCTCATTACTGGGAAAAGAAAAATGCTGAGTTAATAAGTAAATATGTTTTGCAACTCTCCCTCATCTTGTTCACATAACTACTGCACTTCTTGTAAACATGGAGGCCCTTCACATTTGTCTCAGATATATTGCCTTATAATTATTTCAGAAATAAAAGTTGTGAATTGAAATTATGTAAAATTACTTGTGATAAATGAAGAGCAGTTCTTATATAATTATTTTAGAACTTTGATATACTTTAGGAACTCTGTAACATTTGACCCTTATACGCTGAAATGCATGAAGATTCATGCTGGATGAATTACCAAGAATTTAAAATGCTGTTTTGGTTTTCAAGGATGTTGGACCAATCTTTAAAGTAGTTTGCGCATAATTTGAGATAGGACTCACCCATAAGCATTACAGAATGGTTTTGTGTGAGCAAAACCAATAGTAATGTCAACCAGTATTCTATTAAAACCAAAAAAAAGTGGGAATAGCCCAATAGCACATAGTATGTTTTGTTAATTTAGAAATCCTAAAGTTCATGGGGATTTTACCCCACATTTACTTGATCAGTTTCTAAAATATGGCAAGAAAGTGTTAAAATTCCGACTTCAGTGACTCTTTGATAACTCAAAGGCACGTGAATCTGTATTTGTAACCAAGGTGTTTTGATATACTGAGATATTACTTTGGTTATTTTGCTTACTCCTTTCACTTCTATTGCTTTTCTTCTTTCATTGGGCAGGTGCAATGATAAATTAGCTCACACTGTATGTCACTGGAGTATTTTCTTAAAATTGCAGCTCTTAAAAATCTAGAATGGCATTTTCCCCCATCCATTCGATGAGGTCCACCTTGTGTTTATCACTGGGATGTTTCATTTGGCAGGTTTGCCACCAAAGGACATTGCATTCACTTTGTAATAATGTTACAATTGCCTGCCATGTAAATAGGTTAAAGGAAATCCATTTCTAGTTTAAGATGTTACCAGGTTTTTATAAAGTAGCTTTTTACTGTCTCTTGTCTTGACTAACTGCAATTTATAAACAGCAGTGAGATCTCCTAGATCTTCTCTGTGTAATTCAATTTGACATTATTTAAATGTGCTGCTTCTTACTCAACTGGTTATGTATTACTAAAGCATCTTTACAAAGCCCTCCAAAATAGAAGCACTACCCTCTTGAATTGTCAGTGTCATTGATGCTTATTGTCTTAAACACTAATGAGCATGTTTTTGTATGTCTGTTTTTTGCTCCATTGTAGACTGCATTTCCGGGTTTTTTTTTTCTACTCAACTTTTTCTTATTTTGTCTGTATTAGTAAATATAACCCATAGTAAATTTAGGTTTCTAACTTTTAATTCTACTTTCGGGTATGCCTAAGTACTCACATTAATTTACCTATTACTAAAGAGGCTCCCTATCTAGTTTGGTTGTACAGTAGCTTGTAAACTGGACTTTGTGAATAGACTTAACACAGGAACCAAGGCTTGTAGTTGATAGGAAACATAAATGTGCATTATAGGGAAGGAGTTTATTAAATGGGAGAAAGAGACAGACAGTTTTGGTTTGGGTTTTCTTAAACTGCTAAGTTCTAAAGACTAAAATCAGGAACTGATTTTTATCAGCAATTGCCTGTTATATGGCTTTCTGAACCTTTAGGTTTTTCTCATGTTTTCCAGGTATTGTCAGCAGTTGAGGGCAAGAACTTTTAACAGTTCAGCTGTGACCATGTAATCACAGCATTCTGAGCTCAGGATTTGCAGCTGTTACTTTTACACATTGACTCAGTTGCGTGTGTTTGTGTCATTAAGTATGACCTGTAGAAACAATTGAGATGTGATTTTTGAGGTCAATATCACAGTGCTGCTGGGATCGTAGCAGTAGGGATTCCTTGACCAAGTATTTCAGGATTTGACTTATGCTGAACAAAGTAATGAAGGGGAAGTCAGAGTTTACATTACAGTGGATGGTTTGTAATAAACCCACATTGAAATTCTTGAGGTGTTTTGTTATCTTTAGAGGAATTAACCAGGAAAATTAACTTCCTGACTTGTTAGTTAATTGTCTCTGTTTTTCCCTTCATCCTAATTTGGCATCCTTGTGAAGCTATCCTGACTGCCCAGATATATTTTGGTTTCATGCTAGAAACTTAGCATGTTGTCAGTTTTCAGATCTGTAATGTATGTTATTGTTTAAGAAGGTGACTGAAAGTTTGGGGTTTTTTTACACAAAACAGTATTTCTTTTCACTTTCTCTGTTACATCAGTCAGCCTCACCAAGTCACTGAAATCTGTGCTTACACTAACCAAATTGTTTGATGGGTCACTCACATCTTCCTTGCAGGCAGCTTCATGAAATTCTCTCGTCCTTCTCTGTTGCACAGTTGTGTTTGCGTTTTGTTAATACATTACTGTAAAACTCATATCGTCAGTTTGAAAGTTACTCTTCTTCTCCCATCCCATGTCTTCTTCTGCCCCTTTCATTGCCAACAGACATGTCAGCAGCAGTGACAGAGTAGGAAAACCCTACCGAGGTGTGAAACCGGTGTTCAGCATTGGGGATGAAGAAGAATATGATACTGGTACAGTAGATGATTTTCCTCTTACCTCCATTATCCTATTTAACAAAATTATTAAGTTGTGCTAAATCATAACAGTGTATTTTACACGTTTTGCAACATGACAGTTTCCTAACTATCATCACTGATCATGTTTGTTGTGGAGGTGCCTAGGACTAATCCTCTTCAAATATATAGTAGCAGACTAAATAAAAAATATCTCATGGTAGGCACCAAACAGCCGACAGAAAGAAATGGAAATAGATGGGTTTAGTGGATTTTTTGTTTGCAGTTGTGATTTCTGTAGAAAAGAATTGTTTTTCTGCACTGGTCTTGTACATGTAAGCTGGCAATTGTACCTCTGCCACTCACAATAGTAAGCAAAATGTAAATGACCTAGTTTGTGTGATACAACTCTGATTCTCTAGTATTGGCAGATTGATCTGAATTTCTGAAATATAGTTGGAGCTAGACTTAAAATGGCTAATGTCTGCACAGCTCTCCAGTGTTTTGGACTTTACTTTTCAGCATTGAAACTATTAATCTTGATATGGATACGCATGCAGAATGCTGTAGGAAAAAAAAGTGCCATTTTTATTTAATTTATCCCGTCGAAAAATTACACTACACATTTCACAAAGGTTTGTTTGGGAGTTTTTTGAGACCAGTGCTAACATTAAATGGTGCAGACCTACTGTTGTGTGGTAGTTTTGTTCTGGTAGTTTCAGCCCACTCCCAGTCATCATTACCTCACAAGTAACCATTCTATGACCAAAAGGCGTATTCAGCTTCCATGGGCGAAACAAATAACTAGTCTGAGAATCTTTGACATGCAAAATAATTTAGGAAGATTAATGAAAGAGGGTCACAGGATCTGGAATTGTTTAAATAAGATTGATGACAAACTGTTGATCATCAGCTGCTATAAAAATTGTGACGGAGCAAAATGAAGTTACCAGGCAGAAGCTTTAACACTAACAAGATACTTCTCCACATGCCACATAATTAAGTTTGCACAGTTCTTTGAGCATCCATAATAGTGTCTGGAAAAGTTAGTGTGCTTTCAGGAAACCAGCTCCTCAAAAACAGATTGTCTAGAACATGTTTTCAGTAGTGATTGCTTGTTAAGTTCTGTTTATATTTGTTTTTAAAAGCACCATTAGAATTAGTAAGCAGAATCGCTACAATGATTTTATTAAGAAAAACCAATTCATATGAAGTGAAATGTGTATTATTTTGCTGCAGAAGAATGCAGAAAGTGAACTTGTGTCTGTGTAATTGTTTTTATGAAGTTTTAGTGTTTTGGGTTTTTTTGTAGTAAATAATTTCCATCAGCTGTAATAATTGCAGCCTGCTCTAGGTGGACTTGTTTAGGCAGGGACTTTCACAACAGCAATAACTGAATATTAGAAGTTTTGTTATGTGAAATAGGTACTTTAAGGAAGGAAAAGTGGTCCACAAAAATAATGCCTGTCCTTGAAAGGATCAACACATGTTTATTTCTCCTTGTACAAGAAATTAGAAGCCACAAGAGGAGACTTTCCTGGACTGTACTCGGCTTTGTTTTGGTCCTCCTTGCCAAAAGATATTGGTGTTGCAGATACAAAAGGTTTACATGGCTTTAAGGAATTTCTGGACAAGTTATTTTAAAAGAAATCCATAAAACTTTACTGAATGGACAAATCAGACCAGCTAAGATATCTGCTGAGCTAAAAATAATTGTTTGCTGAGAGCAAATTAAAGGAGAAATACCACATATGCCTGCTTTTTTCTTTCCTCCCTCTGAGTAATTGTTTATGGCTAAATGGACCTTGGTTTGAACCAGTGTAGCTACTATGGGTTTAAGTGAACTGAAAAGTTGTCTGATGGTCTGTGAAAATACTTTCTCTTTTTTTTTTTTTTAATGTTGTTTTTACCCTCTCCCTTCAAAACAGATGAAATTGATAGCTCCTCAATGTCAGATGATGATCGAAAAGAGGTTGTCAACATCCAAACTTGGATAAATAAACCTGATGTGAAGTATAACTTTCCATGTAATGAAGTAAAAGAAAATGGACATATGTTTCCCAGGTACTGAAATTAGTCCTAAGTTTAATGAAAATATCTGTATCACTACACATGTTTAAAAAAATGTTGGTCAATTAAGTTGGTTTTTATATTAAACGGGGACATGAAAGTGCAAAATTACCTAGAACAAAATGTTACCACTGTATCTGCATTCTTATATTTGCAGTGTTATAGAATGGTAATAATGTATAAAACCTAGTATGAAGTCTTATGTTGCAGAACAAACTGGAGAGAAAACTATTTTCAATATGCATAGGCTTATTTTCAAGACCAGGTATACCCAAGTCCATATGGCTCTATTTTTCCTATCTCCTTGTCTCTGTGCCTTGTACTTGGCACCTGTCTTGGCCCCTAAGATTTGGTGGCCTTGCTAATCCTGCAGGAGCAGGTCATGATGCTCGCTGTATTTTGGCTTCCCCGAACAGTACACATGCTGTTGAATCTGCATAACAGAAGATCACTAGAGAATTTCTCTTGCATCATGGTCTATTCTTGTCTTTTATTAGTATTTTCCCTTTAGATTTATTTTCTGTGGGGTGTGATTACTAATCTAATGATTGAAGGAGGATGAAAGAGAGACTGGAGGCACATACTATGCTCTGTGCATGGTCTGATGGGTTACTGGTGGTTGTGACCTTTGTGTGCAGAACTCGTGGCTGTTGTGTTGGGGTGGTAATGTTAACTTCTCAGTCTGGGTTTGGATGCTGCTGAGGATGCCATTCTTGTTTTCAAAAAGGGCTCTGTTACAGTACCCAAGAAAAATCTGAAGTATTTTGTACATCTCTCTGAATTAGACATTATAAAAGTACTGAAACTACCTCTTGGATTTGGGAACTGTTTTATCTAGCTCTCTCCACATAGCTTATGCATAGAATTTAGCTTTCTAAGCACCTGTTATTTAGTTCATTAGCAAATTTAATTTGTGTTTTTCTTTTCCTTCAAGTCATCTCCTGGTAACAGCAACTCATATGTACTGTTTGAGAGAGATTCCATCACGAAAGGGGCTGGCTTACATACAGTCTCGACAAGCACTCAACTCTGTAGTCAAAATCACATCCAAGAAGAAACACCCAGAACTGATCACCTTTAAATATGGAAATAGCAATACTTCAGGCATAGAAATTTTGGCAGTTGAAAGGTAAGCCATCTCAGTAGCAGGGATGTAAGTAGTAATGATATCCAGAATGCTGTCAGCTGGAAATTGGGCATGCTGCAGTTCCCAAAATTGAGTTCAGAAGTAATAGTTCTTATTTAGGAATAGATAATTCAGATGTGAAATAGAAAAAAAGATCTTCAGCAGAATAAGAAATGTTTACAAGACCCAGAAGAGAGGAATTGCAATGACAGTTGCTGGAGATTGGATGTGTACAAGTGTTTTCATTTTGTAATATGTCTTAAAATGCAGTGGATATCTATCTGCAGCTAAAATAGGGATTTGTGAAGAGTGGGATTTAAGAGAGTGGTCATTCTTCTATGGTATAATTTATTGGGTTTTGGACATCTGATTCTTCCTGTACATTGTACAAGAAGTCCAAAAGCCTAACCTCAAAACTCTGAATCCCTGAAGCCTGATTCCTGAAAGTTAGGTGTATCAGGGTTTTTTCCACTGGTGTAGCCTGCTGTTTCTTGGCACTGTTTTAACAAGGTGGCTGACAGCAGTTGGACATTCTCTCAGCCTCTTCCTTGGAGAGAACTGTGTGCAGTGAGTGCTCTGTTCTGACAAGAAGTGGGAGATGAGTTTCCTAGCTAACTAGGGAAGTTGTTCTAGGCCTATTGGCTGCTTACTTTGGTAGTAGGCCAGACAAGGATAAATTAAAATGTTGCAGAAAACTTTGCTGCTTGTTGAATTACTTTGGCACCACCTTGTTGACTGGAGCAGATGATCTAGAGCTATTGATAGGAATTCAAAACAAAAACAAAGCCAAGCAAGGACTGCTATGCTTCAGTCAGACAGTGCTGTCTGTAGGGATCTTGAAGTGCCTGACCTATACCACTGTCAATTAATGAACTTTTCCTTTCCAAGATGGCCTGTGAAGTATTCCTCAACAGTTCTATGTTCACAAACAGAAGGTGTTTCATACTACAATCAGGAATTAAATCTTATTTTCTCTGGATTTTCTCATTTTAATATATTCCCCTCTCCTCTTCCTCCTAACCAGAGGAAGAATCAAAAGAATTATGGAATTTATATTTAAGAATTTTATAGTGAATTAATGATTGCTTTTTCTAATTTTTTTTAAGGTATTTGATTCCAAATGCAGGTGATGCTACCAAAGCCATAAAACAACAGATCATGAAAGTATTGGATGCCTTGGAGAGTTAGTAACTAAAGACTGTGTAGAGACCAGTTTATAAAGAAGAAGCAACCAAGATACTGTATGTGGACACAAGCTGACTGTTTCCCAACTGAATACTAACTTAAGAGAATTTTTCTGTTTGCTGGTGGGAGTGCCTGAGTAGCAGGCTTAAGATAGGGTAAATTATTATCGATTTCTGAAACAGTTTTTAAATTTTTTTATTATAACTTTGGTTTTGAAGAAATGTTTATTATAAAGGTCAGTTTGTTTCATTTTAATGCAGCCTGAATGGGAGTGATCTGCATCTTTGCAGAAGCAGATGCAGCTGGGTTCACATTAAGTGTGTTAAAAGAATAAACCACTGTGAGATACAGAGGAGCAGTTGAAAACAGAATTGTTTTCAAAATGCTGTCCCTTGAAAGTAAGTGTCTCCATTGCCTACAGTCTATAAATCTGATTTTGGGTAGTATCAACAATAATTAAAATCTTATGTTTATAAGCAGAGCAGGTACAAATATTAGAGATACTGTTTCATCATTAAAAATGTTAAAGTTTAGCCTGGGATGCAAATAAATGCAAAAAATACAAGCAATTTGTAAAGTTAACTTTTTAAAAAGTCTTATCAACTATTTGGATAAATAAGTGGAATTGGTGGTATGGGTTATTTTTAAATACCAAAATTAAGTGTAGTTTTTACTACAAGGTTGTGATTTTTTTTTTAATTATGCAAAATTTTGCATTTCATGGGTTGAGGCCATTTCTCTTGCAAAGATGAGTATGTGCATTGAAATTAAGGTTAATGTTTCATGACAGAATGTGACAGTTGAAAACAACTTACTTTGCTCCTCAGACATTTAGATGTTTAAAAACCTTCAGTTCAGCACAAAAGTGAGTACTTGCTGACCAAAGGTGTGTTCAGCAAGAAAATAAATGCACACAAATAGAGTGAAGAGATTCAAGTGCTATGCCTGTGATAAATGTATTCTTAACCTGTTGCCTTCACTGATTCAAGCATTTTTTATATTATTTTAAGTAACAACTTCTAAATCAGTTGATGTTTGGAAGATGGCAACTGTATGATTGTTTATAATCAGCTTTCCACTTCTTCACTAACGGTTCTCTCGCTAAAAAGCTCAGTACAGGAATGTTCTTATGAACAAGGCATGGCATCCTTGTAGACTGATGGCAAATCATCAAAAACTGTGCAATAAAGATGACAGGGATTAGCTTTGCTGCATGAAGTCTTCTGAGTATTTCTGTCAAAACCTATGATTTGGTACTTGATCAGAAGATAAAATAAGTTAAACTGACCTTTATAAGAAACACTTAATTCTAAGTTATTTTAATAGGAATCAAGCTAGGGCACCTTACTTCTGGAACTAATTCCTTTCTTTTTTTTTT
>VXBX01005325.1:543989-581615 GCA_013400415.1 Scytalopus superciliaris
TTTTTTTCCTTCTTAGTATCTGACTAAACACCAATAGAACTTGAACTGTTGAAGATATTTGCATGAAATTGCACCTGGGCCAATGCTCATGTATTTATAGTTTTGCCCAGCAGCTGTTGTATTACATTTTCCTCTTCCTAATCCCTTCTGAAAATATCCTCAGGAGTCTCTGACTCTGTGCCTACTTCAGCAATGAGATTTTTTTCATGTAAAGATGTTTGTGCTACTGTTTATAAACTACAGTTGTAAATAAACCAGTACAATTTGAACATAATTTGTTCTGTCAGAAGGCATTTAGTTGCATACTGTGTGAATTCTCTGAATCCATTAAAAGTTTTTCCTAAAGGTGTTTTGTAAATCGAAGTGAATTTGGTCTTTGGAGTGAAGAAGATGACTGTGGATCATAGGAAGCTAGTGCCAGTGATGTCTTACTGTAAGTATTTCAGCATTTAGACTAATTTCATTAAGTACTTCTGGGTAAACCATAGTAAGCTTTCATAGGCAAGTCAAAATCAAGTAACAAGTGGTCAAATTATAGAAAGAGTTTCTGCATAAATTCCAGACTTCTCAGCATCATATTTTTTCTTATGAAAATGTTGACAGAACAATACAACACCTTTCTCCTAGTCAGGAGATGAAAAAACGAAAATTACACTCAGTTGTTAAACTAGCGTATTTGAGTATTAAATATGGAAAGTAGCTAATGTGTGTGCTTTCCCTGTGAGGACAACAAATACAGATCTTCTCAATCTACAGTATGTAAAGCAACAGTAAGTCAGTTTTTAAATCCATGCAGTGTAGAAAGGTATAATTAAAGTCATTAAGAGGCTAGTTTTTTGTAATTTTAAAGGCAATATGCAAGTTATCAACAGACTACTCTTAAAAAGCTCAGTCCTTAAAAAGCTATGAATAGTTCAGTTATGTCTGTACACCTCTACCCACAATTTAAAGGCTACTTTTGCCTTGTGGTATACATATCTGTAGTCAGTACATTTGTTACAGAACTTGTAAGCAGAAATTCCAGTTACAGTACCAGAGTGACATTTTTTTTAAAAGAAAAATCAAATAGGTATGCCGCCTTCTGTCCCTTTAATCTTCAAGGAATTTTTTTAAATTATTTGCCAGAGGTTTCCAGGCTCTTGTTTTATTCTGCATGCACTGCTGTCTGTGTTGTTGAATATCAGATGACAGCTGCTATGTTGCTGGAGTTTTAATGGGTTTTGTTTTGTTTTGTTTTTTTTTATTTTGGTGACAGAAATGAGGTCTGTAGCAGGAAAGAAACAGTTCAGGGTCAACTTCCCTGCCAGATGGAAGGTCTTACCTTTGTGTTTCCTAGCGAGGGTCAGTGCTTTTGTCCTCATGGATGGCTCTTCAGTTGTCTCACGGATTCCTTTAGGTTCTGACCTGTACAAGAATTTGTACAGGACTTTACGTTCATTACCCACTGCAGAGTTGCAGTTCTGTTTATATTGCCTTCTCCAGGTGTAAGTAAAGATTTCCTGCTGTTCTTTTCTTAGTTCCTGTTAGCCCTTACACGTGGGTCTCAGCAGTGTTTGTAGCTTTTCCTTCCAAGTGCATTTCAGCTGCAGTTTCAAAACTGCTGATACTGTCAAATAACCTTCTGCAATATTGGATAGTCTACTGAATGTCTGAAAAGCTTCCCCTTTAGGAAGGAGGGTGGATGATAGAGTGTAACTTATTCTTTTGGGTATACATAGTGCTTTTTCTGTTTGTTTGTTTTGAAACTTGAAAAGTACATTTCATCTCTCTGATCCATGGAATCTGGGTTTTTAATCTGCGCTTTTCACCTTGAAGGGATGATACTGCTTAATTTTTTTATTCTCTTTCTGATTTTGTGTGAAGTCAGGAGACAGCTGTTCTTTGCAGCTGAAGCACAGCGAAGTGTGATGTTTGGGGGTAAAAAAATAAAGTCAAACATGCTCTTTGTTTCTACTACCGTGGGCACGTGTGAAAAGGAGGGAGGTGTGCCAGAGAGCTGCCGTATTGTCCATCCTGCCATCCTTTGTCCTGGTCAGTTTGGGATGAGTGGCTCCTTTCCTGCTCCGGGGTGCAGATTGAATGGTTTTGCAGCTGGAGGAGGGCTTGTCACTGCTTGGTTCTGCCCTTCCCACCCTTTATCTCTCCGCATGCTTCCTGAAAGGGAAGCTGTGTCAGAGATTGGTCACCCTGGGTTACCCACTTTATCTTTGCCCCTTCTGCCGTCATGCTCTTTAAGCTTACAGAGATACTCTTGTGTGAGGAATACTGCCTGTATACCACGGGAACCTACAGCTGTACAGGCATGCTTTTAAAAAGCCCAAGGTTGGAATATACATGTGTGAGACTGCGATGCTGTGTGGTGAGTAAAGGAGTGCTAGTCAGCGTGTTGGTTGCTGCACAGAGCTGCAGGGGTCGGGAGTGCCCCCTGTCCCGGGAATGTCACTGGGAAGGGTGACCCGGGGCGGTGTCCGGGCGGCTTTGGGTGTATCCCGGGGGGGGNGATCCCACGGTGTTAAGCTGCGCCAAGGGAGGTTTAGGTTGGGCATTAGGAAGTTCTTTGTAGGGAGAGCGACTGGACACTGGGAAGGGCTGCCCAGGGAGGTGGTGGAGTCACCGGCCCTGGGGGTGTTTGGGAAGAGACTGGATGTGGCACTCAGTGCCATGGGATAGCGACAAGCTGGTGTTGGGCTCCATCTCAGAGGGCTTTCCCAGCCTAATTGTTTCTGTGATTCTCTCTCTGCATCTACTTGTGACCACAGTTTTGTTCATTCTGTTGTGACTTAGCTTTAATTTTGCCCCTTTAACAAATTCCAAACCTGAGGCGCAGAGATAATAAGATTAGTAGTTTCCTCACGTTTTAAACATGGGATTTTTTTCCTAGTAGATGTGCTATTGTTGCTTGTTTGCTAGTTTGTTTGGGGTTTTTTGGAGGGGTTTCAAAAATGAGTTTCTGCTGAAATGTAAGTCTTTAATTGCCCACTTTCTCCAAGATAAAGTACATTCCACAAATACAGGAAGTTTTTGACTGATTCCTAGTATGGTTATCTAAGTGGGCCTGGCAACTATGGTTACATCTGTTCAGAATACCAGTTAAGCTTTGTTTACTCGATAGACCCAAGAGTAAAAGGCTCTCAAGTGAACAGTGACAACTGTTAATACTTTGCTTAACCTCTAGAAATTAGTTGTTTAGCAACTGAAGTGAGAACTAAAGTGGGAAAAGGGATGTGCCTTCACTGTTCCAGGCCGAGCTTCCATTTCACTTGAATCAGTTCTTCCCGTTTCCCTGACTCCTGGGGCTTACAGCTTGATCTTTTTCCTTGCCAGAGACAAGAGGTTCCTTGTGGCTCGGGTGCTCTTCCTTACGAAGTCAGCATGGGCGGGTTTTGGTGTTTAAAAGGAAACATTTTTACCTGAGCAGGATGTGTTTTCCTACAAGGCAGGATACTAGGAGATACATGGAAGCAAGTCCAAGGGGTGTGCAGAAAACCTGTGTAGTCTGAAAGCCTCCAAATACAGAATCTGTTTAGGGGCAGTAGAAACTGTTGATAACACTTGCAACTGTCTCTTGGCTAGAAACCTAATGGCAAAGAAATTGTCAGGAAAGATGTTACCTTTACTGGCCTTTATGGCCGTTTCCCAAACTAGGTGTGATTCGAGGGATAAAAGCGAACTATTTATTTGGGGATTATCCAATCCTTTGGTTTGCTAGTGACATTTTAGGACATGCAATGCTCGTCAGGCAACATGTGCAACAAAAAGATGGGCTTGCACAGCACGTAGCAGCCCGGGAAGGAAGACACAGGGCTGGGAGACCTGTGGTCTCCCTTTCTGTAACGTGGCACCTGCCACTGGAATGTGGGCTGGGAACTGCCTGGGCAGGGTGATGGCTGTGCATGGTTCCCACTAGCAAGCCTGGCCTTCAGTGTTCTCCCTGTGCTGAGAGAGTCAGACCACAGAAGGAGCTGGAAGTAGTTTGTATAGATATTTATATATTAAAAATAATTATTTTGTTAAATGCTTGTTAGTGAATTCAATTTTTGGAGGGTTTCCTGGGGGAAGCCTGCTGACTATTATTTTCTTTTCTGCTATTAGCCTTCCGCCTTGCTCTTATTCAGCTGCACGTGTCTGCTGCTAAATCAGATAATCTCCAACGAGCATGTGGACTGGTGAGAGAAGCATCAGCCAAAGGAGCAAAAGTTGTGGCTCTACCTGTGAGTAAAGATCATTGTCTACTTAGCACCCATGCCTCAAACCCTTCAGAACCTCCTTCTAGTGGTACTAATACATTCCTGTTTCTCTCTAGGTTGTTAAAATGCCGTATGAAGCTTCAAAATAAAAATTAAAAAATAATAATTAAAAAACCACGGGTTCTATCTAGCAACAAACTTACCAGGTGGGAAAACAAGAAGGGGGGAAAACAGCCAGTTGTCCTTTTTTGTGGCATAAGTTTCTGGCAAAGTTTTTGCTAGTTTAAATCCCAGGTAATTCCATTCATTGTTATATTCTGAATTCATGTAAGTGACACTGTAGCTTGAGTGTTTGCTGAAGAAATGCAGAAAAAGGCAATTTTCAGCTAAAGAATGTTGACACTAAGGTGAAAGACAGGTACACAGTGACTCTCTTTGCTATATAGGCATTCCAGACACATGAAAAACAAAACAGATTTAAGACATTTCCAGCAGGTAATTTGTGACTGAATTATGCTTAAAAGGCATTTCTCTTGTGACTTCCTTGTGTGGGAACATAAATAGCCACTTAAAATTACTGATCATTTCTGATTTACTTTTTGAACTTCAGCTGTGATGACCCAGCTGAATTTTCACACAGATGGGTGTGCTGGCAACAAGGTGACCTTCCCAGTGCAGCTTTGAGGGTTTTTTCTTCTCTTCCTGGGGTTACATGTGTCACTCCTGTACCCCGCAGCATCTGACTGGGGAGTGCAAAGTTCTCTGTGTGAACTTTTGGTCGGTGTTACACACAGGATGTTTTCTGTCCTGCTCTCGCAGGGGAAGCATTAAGCAACGCTCCCAGCTCCTGTGTGCTGACAGGATTCTTGTGCTGTAAATGTAACCATTGAGTTTCCTGCCTGGGCCTCCTGCATTGAAGTTACCTATTATTTGCTGGTTGCATCATGTCCACAAACACTGAGTTTTCCAGACTTGTTTAGCTGAGATAGTTACTTTGCCAATGATAATTTATGCTTTTAGAGTAAAAGTTGTCAAACAAGGGCAAGATATTTCACAGACTTTTGGAAGTAAATTTTGTACTGGAATAGGACATGGGCATGAAATATTCTCTTCCCTCTGTTTTACGAAGGTTTTTTCTGTTTGTTTGGGGTTTTGGGGGTTTGGGATTGTTTTGGGGTTTTTTTTGTGTCATTTTTGCATTTTTTAGTTTTTGGGGTATGTTCTTTGGTTTGTGGGTTTGTTTGTTTGTTTTGGTGGGGTTTTTTTGTTTGTTTGTTTGTTTTGGTTTTTTTTTTGATGTGTTGATATAAAGAACAGAAGTAACTCACACTCACTATATAATCTGCACCTCTGTAGAGGCATATGGCAGTTTTCCTGTGACTTATTAGCCTTTTCATTCCTGAATGAGGAAAAAATTGTGAAATAATTTATAATGTTTATAGGTAGAGAAATAAAAGCAGAAACCCATTTGAATCTAGAAACTGAAAGAAGGCAATTCAGAGACGTGTCCCTGTGTTCTCCCTGCTTTGGAGGGCACAGCACTAGGTGATCTGTGCAGGCAGTGTGCAGTTTTGTGCCAGTGTCAGCTCGTGTACAGCCGCGGGCAGTGCCACTGCTGGCTTGCACAGAGCTCTGCTTGTTCTCTGGAGCCACTGCTTTCAGTGCCACTCACACTGACACTGCAAGTGGCAAGATGAAGGCAGAGGCAGCTGGCTTTGCTTTCATTTCCTTGAAGTTCAGCCCAGCTTTCAAAAGCCTGGGAAGCTTATTTGACAGCCTGTAGAGACTTCCCTTCCTGCTTCTTCCACCTACAAATTCTGCTGTGGATTAGCTGGCACCTGCTGGCCCAGTGTCTGTATATGGGGCAAATATATCCACCCAGTTTTGGTTCAGTTATTCCAGTTCAGTAGAACCCAACTCCATTGTTAATAATTTTGCTTGGGCAGCTAAGGCATAAATTTTTATGGTGCTATTCACAGCTTGGGGTTTTCTCTCCTTTTATTGTGGAGGGTGGGTTTGTTGCAACATCTGAGGAGCAAAGGTAACAACTGAGGCAGATGCTGGGCTGGTAAGCACATACTTACCAAAGAGTAAGTGCTGGTACTGTTTGATACTTTATCTGTGGCCTTAAGCCATACTCCTTTAGGGACAAAGTGTTGGGTGGGGTGTCTCAAGTCCTTACAGAACTGGCAAGTGTAATAATGCAAGGTGAAAGTTCTTGATATCTTGGGTATCTCAAATACCACTGCCCACCTAGTTTAGGCATCTAAACTACTCAGTTAATCTGACTGTCTAAAGATTACATGCCTGCTTCTAAGGGATAGCAAATCTTTAACTAAGCCCTAAAACACACTATTCAGTTGTGAGGAAATAGCGTTTAAAGGATTATTTTAGCAAAACACTAAGTAATTTTGAGAAATGTATGCTTTTGCAAACATCCTCTTAAAAAATCATGGACTGTGGATGAGTGTGAGCATTTCAATGTGAGTGGATCTAATTAGCTTGTAACTTGTCAAATAAGCTAGGTGGAACTTGGATCATTGTGTTCTTGCTAAGTCTATACTAATGAATGTGCTAGCCTTGTCACTTGCAGCTTGCAGGATAGTCCTAGCTCAGGTTCCATTTGACATACACTCCAAAAACACAGCTGCTGTATTTTCTCTAATGGCTAAAGCCTCTCTGGCCTTCCTGGTATTTTCCAATTTGCTGATTGATGTCCTATAAACTAAACTCCTGTAACTAAACCTTGTTTGAGAACATTTTTAGAGAGGAGTTTGAAAAGTTGGGTACATCTCCTTGTGGTGGTGTTACTGGATTTTAGGTTTTTCTTTTTCATCTACTTCTAGGAATGTTTTAATTCTCCATATGGAACCCAATATTTTAAGGAGTACGCAGAGAAGATCCCTGGGGAATCGACACAAAAGCTCTCAGAAGTTGCAAAGGAGTGCAGCATATATCTCATTGGAGGTAGTTTACTCTTAGTGACCAGCCTATTGAGAAAAAAATGGACAATGTCTCTTAGTGCCATTGGATCAAAATTAGATCTAATACAGTGGGAAAAATCTTTGTTCTTGCATTTCCAAAGGATCCATTCCAGAAGAGGATGCTGGAAAGCTGTATAACACATGTACTGTCTTTGGGCCTGATGGTGCCATGTTGGCAAAGCATAGGAAGGTAAGATGGCAGAATATGAAAAGGTTTCTCAGCAGTGTTGCACAAATTATTTCAGCTGTACCTAAAGGTGAGAGACATTAGAATCTTGCATTAAGAGGTTGTGTACTGTCAGTGAAATTTCATGTAATTATTATTTGGGACATGTAAACACCCCTTCAAAAGGTGGCCATAAATTTGGTTTGGATGAGGATGACAAAATACAGATGAATTGGCTCTTCTCATGTGCTGGGAAAACTCTGATAGAGTAGAACCTGATCCAGCTCAGATATCTGTGTACCTCAGTCTAAGTCTAAAACTTAGTGCCACTCAAGTGGGATCATGATTGTCCCTCATCTTTCCAGTGGATTCAGTCCTTCTGCTATATAAATACTGTTCTGTACATACTTTGTGCTATATGTATGATTAATGCAGACAACCAAAGCCCAAGTTCCACAGTGAAGTGTGACTGCTGTTTGAGGTAGATGTTTGCTTACTGTCATCTTCCACCTTGACATTGCTTTGTGCTTTCTGAGAAACTGCCTCTCCTTTGTAACTCTAGAGTGTAGTTTCTGTTAATATCACTATGCACACAGGTAGGTGAACAACAGCTTATTTCCTTCAACAATAAACAAAAAAAAGTGCGGGGCTACTTGGAAAAAATAAGGTGCTGCAAAATGCCTCTGGGATACTGCTATTCACTTACTCTGTTAACTGATTTTACACTTCGCTGCACTCTTAGATCACTTTCTGAAGTACTGTGTTGCCTCCCATGTATCATACCACACCAGTCTGCAAGCCCACTAGTTTGTAGAATGAGTGCAGGCTTGTAAGTATGAACAAATGATAATATAAACCCAGCTCTGTTATTAGGAAGCTCCAGTCAGGAACAGAATACTCCATTGAAATGGAGGGATAAAGACTGTCTGCAAAGCCTCAGAGGCATCTGCAAAGCTGAAGTCATGGGAGCTTTATGACTTAGTGAAGGTATTTTCTGGAGAAGTTTTGCAGGAATGGGACTGAGATCTTAGAGAGGAAAACATCACCTACTTTAAAATCATCCTGCTGAATTCAAGACATTTTATATGTATCCTTTCTTTTGCAAATTGCTCATTAGATCAAGGTATATAGCTATTATATAGGGATTTGCAACTTTAGACAGGTATATTTCTGTAAAGCAGAAAACTGCTTTAAATCATTGTTGGGAGATGTAACAATCTTAAGCAATGTTTAGTTTAAATCCTGACAAGAGTAGTCTAGATAACAGAGAAAGACACGTGCTTAATAGAAACAGGCTCAAATGCCAAGCAGAGAAGTTGTTATTAATTGTTATTAATCACAGCATAATTGCAGGTTCATTTGTTTGACATTAATGTTCCTGGGAAGATACAGTTCAAAGAATCTGAAACACTGAGCCCAGGGAATAGTTTCTCCATGTTTGATACACGTGAGTACAAGACAAGCCTTCTCTTTAAGGAGCTCTATTACAGTAACAGTACAGTCATTCTGGAGTCCTCTTCCCCCTCCTCCTCCCCAAAGCAAAGGAGTTTTAGACTATCAGATTTATATTGGGCATTTGACAACCATGGAATATATACTTTGTTTGCTTCAAGTGTGTGGGTCACTCCTGAAAGTTCTAAAAAGGCCATGTAGTTGCAAAAGGACAGAGGAGTAGAAAGGGTTGAAGAACACATCATGGCACTTGCCTTAATTAGGTAACAGTCCTATTGATGTATTCAAGAGAAGTGACTATTTTTTATAGCAATTACAGCTATATGGTTCATATAAAACATGGCTTGTACAAATAGCTGCAACTGTACAAACAAACAGCTGTAACAAACAGCTATGCTGGCACATGTGAGGATGATATACTAACAGAGACAATTAAGTGTAACTTGTAAATCCCATTCCAGCATTCTTGAATCAACCACATCAGACAAAAAAGCAAGATACCTACTCCTCCCCACCTCGCAGTGTTCAAAAATTAGCACAGCCTGTTCACTGAGCTCTCCAAAGTCTTGTCTCCCATGGTCACTTTCTCCTCCTTGCAATGTGCATGCTCTAAGAAAGTACATGGCTGTAGTTTAGTCCATGAAAACAGTGAGTGTTTTCTTTTCTTGAAAAAGAAAGAATTGAAAAACTTGCAGCTAAATGAGAGAGGAATATGCTACACAAAGACCTGATACAACATGATTTTGTGAAAACAGCTGTTGTTAAAGGATAGATGTAGATAAGACTGCTTCTCATCATGAAGCATGGATTCTCCCCCACCAATAGCCAATGCTTGTTGGACACACATTTAACTATAGCTCCCCTTGTTGCTGTGAGACATATAAAATAACAGGATGGCTACAGGGAGCCTTGTGATTGCTTTTTTGTACTTTGTGATAGTGATATGACTGTTGACTCTTGTGTTTTGAGAACAGCGTACTGTAAAGTGGGCCTGGGCATCTGCTATGATATGAGGTTTGCTGAGATGGCTCAAATCTACGGCCAGAAAGGTGAGGTTGGGTCACCTGAAGGAGCAGGGTGAGCCCTAGGGCTGGAACCAGGAGGGCTGTTTCAGGGTGGTACGGGGCAGTCTGTGTGACTGGGCATTCCTACCCTTGCCCAGTAACACAAAATGCATGTTGTGGCCAAGATTCTTATTCAGATGAGTGACTTTTCTCATCGAGTGAAGTAACCATCATTTCCTGATACACATTTCCTGATGGAGGGAGGGAGTTGGGGATATCCCCACATTAGGTCTTTGCTGATGTGAATAATCACCCATGTTATGCGTGGACAGGCTCTGTTTGGTTCCATTTTGGACAGAGGTTGTGAAGCAGTGAAAGAAACCTCACTCCAAGTTTCAGTGTGAAGGGCCTTTTTAGGGTAAACCATCTTCCCCTTCATAATGGCTGGGTTCTGATTGTCTTTTTAACAAAGGTTGCCAACTGCTGATATATCCAGGGGCTTTTAACCTAACAACAGGACCAGCTCACTGGGAACTCTTACAAAGGGGACGGTAAGATCACAGTAACAGCTTATCCTCCTCTTCCAGAGGGAGTTTTAGTGCATGCAATTGACCTGTTCTTGAGTTCCAAATGACACTACATCAGAAGTGGTGCTGCAGGGCCACTTTGCCATTGGAGCTGCACTGTTCCTCACAGTGCATGGCCTTGCATGGGACACCAAAATGATTTTGCTGTCAAGCAGAAAAGCAGAGAATACTTAGCCTTTAATCCTGCCAGCCCCTAGCAGTTATGCCCTTTCAAGGACCTCTTCCCATGGCTCTATAAGCCCCTTCACACACAAATTCTAGAGAGAAGAGCCAATAACCATTTGAGAACTGCTGTAATTACAGATAGAAATAGACTCTGAGGTTCACAAATGCAGTATTATTTATTGGTCAGCTTCAATCAAATCTGCTACTGAAGGAACATGTGAATAATGTGAAATTCTACACACTAATGCTCGAGCCAGGTGCCAGAGACTTCTCTTTCCAGGCTCTGCTTTCTCTGACCCTCGTATCATTTACAGTTTTGGCTAGTCCTTAGGAGAATATGTAGCTTGCCATTCAGAGTGAATTCTTTCTCTTCTGCTTAGTTAAATGGTCATATAAAAAACAATTCTCACCTTCTCCCCCTTCCCTCATCTTTCTCTGAACACAGTGCTGTTGACAATCAAGTCTATGTAGCTACTGTATCTCCTGCTAGAGATGAAAAAGCATCCTATGTTGCCTGGGGACACAGCACTGTAGTAAATCCATGGTGAGTTCAATTAAAAAAGAAAAAACAACCATCTCTCTTTGCTTAAAAAAATGTGTTTTTACTTGACAGACACACTTCAGTCCCATGTTTCCACCTACTCTTAAAAATGTACATTCTTGGTAAAAAGCCACATGAGACTTAAGCCTACATTCTCAAAATCATCATTTAAAACTACCAAACTGAAAAACAAGACAGAAACTAAAACTAGTTCAAGAGTATCTATCATTTTAGTAGTAAAGATGCTACTACTAGCATTTACCATTAGTTGAGCTGCTGACTTTATCAACTTGTCCCTGAAGTTCAGTCCATTATCTGTTACTTGTATGATAATTCCTCTGTGTAGAACCAAACCACCTTAAACATCTTACACAAAACTATTTCATTTCCTCAAAGAACAACACTGCTTTGACGTAAGAGAGAACAAGAGGAATGTCTTCAGCTAGAGAAGAGAGATATTCTGACTTGAGCAGAAGTCATGCAGGTGCAGAGGAGGTAAAAGTGACCAAAACTTCAGGCAGATATTTTTGTTTCAAATAAATCTACTGATAGTTTTCTTCCAGATGCTTGCAAAGTCAGAAAATCTTTGTCTGCTTTAAGCATTTAACTTTGTATGATGAAAGCAGTGACAGAATACTTCAGTGGGAGACATGAATCATGTTCAGTAGTTCATGCAAGGTAAAAGTACACTCCTATTAAAAGCCAGTAGGATCTTGAAAGGAGAATGTGTTAGTCTTTGCCATATATGGTTGTCCCTTTACCCTTGAGGCATGTTGCATGCTTACATGCCCTGGTTCTTGACCTTTGGAACACACTAACATTAAGTATGCATATGTCACATATAATATGCCATATAGAAAGTCTGGAAGCCATTTCTATCATGCCAAAGTTATCAATTATGGTGCTATTTTTAGGAGAGCCCTGTTTTACAGCTGTAGGTATCAAGGATAGGAACTCCCTTTTGTACAAACAGCAGCAACTGGACTGATGCCTTGAGACCAATGTGTTAATGCTGTGAACAAACTTGCTTAATTTTGCAGGGGTGAAGTCATAGCCAAAGCTGGTGCTGAGGAAACAGTTGTATACACAGATATAGGTAAGGGTAACATTGTTTCATCTTTTTTCCCCACCTTTTTTCTTGAGTACATCTCATGAGACTAAGAAGAGGCAGTTTTTTAAGTTTGTGGCCTTGCACATGCAACTACAGATGATGCAGCATTCCAGTGCCTTCTCCACCTTACTTAGGAGGAAGCTGCTACCTTAGGAAAGAGCAAAGCTGAGACTTCCTTCAGCCCTGGCTGCCCACTTGCAGGTCCATTCTCCTTGAAAGTTTTTTTCCCTGCCTTACGTCAGAGCAAGTCAGGAGCTTTCTTTTTTGGCTGCTGTTCTCATAACTCTTTCTTCTCCCCCTGCAGATCTGAAGAAACTTGCAGAAATACGTCAACAGATCCCTATTTTAAGCCAGAAACGTTGTGATCTCTATGGTGTAGAGACAAAAAAGTGAAGCTGGGTGAAGAGGACAGGTTCAGTTGCAACAAAGGCTGCCTTCCCCTTCAGGATTCCCTTACTAGGTTGCTGCACAATTTACTGCCAAATGTGCCAGTTAAAAATCCACCAAACAAAAAACTTCATTCTAAAATTGATTCGAATACTACTTTTGTATCTCCTCACGTTTAAGTGTTTCATAGTTCATTTCAACACAGCAGTAATTAAAATTGCTTTTATGCATCACAATGTTTTTTCGTATAACACAGAAATGGAAACCTTGTTCTCTGCAACTCCAATCAGCTTTGGTATTATGAATTTTTCAGTGAATTATCAGATAACTTAGATGCATGATTCTTCCTACTCTGGCCTTTTTAAATGTATGTGCCTTAACATTCCTTGAATGCCCTACTTTTAACTTGGAAAGCTTAAACTTTAACACACTGGGCAAAACAGGCCAAGTTCTGCTCTGCACTACTCGGGACAATGCAAGAAGCTGCCAGACAGAACTACTACTGTGGAAGAACCTGTAACAGTTTTTGGTTCACGTGTCTTGCATGGAGTATGTGTATTAAATTCTCCTTATATGGCAACTCCTGTGTACTGCTGAGGTGATGGGGGTTACCGTGCTGTTAATTCACATGCTGCCACACCTTTGCTCTAAATACTGCTTCCTTAGTGTAACGTGTCAATGAGCTCTAAAGCTGCTGCCTGGCAGTTCTCAATGGAAAAGGCTGGAGGGAGTCAGTCAAAAGGGTTAGAAGAGTCTTTCTGCCCCCAGTCTTCTATAAAACTGCTCAATGTTTAAATGTTATTATTTAAATGTTATTATTGCTACCGTGGGCCAGCTCCCACCCACTACAGGGAAAACACTCCCTCCTGTGCTTCTTTTGCTGAAGAGACTAACAAATTTATTATGAAAGATGGCTTTAAAAAACTAGCCAAGCATGTTGTAGTTTTGGGATTTTTTCCCTTAGAAGGAAGACACCTTTTTATGTAAAAAGAATTTGCACATGATGCCTTTTTTTTTTTTTTTTCACCTTGGGATGAAAAAAAGAAGCAACTCTCAGCCTTTGGCAACAGAATTTTAGCTTTCCAGCAGCATGAAAAAGCAGTAAGGCTAAAGATTTCAAAATAGGAAAATGGGAGAGAGAGGTTTTGTCTTGCTCTAGCTAACTGTATTTTTGCCCAAACCATTTTACCTTTTATTCATGTTCATCCTTTTCCCCAGCTGTTTTTGTTTGTTGTTTTATTATTATTTTGGCTTCTCTGCAATGAACCAGGTGTGTGTTTTACAAAGGAAAAAGCACTTGAATTAAGCCAAACCCTGATGCATCTTTCCCCTCTGAAGACAGGTCCCACCATTCTACTCAGTGGCATTAACTATTTCAGCAGGTCTTTTTTGGTCTGTACTTTTCACTGCATTTTGGTGTACATACTGGACTGGAACTCTTAAGAAACAAGCCACAGAGCATAAGGTGAAATGAAGATTTATTTGTTGGAAAATAAATATTAAAAAATTAACAATTTACCATTTGAGCCAAGTCTCCTGCATTAGACCAGTGCCTCCCACATACTCAACAATCTGCATCCATAATGGCCATTGCTGGGCTTCAACTTCTAAATCATACTATTATGCATCCATTTCCCTAAACTATTCTGTCTGTCCCTCCCCTCTCTCCACTAATCTAACATGCAGCAGTAACTAAATACTACTTTCGGAGGATTGAAGTAGTGCAGGACTCTCACAGGCTGACCACTGACATTTTAAAAATGCGAAGTGCAGTCTGCGGCAGACATCAGACCCAGTGGCCTGGACTCTCCTCCCCTGCAATCTCCAAGGGAGAGGATGGATGAAAATCTGTCACAAGCTACTTTGGTGAACTCAGCTGAAGAGGTGACAGGAGCTCTGTCCTTTTCAATCTGACAGGACAACTTCTAAGCACCTTGGTTTAGTGGGGTATTTAGTAGGGTCTCCACTGTGCTCCACTCCTAAGTGAGACAAATGGGACTGTGAGTTTTTGAGGGTGTCAATGAAAAAAAGTACCCTACCAGTTGTCAGATATAATACTTAAGAGCAGCCAGTACCCAACCTTTTTGGTAGAAAACAGGCACTTTTAAGTAGTCATAATATACATGTGCAGCAGTATTCTGTAACTATAGAAAACCAACAACAAGCAACCCTGAAATAGTTCCAGAATTTCAGCTTGCAAGACTTTAAATTATTTTTGAAGAAATGGCAGGAAACACTGTCATGCCTGTTGTGTTGGGCAGTGTTAGTATCACTGGGCTGGTTACAGCTGCTCTAGATAGTTCCAGAGTAAGTTACAGTCTGCAGTTAGAGCCTAGTAATTCAAGTCACAACTTAGAACCATAGAAGATGCTGAGCTGGAAGGGATCCATCAGGATATTGAGTCCAGCTCCTGGCCTTGCACAGGACACCCCAAGGACCACACCATGTGCCTGAGAGTGCTGTCCCTGTGAACAACAGGGATTATACTTCTTCATCAGAATTAAGTTGCAAGACAACTGTACGTAGAAGCAACTTCCCAGAGCATGCCTCTAGGATACACCAGGTTTACCCAAGTCTTCAGTACCAGATTCCTACGTAATTTCAACAGTTGTTTTGGGTTTTTTTATAGCAGTAATACTTGTTTCACTTCAGCTCTCAATTCTCAAAGTTCACATGCACACCAGGCTTTAAGTAAACCCTCAGCTCTATCAGCCATTTAGAGAAAGGCCCTTTCACTAAAGGGATCCAGCTGCACACACACATTAACAAGATGTCAGCTGCTCAGATTCCCAGCTTTCCTGGCTCCACTTCCTCTCCCCTGTAACCTTCAGCTCTCAAGGTCATACCTCGGTGGGGGACAGAAGCAAGCGAAGATCAGATTTTTTGATTCTATGTCTCCTCCTCATTCTTTAAGGTTGAAGAGAGATAAGATGACAAGGAGTCAGTCAGTTTTAGTTCTTCCTAGACTGGGAGCAACACCAAATAAGCACAGAGCTCACCACTGCAGAGATCGCTTCCATCAGAACCTGTTCTTATACATGGCAGAGAGAGATACTTGAAGGTAGTATTTATTTTTTCAGTTTACAGGTGATATGTCATTTACAAAAAAATTACAGACAAATGCATCCTTTCAGTGCAGTTTCAAACTAGTTCAAGAACAGGCAAAAGTCTGTGATGATTTGGAATGCTAGTAATTGACAGCACATGCTTTTTTTCCCTTAATTGACTGGGTGGGGTAAGGAACGGGGTACAGGTGGGGTGATGAGGAGAAAATGCCAATGTAAGTAAGGCCATGCGAATAAAAACTCCTCAGGAGAACAGGACTCCTCGGTCTGGCTTGTTTTTGTTCTCAGGTATTGATGCAGAGATTGGAAGTTGGAAAAGACATTTGACACTTGTTATGTGCAGTGCCCTTAGAAGCTGCCACTACCTTCCCATACCTTCAATTCTACACCAGTGCTATGATTTCAGATGACCTACTGAGCTAGCTAAAATAGAATGATTAAATCTTTATGTCTACTCTCCACCATTTGAATTCTCAACTGTAATTGCTGGGAGAAAGGAAGGTCAAGTTGAAAATGCAAGCTGCTGCTGCATGGTGGCACAACTACAGAACAAGACAGTTTGACTACGGCATCATTCATTTCTTTAAAAGATTAAATACATTAGACAATTCACCACGAACAAATCTATGATTTCATGATGGAAAGAAGCCCAAACTAGTGTGTCATAAATCAAGCTACATCATTTGCATGAGGTTTATCCAGCCACACCAATCCAGGGAGAGGAAAGATGGATTGACTGACTTCCATACCAGAAAGATCAACCCGCATCACGAGTGGATTTCCTAACTAGAGGAAGACTATTTCATAGTTTGCCCATCTGCTGTTTGCAGACCAGTTGCTTCCTTTGTACAGTATCTCAGACAACACAAGGTCTATGGAACAAGGAAACCAGTGCAGATTCCAAATCCATTATTTGAAGTTTTAGCCTATGCTTTGTTCCTTATCTCACTTAATCCTGCAAAGGGGCTCTCAAAAGGAGCAGATCGTAACATAGCGGTCTCTAGAGATGGAAGAGAATTTAGATGGTCTGTTACACTTACACAAAAGCATCAGAGATTACAAAGATTATACACAAGCATGACCTTACCTTTGGGAGCCTGACTCCCAGCAGTACTTTCTGTTCTTGAAAGGCCCTCTGAACCCTCCAGAACAATTTCCCATGACATTCAAGTAAGGACTGCTGCACAGGAACACAGCCTTTCCCCCAGTAAAGTCTATGCTGAAGCAGTGTTACCTGACCTCCTTCCCCAGCCAACCTTTTTCCTTGCTCTCCTAATCAGTTTGCTAGGGCTTTCTGAGGTGAAGATAAGGACTATAAAATTAATTCCCTAATAGCTGCCACAGGACTATTTCTAATTAAGTTATGCAGAGGGTGGAAGGGAATTTAAGGGAAGATTGTGCATGCTTGCATGTATTTACAAGGATTCTCTCCACATCTACTGACTTAAAAAACCCCTCTATTATTAAAGTTTGAAAATTAATTTTTGCCTTTTTGCAAAATTAAAATCAACCCTCAAGGATTAATTGGATATAAAAAAGAAATCTATTTTACAGCACTGACTAGTATTACCTTTAAAATCAACAGGAAAAAACCCCACATGCTGTAATATTATTTGATAAAGCAAAAATCGCCCACAACATAATCACCCAAAATGAACCAGTGTGAAGTTTTTATTTGCATGGCCAAAGTATCTTCCTTTTGCTCCCCTGCAACTTTATTTCCCTTAACACACCTTAAGGTTCTTGCTGCAGAAGGAACAAGATGCAGCACTGCATACTTCCTTGAACAACCACTCCCACAACACCTAAACATTGAACAGATGTAGCAAATGACAACACCACGAACGGGAAAAAACTAAGTTCCACCATTCAGCATGGTCTGCAACAGCATCTTTAGGGCTGGCTGAAGTGGGCAACTTCGCTTTAGAACGCCATTTCCTCCTTGTTCCTTTACAGTGTTGGTGGTTTCAATCCATACTTCTTTGCAACTTCTGTCTGGGCATAGGCAGCATCACAGAGTGAGTAGAGGTGGGCCATCTCCATTTCAGATTTGGCCAGGTTGATAGCTTTGTTGAACATTTCAATGGCTTTATCCAGATTACCTCTGAAACAGATGAAAATTTAGTCCAATTAAAACTGCCAAAGCAATTTTTTTATCTCTGCAACATCTTTGTTCATTCAGGACCTAACTCTCCACTGTTAATAAGAGGACTTTGGGAGGAATCACCCTGAGAACTTGTGATGATGATGGGAGAAGCTGTTACCAAGCCTAAGCAACTAGGACAGCTGTTAAAACAGCCTTGCTCTTGAGAGCCCCCACGGGTGGAAGTGCAAGATTAAATGTTCTCCACAGGACACCAAGTTTACTACAAAGATAATGCCAGGACAACTGAACAAATTCTCATCTCCCTTCAAAAGACATTGCACACATAAGAGGAAAGCTAGCACAGACAGCAGCACATTATTTAAATAGGAAAAGCTGGCAAAATTTCTCACGGCAATAGTTTAATTGTCTGTCCTTTTGATGACTAGGCTTATTCAAAAAAGACTGAACAATACTCTGAGCTACACCCCAAACTTTTGCACAGTTGCAATACAATGTTACAGAACAGTGCATTAGTGTTTCCTCTGTACCCTGAGAACTTGCTATCTGCAGTCCTGTTGGCTGCAGGAGAGAACAGCACAGGATCTTCAGTACAAATGGCCCACTGTTTAAGGACAACATTAGATAAAAGCAAAGCCTGGTAATGCCTAAGTCACTTTAAATACAGAAGGGATGTATTTAGACATACACAGACTCATCTGCATGTTGTCCAGCAAGTATGAAAGTCATGAACATGAGAAACTGTCAGGTTATAGATCGGAATTATGCTAGAGAAGGGAAGACTTTACCTCAGAGTCAGAGAATAGAAATCAAGACTTTGGGTAAGAGCTGGCCTTGCACATCACCAGGGAGAAGATCTTAAGAGTTATGATCCATAAGGAAATTTAAAGAACTCTTAACACTGCAATTCAGCATTACCTTTGCACTTCAATCGTTCCCATGGTTTCATATGCAAAATCACATTTGTTATCAATTTCAATGGCCTTGCTTATGAGTTCTAATCCTTTGTCTAAATCTTGCTTCCACTGGAGCTGAAGTAAACTAGAAGAGAAAGAAAATTTCAAACAGATTTCAGATAGTCCTCCCAACACCCTGATCATATTAAGCAGAACCATCCCAAATCTATAATATATTTCATTTCTAATGCAGAGTAGACAGTAACTTAGTAACGTCATGACTTTTAAAAACATGCATATGACTGCGACTTTCAATAAGCCACATTACTGCTTTAATGACACTAAAGAAAGGCAAATTTCTCCCAAGAAGACTTGTTACATGTTGTTCTATGAAAGAAAAAACTTCCACACAAAGCTGAAGCATTCAGTTCACATTGAATTATCTAAATATGCCAACTGCCCTCCACCAAAAGCATTGCAAACTGAATACACACCCTTTATGAACATATGTAGTGGCATTGTCTGGCTCAAGGTCAATGCATTTATCATACATTTCATCAGCCTTGCCAAACTGCTGTTGATCAGTTAGTGCCTGCAACAGAAGAGAAACCACATGTCAATAAGCAACCAAAGCATGCACTCTGCACCAGGCCAGTTCTAATTAAAACCATATTGACGATGTACAATTGGATATAGTTCTTTTATCACAGAGCAGGTCAGGCACATCAGTTATCACAGTTAAGCTTCAAAATTGAGGGTTTTTAGAAAAAAGCTGCAGGGCTTTAAGGGCACAAATTACTGACCTGTAAGGGGAGGTCCACAAGCAACATGCTGTGTTCTGCAAATACAAACCATTCTAACAGCCTGTACCTGCAAGCCTCAACTCTTCCCTTTTCAAATATAATTCTTTCAAAAGGAAAGGTGTCCCTACTTACCTTCTTAAAACCGTAACATTTCATGTTTCATACTAAAACCAGCACTATGTTTTCATAGAGGAAAAAATGAGTCTCCATCACTAGCATACTCCAAACAGCTGTTCTAAACCGTCCATGCCATTTGTAGCAGAACAAAACTGTTGCCCTAGTTCACACATTTAACTCCCAAATTACTTAGAGAAGCCCTGGAATTCATCAAGTGAGATGCCACACACGTGCAGGAAGGGGGAATTAGGCAGGAATGACCTCCGTCTCCTAATACCACCCTCAACTCTCATTAGTCTGCCTACATTCTGCTCCATCAATTCCTCTACTTCAGAACACCCATAACCATAACAGCAAGTAGCTGTGTCAAAAATCTTCATGTATTATTTGAAGAAATACATGTTGTCCAAGATGAAAAGTGCAACAGAATGCAGCATTTTCTTTAAGAGAGAGAAAAACATACCTGAGCATAGAGTGCATAGCCTTCAGCACACCTTGGAAATTTCTTAATGACATCTTCGAAGCCTTTCATGGCTGCTTGCACAGTCAAAGCATTGCTGCCTGTGTAGGCTTGGCGGTACTATTCCAGAAAAGAAAACAAGAGAACAATTACACACCACCACACTAAAAAAGGACGATCAGACCTGCATCATAATAATTCAAAGTTATTTTAGACATATATGTAAATATATATTATATATATAAAAAAAAGAGAATTGGGATTGTTCAGCCTGGAAAGACAAGGCTTCAGAGTGACCTCATTGTGGCCTTCCAGCACCTGAGGGGAGCCTACAAGAAAGATGGAGAGGGACTTTTTACAAGGGCATGTAGAGACAGAACAAAGGGGGATGGCTTCAAACTTAAAGACGGTAGGTTTAGATCAGGTATTAGGAAAAAATTCTTTACTGTGAGGGTGGTGAGGCACTGGAACAGGCTGCCCAGAGAAGCTGTGGATGCCCCATCCCTGGAAGTGTTCAAGGCCAGGCTGGATGAGGCCCTGAGAAAGCTGGTCTGCTGAGAGGTCCCTACCCATGGCAGGGTGGTTGGAACGATCTTTAAGGACCCTTCCAACCCAGGTGATTCTGATTCTATGCTGAGTTTCAGAAGGTGACATGCCTGTACATCCTGCCAAATCTGGTTTTGGGAACCTATCACATGTCCAAGTCTCTTGACTTGGAAAGGAAAATAGGTGAAAGAAGGAAGTCATAAGGCCTGACAGTTGTGACAGCCTCCCTCTGTTTCAAATGCCTAGAAATTCCAAACCCAGCATTCCTCCTTGTTCACACTGTGCAAAGCTGTCCTGAGAAGATTATTGCACACAGAGTCATTGCACTAAGTTGAGATAGTTTGTTTCCAATTTCTTGAAGATTACAGTTTCCCACATTAGTAAAGCTTTATTAAAATCAATTTTATGTGATCCAGTTGGAATGAAGGTTTTTGTTCCTCTCCCACAAATCAGAAAAAATATCCTATTGTTTGAACAAACGATTATTTCAGAAGGAAGGCAACAAACCCTTTACCTTACTATTAAAACAGAAGTGCTTGTTGCCCTACTTTCCTATTAAATGGGAATAAGCCACAGAAACACTGTATATTTTCCATAACTCTTTAAAGATAAAACCAGATAAACACCAGCAAGTTACCTACCAGAGCAAAACACTTCTGTGCTTGAGCCAAGGCAGAATTGGGTCGCAATCGGATACATTCATCAAAGTCTTCCACAGCCTCTTCAATTTGGTCAAGCAGGATTTTCAGCTAGCCAAAATGAAAGAAAATCCTATTTCTGTATTTCATCTGTGCTTCAGACACTTACATGATAATTCAATTAGTGTCAGTTACTCAGATCATCTCCAGATCAGTTTTAAAACTGTCTAGAAACCTACAAAACCCGTAACTGCCATCACTGCCATAAAATACCAAAGCCTCCAGTGATGCTCTGGCTACATACACCAGAAGGCCATGTCTGTGTGTAGGGATAGGGAATTCCTGCACTTCAGACTGCTGCCACTACTGCTTTAGCATTATGTCCAGTTCCAAAATCAGGTTGTATTTTCTGAAGTCATTTTGCCTCTCTGTAGTCAATATCTGTGGACTATTTCAATGCTGAAACATTTGGGCTGTTCCAGCTTCAACTTTTTTTGTTTGTTTGGGGTTTTTTTCATTGGTTTGGACATTCTCATTCCTCCACAAGAGCAGAGCTCACTTCATCCATTCTCTTACTTTACTGTGAAACCACAGCAAAACACTGATTTTCAATCAGCAGAAAATTTTCATTCCCTTCAATCAACACACAGCACCACTTTCATTTCTGCGCACCAAAGAGATCTAATGAATTCATGGAGAAAGACACTTGATCCATGGAAGTCTTCCTTACAAATACTACTTAGCATTAACTGCATCTGATAGTGTTCCTTTTCACTTCCAGCACTATTCATATTACAGGTCTGTGGAAGCAGCCTCTCCAGGTCTGGAAATCAGTCAAGGACACAGCAGGGATGAGCTGAACAGAGGCAAGTCTAGGCCACACTGCTGCAGGTGTTACCAGGAACACATCACAGCCACTGCAACAAAGCTTCCCCCTATGCAGATGCTGCTCTGCCATCCAGGCCCCTTCACAGAACAGCTGACGCACTTTTAAGTCAGAGTCCATGCTGACAGAGGGCTGAGTCTCTGTTGCTTTGCATTCTTTCCTATGGCTACAAAAATAAACTGCTCCTGTCTGGCCTGAAACTGCAAATTAGACTGTGTGTTTATTCTGCTAAAGTTCCCAATTAAGAGTTCACGTTTCAATGCCACAAACAGTGTAAAGTGTCTCCAATGACATTCTGATCGCTTTTCCTTTTAGTAGGTACTGAAATATTTCTTACTTGTCCTCGATGGTGGTAAACATCTGCATTCTGAGGATCAATGTCAGCAGCCATGTTGAAGTCCTGAGTGGACAGCACAGGCTGCTGCTGCTGCATATACATACTGCCTCGTTTGATCAGAGCATTAGCTCGGAGCTGTAAGACACGTACAAAGAAGCATCAGCCACTCCAATTCCCTCCACATTTAAGGCTTCATTTCAATTACAGTACATGTTTCATTTGACTAGTTTCTCCCACTGACAGATTTCGATTATTCTAAGCAGGAATAAGTTTCATATTGACTCTGAATAAATCAACTCCCTTACTTAATTTCAAGTATGTCAGCCTATGATTCCATCTCAGTGGATTTTCAAATCCCCCAAAAACCCTTTTTAATTCCTATGCTTACAAGTAGATCAATGTTTTCTGAAGCAGCTGAATATGCAAGTGCAATTAATGCTTTCCACTTATCTATGAACTTATTTTTCAGAGTGGATAAGTGTCCAATTCATTCAACTTCCCCCATTGTTTAGTTGGTGCTACCTAGCACCTTAAAAACCAACAAGCCCTTGAAAAAGATAATTCCTCAGGAATAAAAAGAGAAAACAGTAAATAAACCAGAACACTTCCATTAAAACATCTGAAAACTTGGAAAAACAACCTCTTGAACTATAGTGCAGGCTTATCATCTAACTTCTCAACCCCAAACTACCACCCAGCTGCAACAGGTTCTTACCTTCACATTTGCATCTTCCATGCCGATGACCTGATCTAAGTCTGGTTTGGCAGCACTTGCATTGCCAATGAGTAAGTAGAAAGTAGCTCGCAGGAGCAAAGCTTCTGCCATGTATCTTCCCTTTGTTTCAATTTCTTTAGTGCTTTCACTGATAATTTTGTCATAATTCTCTTCTTCCATATATTGTTTTGCTCTCAAGTAGCCAGAGCTGTAAATGATGTAAGAACAGTTACACATTCATTCACTGGACATTGCAATTTCAATTCAGATTTTTCATTAAATCATTGCAAGTACTAACTTTTGCTATACTGTTATAACATCAGTTTCATTCATATCCATTCATATCCATTCCTGGATGGAGCCACTATGGATGCAAAACAATTTAGACAAAGAACAGCCAAATTACATCAGAAATAAAGATGAGTAATGTTTTAACATTTTTGAACTTGAGCTTCATTTGTCCTTTGATTTATTTTTTTCCACATGAGGAACAGCAATAATTTCTGCCTTAAGAGAAGAGGGCTCGTGTGGAATTTCAAGTCAGGGAAAGTGAAATATTAAACCTAGCAATCTGCAACTTATATGTGGAGGAAAGGATTTCAAAACAAAAATTACAGGAAGCACAGCCTTGTTCCCAGACTGCGTTCTGGATTTGGTGAATCTCCCTGTAGATCAGGACATTCTATCTTACTTCAAAAAAAAAAAATTATAATCTTGTTTGCAATGGTTTCCATACTGACAGCAGTGCTACCTTCCAAAAATAAACTGGAAAGCAGCATAGTACGTTAAAGAACCATTTATGTGGTGCTCAAGCTCCACAGAAAACCCAAACAAAACAACTCTCAAGCTTTTCTATGTCAGACCAAAAGTCTCATTTATGGGCAATTTGATTCCAGGAAGATAAAACATCTTTTCAGTCTCAGTTGCTGTAAATTCACAGTTTTCATTTAAAAATACCCTTTTCCTAGCTTGTCTTCTCCCTTCCAATCCAAAGGCTAACTTGCTCTCCTCCTTGGAAATGCTCCTTCCTTATACAATATTCCTTTCTCCAGAAGCACCACTCAGCACTCTCCAGTTCTCCCATCTCCTAAGATTTACGTAACTACTATGGTAAATATGCAGTGTCTCTTTCCAATCTCATTGTCCTTCCTCTGTTTAGTGGAGGCTTGGAACTGGACAGTCAGCTTTCACACGGTTTCACTTTTAATAGATACCATTTGTCATAGGATTTCCCATCTCAACTACTGTAAAAACAGCAGCAGGTCACACTGAACAAAAACGTCCAACTCACTGAAAACTTTAATTCCAATAACAAACAATTCCAACTGTACTGTACACTCACTTCTCTTTTACTTCGGAAGCTTCTCCCTCCTTATCCTTATCTTCATCTGATTTCTCACCCTTAAGCAAAGGCTGGGAAATTATATCATCTGTGAAAGAACTGAAGTAGGACTTAATGAACTGTGGTGAGGGCATCAGAGGCTCTCGATTCTGAAACAGAGAAATGTAATTTAAAGTAATTAGATGGCAAATTCAGATGGCAAAGAGGCAAATGGGTAACAAATGTGATTATAAAAAAACAACATCGATGAAAGAACCAATGTATGACTTTTCACTATCTCATCTGATAGTCTGGTATTTTTGATCTGCCACTCTGATGTTTAGGGACTCTTTAAGCTTCAGGTCTCAATGCAATACCCATCACCCATAAAAATAAAGTAAAGATATTCCAGGGGGGAGGGAGATAGTATCCTTCTGCATACGTGGCTAGAAATGATCCTTAGGATATCCTAAGACATTGGGTAGATGTAGTAAAACAGATTGCATATACATAAATTGGGTGAAAAACGCAAGCTGGTGGTTTAAGAATGAACCTAAATTCAAGTAGATTCTGAATGGCAGTTTGCTCTTTTCTCCAATGTGTCCAAGAGAAGCTGCTCTGCTGTCTGTCCTTACAATGGAGAATAATGAGGCAATATCCTAGTTCTGTGTGGAATTTGGCCCAGATAGCTACCACACATTTTACTTAAAGTCCCAGAAGCAACACCTCTCAGCTACAGAATTCTTTCTACAGCCAAAAAATACTTTTTGCTCAAAATAAACACTGCAAGAAAACATAGAATGCACTCTTCTGAAGCACACTTATTTTGTGATGCTGCCATCACCACACTAATAGCACAATTCATTCTTGCTACCTCAACACCAGGCATTTATGTGAGTTTCTGTAGGAAAGAAATTCAGCATCTCAAAATCAACACAGATCTCATCAACCACCATCAAAAAATGAGGAATAATGTTTAAATAACAAGCAAGAATGTGTTGATGCCTGCTCTAAGCCTACAGTCACTTAAAATGACTGCTTCTGACCATCCCTATGCTTCCATAGTTCTCTTTTCTGCAGTTTCCAAACACTCATGCAAAGACGCCTGTTCCAACGTACCCATTTTCCATTAAGTTGCAAGTCCAGAAAAGGCCCATGTAAGGCAGCACACCATCTTAGGGTGTCTCCTGAATGTCAGAATAGATTTGATTACTAAAGGGAAACAACTGTTAGAAGAAGATCTCTCTTCCCTGCTGAGGTTTCAAACACTTTGGACAGGTCCCAAAGGAATATAACATGGGTACAATAGCAGCTTTGTACCAAATGGTTCGTGTTGCTTCTTACACTTCAGCAGATGAAGACAGTGACTTGTTTACAACAATTGTCAGAATGCCAACAACCAATGTTTCAGCAACTAGGCAGGTGAAATAACAATCTGTCAGCAACATCACAAGTCCTACCTTGTATTTCTCTTTGGCCTTTTCTTTTCCCAGGAGTTTAAGAACTTTATCAGCTAATAACATACTCTGCTGGTTTTGGAAGGCTTCTAAAATGCAGACTGCTGTGACATCTGGGAAACAACATAAAAAAGTGAGATTAAAGAAATTCTGATAGTCACTAGGGTATGACAAAATGTGCCACTGTTACAATTAACAGGTGCCCTGTTCAAGGGCAAAAGCCTGCTTCCAGTTTGCTGTATTTAACATACTTTCCAAGACACAAATTTGTATCCAAAATTATCGTCCTGGGATAAAAGGACTTCATGAGGGTGAATGAAAGAAGCTACACTTATTTTTCTCTTCATGTTTTCATCTAGAGACAAACACACTTACATGCACAGTGAAAAGGTATACCTCCATCAGGGGCTTTCACCATTTTGAAACATTTTCACATTAAAAGTGCTAATGCAGATTCTCTTCTGGGACTTGTCTTACTTTTCTCCTTTGAAGATTCCCAGTCAGTCCTATCACATCTCACTTCCTCCTCAGTTTAAGAAATCTTCCCATATTAGATCTCGAATTTTTCTGCTCCACTCTGTGACTTTGGAATGGAGCAAGGAGAAACACCTTGCTGGCCTATTTAAAGTGCTAGCCTGTATGATGTTGCTTTCATTCACACATAGAAACCCCTGCAAAAGTTAACCCACTGCTGCCAGAGCCAAGCTTTGCAGTGTGAAACATGCTCCTACAGTGCACTGTTTCTCTGGATCCTCTAGTTAATGCCAAACCACCATGGATTTTTCCTGTTTAGTTCTCATTTAAACATCAGTGAAGAGGAACAGAGTTTGGACTTGAAATTCAAGCAGTGCATTGTCTGAATAAGCTTGAAAAGCAAATGTTTTACCATGGAGTTGTAGTATAGTTTCTGTACTTCTACACTGCTACAGGGACTGCTAAGCCATCATTTAAAGAGGAACTCCCTGGACTCTGGCACGGTCAGGATGCACATCAGAGTCCCTGGGAAAACACACCACACCCAGAAGGAGCAGCTACACAACCTCAGCAGATACACTGCCCAAAGCAGGCAGCTGTAAACCAGTGCCCAGGCTTCAGTGCAGCAGCAACACCTTCCCAAACCACACTGACATGGATCACCACAGCACAAGGGTTTCCTGGGTTTATTTGGTTTTGTTTTCCTTCACTATGTGGACATAACCCTATTTCCTGGGACTCTACTGGCCACACGTCATTGGCAGGTAAAAGCAGAATTACAGAAAAAGTGTAGTTCACAAAAAGCAAGAAAGTTTCAGATCTGAAAAAACTGCAAGCAGAAAATCAAACAGAAATCAAAGCTGAAACAATTGTCACTAACACTACTGCTATTGATATTTAAAAGTTACATTTAAAAACTGTCCTACTGTCACAGGGACACTTGATCTTTCTTGAGGCTTTTATCAGCTGGCAGTTTGGCACAGCTACATAGGTTTTACACTTTATTATAGCACTCTGGAAGTGCAGCTGATAAATGGTGACAGCAAAGGAGCACACTGAAAGTTGCCCTTTTCTATTCACTAAAGGGCATAAAGGCATTCTGCCAGCAGATAAAGAGACAGATAAAATTTTCACATCTTATTTACCTCCTAATTTAGCAGACCTAATTCTTAGCTGTTACACATAATGAAACTAATTTAACAGTTAGATTTGCCAGTCAAAGCATTGCCTTATTTTCTTTGACAACAAGCACAGCAGAAAACTACATTTGGCTTTTAACCTCACATCAGCAGGAACGATTTCACTTCATGAAATTTATATGGGTCCTTTCAAGCACTGGACTGTAGTTCAAAACTGCCCTGAGACAACACACCTGACCTGCAGTTCTTCTTAATTTCCATGGCCTCTCAGTCACATCAATTTTCATAAGCTATGCACCAGAAACAAATGCAACTGAAGCTGTTTTTCCTCTAATACCTGTCCAAGGAATTTAAATGACCGTAATACTCTTATTTTTGACTATGTATCTCCACCTGCAAAAGCATCCTCGTTCCTGCAGTAAGTATAATTCCTCTGAAATGAACACTCAGCATGTTAGATGAATTCTATCTTAGCATGTAGGGAGTTTCCTGGAAAAAGAATACCTTGAGTGGCTACAGTAACATAGATTTCTCAGCAATTATTTCAGATGTAAGCAGACCAGTGCTTTAGAAATGTGAAAAGGTTTTTTCTGACAAGAGAAAAATATGTATTTGCAGTAGCTATGAATGACTTTAATAATTCTGTATTTCTGTATCTACTGAAGTAAAAAAAAAAAAGTTCCAGAAGTTACAAACACAAGAGCTAATTTCACTTTTAAAGATACACATCATGAGACACTCACCTTCTAAACATTCCTTCTTATTGTCTAGCTTCTCATGAGCTTTTGCACGTCTGAAGAGAGCTTTTACATATTTAGGATTAAGCTCAACAGCCTTTGTGCAATCTTGTGCCACTTCTGTCCATTTTTGCTGTGGGTGGAAAAACAACACGGTGAGAGAGGCCCCACTCAGCTGCACTGTATTAGCTCTCCTCAACCAGCTCCAGGGTCATGTGCACCTAACAGGAGCTGCAGTTCCCAGGGCTCTGGTTGTACCTGCTTGCTCCTACTTCAGCAAGTGTCTCCATGAGAAACTACCTGGGCACCACTGCAAGTCACCTGCACCAGAAAAGCCACAAACCAGAAAAGGAACAGCGACAGAAAAATTAAACCAGACAGCTCAGTTGATGCAGAGATGCTTGCAGGAGGGTAACATGGGGATTGAAAGACTGGTATAAAACAACTAGAAGAAAAAAGATGGAAATATGAAAACAAACAAGTTTAACCAAGTGCTAAACCACTTTTTAGATTAAAAAAGTTATTGCAGACAGGCTTTTCTAATAAAGGAACCACATATATTTGGGACCCATTATGGCATGAATTTGTGTTAGACAAGAACTGATGTCTCTCTAACACCACATTTCTCTAATCACAGTCTCTCACTTGATAGTTCAGACAGTACAAAGTCAATTTATCCACTCCTTTATACAGCTCACTAACTTGACCTCATAAGCAAATGTATGATACTGTAATAAGCAACACTGAGTGACTTCTAAAACTAATACAAAGTAGACTCAGCTATCAAGTCAATGTTACTTCCCCATGTGCAAAATTTAGGTCTTGGCCTTTAGCAGGATTTTTATGATTTCTCTGTTTAAATTTTGAGGTAGCATCCTTCCAAAATACTTGGCCCTTCACCCAACAGTTAAAGAAACACTCTAGAAGAGAGAAGCAAAATCAATTTATATACAAGAAAACTGTTCCAAAGGACAAGAAATTAAAACCTTGTCTTAGAAGAACAGGATGCATAAGAATTATATAAGATAAACTGAGACAGTTAATATAAAATAATTTTATTTATACATAGAAAAGTATGATGAGCTAGTGAAAAACAACTGCAACAACAGCATCTTGTTGTGAAGGCAGCAGACACCATCACCTGGAATCTTTCAGTGGACAGAAGTGACAATATATAAAATTGATAATGCTTCATTTTTTGAATAAACACAGAATTATCTTTAACTTCTTACCAGTTGTTCATAGGCAGCAGCTCTGTTTTGATAGAAGGTAGAAAGATCAAGGTTTTTCTCAGGAGGGCACAGGCTGATAGCCTCAGTGTAACATTGAATAGCTTGCTCATATTTTCCTGCTTTAAAATATTTGTTTCCTTTGTTCTTGGCTGCTTGGGCTCTACCAAGAGGGGTCTGAAAAAGAAAGTGATAGGTCAATTCATGTAAGAAAAGCATCACATCACATCAACTATGCATTTAAGGGCTGATCTTCAAAGATAAAACTGGATCTGAGCAGTAAACTCTAGCCTAGACTTCTGAAAAATATCACTGATTTAATTTCCTGGAAACAAACAACAGATTTTCTTTTGCATCAGGAGACAACCTTTTCAAAAGATTCACTACAATGGTATTAAACAATGCAGTGATTTCTGTTTGGAAAGCTAAACAGATTGTAATCTTACACAGCTGGTGATCAGAAGAATCAATGAGTTAAGCTATTTCTCCAAAGACTAAATGTGCAAAGACAACAAAGCCCTCAAAGCAGCTCAAACAGAAAAGTTTCCTACTGAAATACATATGGCCTGTAAGACCAGAGGTGACTCATCAGACTGTGAGTTAAATATGGAAAACACTTTGTGGAAAGACCTACTGAGCAAAACAAATAAAACCTGTAAGGAAAATAAAGCTCTGCCTTTTATGTACTAGACAAATTAACTACTCCTCTACAGCTTCACACACCCTGCTTCATCAAAGAAGTGCTGGACCTTAGCAGAGGATGGGAAACTTTGCTAACTGGCCTGAGACCCTGCCAAACGCATCTCTGTGTGCTGCACCACATGTTGATCACCTGTATTTCTGCAGAAACTAACACTGATATCTGTAGCCCCTAGATTTACATGAGTTATCAAATGTTGTGGTTTATATGGAATCAAATGCAAAAATGCTCTCTGACCCACATTCAAGAAATACAGAGCTGCAAAGGATCCTAACATTGATCTTCTGGATTCTGCTCCTCTTTCACAGCCCAGTTTCAAGGATCAACATTTTGGGGCAGTACTGCTAAGCTGCTTGATCAAAATGAACAGATGTACGAGCACACATGCCATTTCACTGTTTTTTCTGAGGAATGAAGGAGTACAGGCTGGGGGAAGCAATGCCTTAAACAACAGCTGCAGGATTCACTACAACTCACCTGCATGGAAAAAGATCTGCTGGAAACTGTCAATGCAGCTCTCTGACCACACTGCTGCCTCCTCTCCCCCCTCACCCACCACCAGCACCAAACTACACTCAGATCACTGTAAGACAAATTTGAAAGCACCTTTGCATTTCATCTGCCTGTTCCCCTTCATGTCTGCTCACTTCATGCCAATCCAATAATTTTTAGCATCTACCCGATTCTAGAAACTGAAAACCTGAAGGGATGAGTTGCTGTACAACACGTCTTTTAAGGCTCGAATCCCAATCCTGGCATGAGAGACTAAGATAATGGGTACTAGCCTTAGTTCCTACATGAAAACAGGCATCCAAATAGAACAAAAGTATCTTACAGGCACTTGCCCGAGGGGAGACTTACAAGTGCAACCATATAAGGGAGGGAATTTCTTAAATATCCCTACTGCCAGAAAAGCTTTTCTCTTACTGGGCTTAGGGGAAATCAATCTGCACCATCTTTATTGTTCACAGAACATGACAATCTGCACACCTTTCAGTTTTTTTCTATGGCAAGGCTTTAAATTTAAATTGATAGAAGATTATTAACTTCACCAGTTACACTGTGTGTAACTCTAGGGATACATAAGCCAGAATTAAAGTGCAAATATTTTTCCTAAGAGCCAAGTAACTGTGTACCTCATAAGTTGTTTCTTTAAAAATTAACTGAAGTGAGAAAAGATTAAATTGACTTCAAGTATGTCCCAAATTTAGCTCAAAATACAACAATGCATCTCTTTCAACTAAGGGAAGGGTTATGCATGTGCAGCAAACATGAAAGTCAGCTTGAATTTTTCTTTCTGCATTTCTACAGCAAATCCTTTGTGCAATAACCCACAAAATTCAATGCTGTTCCTATTAATTTGAACGGAAAAGAAAAACACACGATACAGGCTGCATTCATACATGTGTTCCCAGTATGAAAACCAATTAAGACTGCAGAGATTAAGCCTATACTGCACCTAGATGACTATTTTATGATCACTGCCAATTCCTTCAGCACAGGGATCTCCTACCCCAGTGTGTGCCTCAGGCTGGGCAGTCCAGGTGCTCCATCCTATGCACTTTGACCGCCCTGCACCACAGCCCTTGCACAGACACAAGTTACAGATGAAAACTCCTGGATAACACACAAATGCAACGGCTGCTCCAGTGTCAGGTGTGGGAGAGGAATTGTAACTGGAAGCAAGACATCTGTAGGTCTGGGGCTGTCACTGCTGGTTCTCGGGAAGCATCAAGTCTTCAGACAAGCCTAAATGCACTCAACAGGGATGAAAAACTTTAGAGACCATGAACATGATGTCAAAGTTATTAAAGTTTAGTAACTCTGTTGTCAGGGTAAGCCTTCAGTAACAGTTGCAGGAGTGCAGACCACACGAGCAATGAATCATGGAGTGCATGCTGACTCCATGGTTATTCTGCTGCACTGGCTGCCCGATGCAAGAAATTTGCAGGTAAGGAGTCAGGTCTTAGAGCACAACACACTACTGTGCAATAAAGTCAGCAGTAATGCCCACGGCAAGGAAGAAATCACTTTGTTTATTTGTTTATGTTGCCTTAAACAAGACTCCTAGCTCTTAGAAGTTTCATGTCTGCACCCTTAGTCAAACTACTGTGCTGCAGCCCTCAGTATGCACACAACACACCACTGAATCCAATGTATATTTATGTTGAGTTTGGGGTTTGTTTTTGGGGTTTTTTTGCTGCTGTTGGTTTGGGGTTTTTTTGGTGGCTGTTTATTTTAAAAAAGATATTAAAGAACTCACATCACATTATATGCTGCCATACCTTTTTGTGACAGCACAAATACAAATATGAAAATTAATTCTTAACGTAAGATTGGCTTCTGGAAGTTTGTGAAACCTTAAACTTAACCCTGACAAGATTTCTAAGCAAATAGTTTAATACTTTTCTTAGCCCTCGGGTCCTTCTCAATTGCTGCACAGGATATACACAAGACATGTACATAAGAAACTGATCACACAAGCAAACCTCATGTACAAGAAATGGAAAAACCTCACTTCTTCCATTTTCTCACCACAGTAACAATTCTAGACGTTATTTTCCAATCTCACTGCTTCTCCTCACCTGACCCACTGCCATTATTACATAGGGTGCACTGGAAATTTTTTATCCACAGGGTGAAGGTCTACAAAAAAAACTCTCCAGTTTCTCATCTTCTGGTCAAAGAATCTGGGCAACAACCAAACCAGCTCAATAAAAAGAAGGCAAGTCCACAATAAGTTCAAAACAAGTAACTCGGAAGTTATTTGCAGTTACCCAAAAAATAACATCTCATTACTTAAAACCACTTTCAGCAACTGTTTATGATGTCTTAAAGTTGAAGCTAAAGGACACTTGTGTAACTGAGTTGTCACTTATCTAGGTAACTGAACAAGCAGATTGCTACCTGTCTGAAAACCAGACAACACTGACAAAAATTTCTTAGCAGCTACTTTAACCTCAGCAAACACGCTTTGCCCACAAAATGTTCAGAAACTGCACGCAAACAGCAGACTGCCAGCAGCAAGAATAATAACGTTCGGTAATCCCCAGCAATGGCAATATCGTTCAACTGGCAGTTCAGAACTTTATATATTTATGAGAGACTGGTATTCAAAGCAGACCAAGAAATTTCCTGCCAGCCAATGATGCCAGTGATTCACAACAGAAGGATGAGCACAGAGTTTCAGCATTTTCTTTGGGCTGAAAAGGATTTGCATGAGCCCTTGTCTGACAGATGACATGGAGGGGGACTACTGTTTGAGCCATCTTAATTTAACCTGCAAAAAAATAAAGCCCTCGTTTAGACCTCTTTTTTGCTCTCTAAGCAAGAGGACCCTCTTGATGAGGTACCAAAAAAACCACAAAAGGTTCTTTTCTGAATATCTGCTGCTACTGAATACCTATTTCTCCTTTTTTTCTTTTTTTTTTTTAAGACTAAGATTCACATCAAGTCTTATTTCAAACCTATACCGAAAGGTGTTAACTGAGTATAGATAGTTTTAAGAGTCTCCTTAGCACTAAAATCACTATGAGAAAAAGTATGTTTACATGAGCCTAGGATGTAAATTCAGAGTGCAAGCAAGGATGTATTATAGTTAGAAATAACCAAGCTGAAGTTTACAGTACAATTTGATAATATTCTCAGTCACTATCCTGTTAAATGAACTTGCCATTCAAGTCTACCACGAATAAGCAAACTGAGCTGCCAAGAGTCTAACAATTGTTCTGCTGATATTATTCACACATTTAAGGGTTTTCTACACCTGTCCACTGCAGCTGGCATGAAACCTAGAAGAGTCACAGTGGGTCCATAGCAAGATTTATTAGGCAACAGGTGCACAGGACAATAGAAATTACTTTTTACATACTTGGCTTAGATCAATTCAGAGTAAGTACCAAGATGAGTATATCTAGACAAAGGGGCTTAATTTGTTCATATACTGCTCCAATGTCACAGCAGTGAGAGGCAACATTCAGCAATTGCCATTAAAACAGACCCTGGAAAGAAGCCATACTAGTTGGCTGCTGATCCTGATATGTGGCACCACAAAACCCAAGGAGTTTGGTCACATTCACCCACCACACGTGGACTGTATCCAGCTCACAGGAAAATGTGCAGACAGTGACTGCTGTGGACCCAAATGGCTTTATCACGGCTGACCTCACATACAAAAAACATAGGGTCACCCCATAAACATGCTGAAACACTTAAGGGATGAGATCTGGACTACCACAGAATCGCAAAAAGGAAGGGATTTCAACTTAGGGAGACAAAAATACTGAAGGAACCAACACATTACCTCACTGACTAACCAGTGCTCACTCCTGTCAGACAAGGAGGGTAAAAATCTTGCTAAGAATTTATCACGGAATAAGTAAAAACAAATGAATCAACTGGGCATCAACTACAGCAATAAATGCAAAGCACTCCAACATGCTGAAGTTATGCAATATTCACTACAAACTAGGAGAGTTACTGAGTAACTGTAACACATTCCATTTAAATTGTAAGAAACGTCAACTTCTGTAATTAACACGCAATTTGCCTTTACAACCTTTGAGTCATCCACAGATGCAGTTTCATCATCATCATCACTTAACTGGTCCAATAATACCAGTTTACTGTACTGTTGAGGAGCTGTGCTTACAGGAGAGGGAATCTCAAAAGTAGTTCAGCTTTTCCCGATATAGCACCTATGCTAATGACTTCTGCCAACACAATGTCAGTCACAGATCACATACTTGACCAGTGCATCAATGCCAGAACAATCCTCTAGTGCAGACACAGCCTGGGGAAAAAAAATCTGAGGCCTGTGCAGCAGGTAAAACTAAAGCTAGAACTGCATGCAAAATAGTAACAAGTCTGAATAAGGAACATGGAAGATTTTAGATCTTAAATATTTTCAAAGAGCAAAGAAAAGAATCCAAGGTCATGTCTTCAGAAACAGTCAACAGAGCATCAAATGGATACAAGGGTTGACTTAATGAAACACACAAAAAAAGTATGAATCTTAAGTTACATTTATGAGTAAAAGAATAGTTAGCTGACACAGCTGTTGGTAGTGAATTCATTATTGACCTTTCTAAAAGACCTCCCTCTTGTGTTTCGACTGTGAAATGAAGTACTGGCTCTTATTCACTGTGCAGATTTGTATGTGAAATCAGACTGAGTTTAAAAAAATACCCCACCACATCAGAAAGGCAGACTAAAACAAGTGCAATGGTTATATTTTCAATCAAGGGTCTCATCAATAGTATCCATAACTAATAAAATATGAGAGGAAACATGAAATCTACATGGATTGCTTTGAATATGAATAACAGGAAGACAATCCCCTCCACACACACACAAAGCAGTCAAGGGAACTTGCAGCCACATTAATTTTCCTGCTGCAGATATATTTTGACCAGCTAGACAATTATCTTGTGTAATCAGTTCAATGTGATAACTTCTTCTACAGCTTTTCTAAGAAGTATCTCTTATTTCTTATTCCTCAAGGAATTCTGGGTCATACCATTCAACTTATTCTTACATGCACAGAGTCTTCCAGCAATTTAATTTGTGGAGCAATCTGAAAGACCTAGGCACACAGTATTTTAAATCAAATGCTATGTAAGTGTTTTAAACATTTTAAGAGCTTGCTTCAAGTACAACTGCAGAATGACTACAAACCACTGGACACTACATACTGGAATTCAGAAACACAATCAAGAAACCCAGAAGTGAACATACTAATGGGGAGGTCACTGCATCTATACAAAGGTCATGAGCAGGCTGCAAACCAGAGCTCAAACATAGCAAGCACACTCCCATAAATATGCCAGATGCTGCTTGCAGCCGCAAGCCAAAATTACCACGGTAAACAAAGTCTGAATTTGTCCTCTGTACAGGACTTGCTCAGTACTGTTTGGTGCCCAGGAAGGAACAAATCACTGCATTCAAGTAACTGACTCAAGGTCCAGCATAGGTTTTACAGCCTGCTATGCTTCCAGGAATGCCCGAGGGTACCTATGATTCACTGGATAGGGAAGTTGCCACCTTCCTCACCACTCCCAGGTGTTCCTGCCACTGCCCGCCCGCCCACTCACATAAAACTGATCATCGCTCAAGATCAAAGTTAAAACTGACTTTTTCCAGTCTCAGAAGCCCATTTTCTTTCTTTCCTGATCATTTCAGATGGGAAGTTTAAACTGTTGTTGTTTGACAATTCAAAGCATTTTGAGCGGTAGACAAGAATGGAAAAAGAAAATGCAGGACAGGATTTTCTTATCAAAGCCAATCAGTTTGTCAAATCCATCATTATAAACATGTTTGTCAACTGCAACCTCACCTCAGTACCACAGCATGATTGACAATGTACTTCTGTGACAGCAGATGTGCAAACAGTGCATCTTACATGCATTTTTCCACATACAGATATGCAAGAGAATTAATTATGGATCTGATGTGGACTCCAGTCTTCCATGTTGTCCTTCAGTCTTTGTATAGGCTATTATATCTGAAAACTCTGAGAACGGTAATTCACAACAGGATAAATATAAGTTTTGAGAGTATGTCTGCTGAGGCAAACTCTGTTCCTGAAGTGCCTGTCACTTAAACTGTATGGTTTTTGTATTGTCACGGAACATATTTCATTTCAAAACGATCTTGATTGTGTTTTCTTTCCACTCTGCTGTATCCAGCATCTCAGAGTAACACACAGCAGAGCACAGATCTCCTTTCCAACACGCTGATCCTGGACGCAGCTTACTCAAAGCTATTCTGCACCCCAGGAGCTGAGGTTCATTTCCTCCTCAGCAGCACGCTGTTAGATGCAGGTTCACTCTGCTGCTGCGAACTTCCACAGCAAGATGTGTTCAGCAATGTGCTTTCCCACGTACCAGTGCCAGGACTGGAACAAACTACGCCCGACTGCTGCGAGGCAGGGGCAGGAACGTTCCTGTGAGCAGGAACGCCTGGCTACGAGCACTGCGAGTCACACAGGGCGACCACTGAGAGACACGGAGCTCCCGGAGGGGTCCAGAGGAGGGAAACGAGGATGGTTAAGGGACTGGAGTATCCTTCTTAGAGGAAAGGCTGAGGGAGCTGGGTCTGTTCAGCCTCGACAGGAGAGGCTGAGAGAAGACCTTATTAATGTGCATACATATCTGAAGGGAGGGTGCCAGGAGGACGGGGCCAGGCTCAGCTCGGCGGTGCCGAGCCATAGGGCAGGAGGCAGGGGCAGACACTGATGCACAGGAAGCTCCCCCTGCACACGAGGAATAACTTCTTTACGGTGCGGGTGCCCGCACAGGGGGCCAGGCTGCCCGGGGAGGCTGGGGAGTCTCCTCCCATGGAGAAGAACCGCCTGGACGCGATGCTGTGCCATGTGCTCGGGCAGGGGGGCCGCCCCGGCCCAGCCGGTGCTGTCCCTC